>BPTQ01000004.1:1276112-1876112 GCA_019973895.1 Chrysanthemum seticuspe
GTAGAAGTAGAAGGTATTAACTAGAAGTTGAAGTACAAGAAGGCAAAGAATGTAATATGCTCATTATTAAAAAGTTTTACTACATGAGAGGGGTAAGTCTTAGACTTAGACTTCTCTAACTTTGTGAACATTAATATTCTTTTCTTATTTAATATTCTTATATGAACTATTGCGATGTGCGCAGCAAGCCCCAGTTCCTTTGAAGGAAAAGAAGCTCGTTCAAAATATTGTGGGATCCGTCACTTGGATTAGCAACATCACATCATTAATCCCATTCGGTGCCCATAACTATAGCAAGAGATCCCCTTATCCTTACGATCATCCCTCAATGATGCGATTCCAATTCCAACTCCTTCTAATAAAAAAATAGAAAAATATAAAATACTTTTACCTTTTCATGCTTAGAGCCCATAACCTAAACCCCCCAACCATAAAGATGGCTACTGTGATGATAATAGATTAATAGATTTGATTCCAACACCCTCAGATACAGATTAATCAAAGAGTTAGGGAGAAACGCATACCCTACAACTTTAGAAACACAACGCAACTAGGAATAAGACGTGACACTCAACCATCAATAGGAGATAATTAAGGAGTAATACAAACTAAGTAAACACATCTTTAAACTATCATACGAGCACACATTAATTAGACATAGACTCCCACAACCTTAGTTTAGATAATTAGATAATAGTAGTGTCATCGGTAGAAATACCAACCCCCCAAATCCAATACCCGAGATTCGTACTTTTCCATTTTCATAAAATATAAAAAGATAAAAAAATAATCTTCCTCAACCTTAACCTTAGCGTAGTAACTCCCTACTAGCATTCCTATTCCCCTAGAGAACGATATCAATACCCGTGGCTTACCCTAATTACTACACTACAACGATTAGGTTCACTGCCTAGGGTGTTATAAAACTTGCTCGAAGAAAAGGAAGTTTCCTTGACCCCGAACGACGCGTGTAGCGTTATCAAGTATATTCTTATAATTTATTCTTTTCTTATAATTACAAGTGTTTCAATCTCTTCAGATTCAGATTCTGAATGGGGAGAGTACATCATTTTGAAAAATTATTACTCGTATAATGTAAGAAACGGAAGAACATGAAGTTGAAGATCAATTATGGAAGATGAAGATGAAGATTTTTAAAAAGAAATGAAGATGAAGAATAATATGAAGATGAAGATCAATTGTTATTGTAGAAAAAATTTAATTTTAATGGTTTTTATTAAAATATAAATTAATTAAAGTTTATTTTCAGTGAATTCCTACCAAGATATGCTATGTTTTGTGTGTTTCTTTTGTTATAATATTGAATTTTTGTTACATTTTTAATCTGTTGACTTTATAAGTCAAACAAAAGAGATTTTAAATACTAACAATTCGGTGTCGTTCCTCTAATACTTTTTGGTGTACGGTTAAAGACATTTTAATATATACATGTTCTAATTTAATATATTTTTGAGTAGTTTTTGATGTTAGTATTATTTGTTTTAAATGATATTTGAGCTATATTATTTAAAAAATGTTATATTAATTTTGGAACATTTATTTTAATAAATATGTTTAAGTTAGAAGTTTATTTTCAAATATTTTTCTATATAAATTATCTTTATGTTCTATGATATTAAATTTAATATCTCAGTAAATTAATATCACAGTAACTTAATATCACACTAAAAATAAAAATAGTGTAATTCTTTCGAAATTCCTAGCAGCATTTTTTCAAACTAATATATGAGCTATCAATGTCAGATACTATTTAAAATGATTTGACAATACAATATCACTTTATTTGTAATAATAATAATATTAATTACATTATATAAGAAATAAATTTTATTTCTTAATATCATATTAAAATTTATTTTCCACGTAAAATTTAAACGTTAATTATATTATTTAAAAAAATGTTATATTAATTTTGGAACATTTATTTTAATAAATATGTTTAAGTTAGAAGTTTATATTATTTTAAAAAATGTTATATGTCAGAAACATAATATCACACTAACTTAATATCACACTAAATTAAAATAGTGTAATTCTTTCGAAATTCCTAGCAGATATTTTTCAAAATGATATTTGAGCTATCAATGTAAGATACTATTTAAAATGATTTGACAATACAATATCACTTTATCTTTAATAAAAATAATATTAATATCATATTTAAATTTTATTTTCCATGTATAATTTAAAGGCTAATTATATTATTTAAAAAAATGTTATATTAATTTTGGAACATTTATTTCAATTAATATCAGAGTTAATAAAATTTCGCAGATTAATTAATTCATATACTATGATATATTATCATAGAATGTAAAAATTTTATTTTATTGACTAGCATTATTAAAAAGAGTACTCTAAATCATATAAGATTTAGTTGTTTATAAAATGAATGACTGACAGAAGTTATTAATATTGTATTAATATCAAATTTTATTGTTTAATTAATGATATTACACTATATCACAATAAAATGAACTAAATATGATGGTATACTGGGTATACTTTCTAATGTCTCCTGGAAATGGTTCCTATCACGAGTTGAATTGTGCATAGATTGTAAGATATGAATAATAATTGATGCAGGCACCTCTGTAAATGGCACGAAACCATTACTCATTTTGGAAAAACAGTTTATTATTTTTAACACGACAACTCGAAAAATGAGACATTACTTTCAATATCAATGTTATATATAGACTTATTCACGGCATGTAACTTTTAAAATAAACTTTATTTTAAAATAAATTTTAAATTTTATAAATATAGTTATTTAAAATGTTAAATATAACATATATTATTTTTAAATTATTATTGTCTTAATATCAGAGTTACTTTTATTAATAAAGACATTTTCTTAATGTCAGATTTTCTAAGAAAAAATATTAATCATCACTTTCTATCAAAACCTTTTTTAAGTTTGGTGTTTAATTTTGACAATTTTTAATATATTATTGTGTTTTTATTGTACCTCCTCGATTTTATAATGATGAAAAGTACCTCCTCGAGACACAAAATATTACTTTTTATGTCCAACTGACATATATGTCAGATAATCTTTAAAGTTGATTTTGACTGTACACAAGAAATTAATGTATATAGTTATCATATTTCATAAATATAGTTATTTAAAATATTAAATATAACACATATTATTTTTAAATCATTATTGTCTTAATATCAGAGTTACTTTTGTTAATAAAGATATTTTTGTAATATCAGATTTTATGAGAAAAAATATTAAGCATCCCTTTCTATTTAAAAAAAAATCAAAATTTTAATATCAGAGTTAGTTGTCTTAATATATGATATTCTGTTAATATCATAGTTTTGAAACAAAATATTTATAATCAAAATGAAACAAATTTAATATTTTTTGTAAAATATATATGACGTATATATATTAATATTTTATTAATATCAGAGTAAGTTGGCCTATGACGTATAGATATTTGCATATCTGTTTCATTAACTAGTTTGACTATCTGTTGGAAACTTAGATGCATAACACGCTATGATACATGTCAGATTTTATAATGATGAAAAATATCTTCTCGAAACTCAAAATATTTACTTTTATGTCCAACTGACATATATGTCATAGAAAGTCAAAGAAATTAAAGTAATTTCCAACTAACATATATGATAGATAATCTTCAAAGTTGATTTTGTCTATACACAAAAATTAATGAATATAACTATCATATTTCATAAGAGCGCTAGGTACCGTTGGTGCCGTGGGTGGTGCCGTTGGTGGTGCCTTGGAAAAAGTGGTGCCACCTCAGCACCTTTTTTCCATGGCACCAGATATCTCTATGGCACCAAAACACCCCTCCTTAGCTATGACGCCACTTTTTGGTGCCGTTAGATTTTTATTTTATTTTTTTTCATTTTTGAATATAAACAATACTGTATATAACTAAGAAATACATCAAATAAAAAACGACATTATATAAATAAGGACTAACAATATAAACAAAATAGGGACTAACGATGCAAGAAAAACACTAACAAGAGCAAAATGTAAACTTATATTACAATAGGGGTTTAAAGTGAAAAAACAAAAAGAAAAAAAACCAAAAAAAAAGGAAGGAATAGTCAACGTCGTCATCTTCCTTCTTCCCTATAAACGAAGACCTGCAACTTTTAAAAAAAAAACAAAAACTGAAACACAAACACAATAAATATTTTTAAAACACAATTATTATAAACACAATACCTCACTCACATTACCCACTTAAAAAAAAAAAAAAAAAAAAAAAAAAAAAAGGCCGACCGCGTGGGCTGGTGGCCACGGCGCTAGCCGCTACCAGCCAGCCACCGGTGTGGTCCTCGCGCCATCGGGGTCATGCCATCGGTGATGGCTTGAGCCATCAGCCATTGTACCCTATGCTCTAAATATAGTTATTTAAAATATTAGTTGTCTTAATATTATTTTAATATTTAAAATCAAAATCAAACAAATTTAATATTTTGGATATTAAAAATTCAAAGATTAATCAATTCATATATTATGATATTATGATACTATTTAAAATTCAAATTCAATGCAAGAATTTAAGATGAGAGTTAGTTGTTATAAAATGAATGACTGAAACAAGATATTAATATTGTATTAATATCAAATTTTCTTTGTTTAATTTATGATATTATCTTAATATCAGACTTACTTTTCTTAATTTATTATATTATCTTAATATCAGAGTTAGCTGTTATATTTAAAACCAAAATCAAAGAAAAATTAATATTTTCATGTTCTATGACGTATACGTATTAATAATGTATTAAATATCAGACTTTTAGTTGGCTTATGACGTATACATATTTGAATATCTGTTTACATTTATTAAAAGTAAATGAATATAATTATCATATTAAAGATACCTCCTCGAGACACAAAATATCACTTTATCTGTGATAATCTTTAAAGTTGATTTTGACAATACACAAGACATTAATGAATATAATTATCATATTAATTTTTGTTTTTTATTTTTAATAAAAATGTTTTACTTGATGTACTGTGATATTAGATTTTTTTAAATATTTTTTAGCTACAAATTTAATTAATTTACATTTCATTTTTTTTTTAGAATCGGCAAATTTAATACTTTAAGTTTCAATATTATATTACTATGAAAATTTCACACTTTTAAATGATATCATAGTATCTAAATTTCAGATAATATTTAAAAATTATTTATAATAACTATTATATTATTATTATCAGAGTATGTAAATGTCATAGTTATAATAGTATGTAAATTTCGAATGGTATTTAAAAATTATTTAATATCAGAGTAACTTAAATTCGTTTTTTTATCACCTAATATATAATGTCAGAAAAAAGACACATGGGTAAGAAGACTAGACTATACACATAAATTTGAGCAACAACCTTATCCTTATTTTTGCAATATAAATTTGAACATTCCCACTTCAAAAATGTACTAAAAAAAAATTGTTTAAATAAAAGGAATATTGCATCTCTTTTTTAAGAAAAGGTTTTTTTTAGAAGTGTTTATCTAAGTAAGCTATTTTCAACAAAAAGGTTTGTGTTTTTCTTTATAACTTTATATTTTATGTTTATTTAATTCTTTAGACTGATTATATGTTCTTCTTCTTTTTTTTGATTTCAGAAATGCATATTTTAATTACTCATGAAGGCCAGTTTATTTTTATACCTCTTATTGTTGATTATGGAGGAATTAGAGTATTTTATTTATATTATCACTGAAACCTAATTATTTTACTGAATTTTATCAAATCTAAAGCATCTAGAATGTCAACTGGTATGTCAATCTCTCCAAAAGATGATCTACACCAGATAGAGATTGCTTATAGTTCAGATTTGATAATAGTATAATGATGCATTATTGGTGCATCTACCATCGCCTTCGAAAGGAGGATCAGAGTCTCAATTCCTTTGGCATTCTCGGATATGGTTGTTATGAAGAAAGACGAACACGAAAAGGAATGTTATGAATAATATAATATTACAATGATGCATACGAAAGGAGGATCAGAGTCTCAATTCCTTTGGCATTCTCGGATATGGTTGTTATGAAAAAAGACGAACACGAAAAGGAATGTTATGAATAATATAATATTACAATGATGCATTCTTGGCTCATCTACCATCGCCATTGATTTTATGAGAAAAAAATGAAGGAGTAACCTACTCAAAATAGGTTATGAAGAATATTTTTTGTTTGGTTTCAAATTTTGAAATGTGTTTTGATAACCTTTGTTTCTCAGTTTTTTGTGATAGAAATGTATGAACGTCCAAGATGACGCGCAACGTACTCAAAATAGCTTATGAAAAATATTTTACCTGATTCTCGGATATAATTTTTAATATACTATTAAGAATATTATTAATTATGCAGCTAGTATTAATTTTTTTCTTTTATTATTAAGAATATTATTTACGAAAAAACAGTCTAAAATAAAAATAAAAAATACCACTACAGCTGAGCACTTGTACTTTAAAAATAACGTACATAGCCTTTAATATGAAAAACATAAAAATATTTTAATATGAACAAATAAAGTAAGCAGTTGTACTTTAAGTATTATTTATTTTTTAAGGGCTCTCTATATTCGTTTGTACAAATGACTGTCTTTTTTGCCTATAAATATTTCATCAATCACACATAGAAAAAAATAACAAAAATTTTCTTCATTTTCATTTCATGTTTTTTTGCAACTTTAATATAATGATTGTTTTTATATTAAAAATCTATTTTTTCGTATCATCGATAATTTATTATTTTTGGAAGATTTTTTTATTTCTTTATTTTTTTAATCGAAATCTAGATATTCTACCGAAAGTATTTGTAACTTTTCAACTTTGCTTTTTCTAACAAAGCATTTGTTGATAACATTCGTATCAAATGCACTTTAACAAAGCATTTTTGGATAACATTATTATCCAATTTTGGTTATTTTGGAAGGTGATGAGTTATTCCAAACTACAAATATGTATCATGATCAGATTGAAGACAATATTTTTTGAAGGTGTATGTTCTTCATCAAAAACTACCAAATTCAGCCATATATGAAGTCGTTGAAGATTTTATATGAAGATTAAAATTATCGGTGTCTTAACTGAAGATATTTTACAAGATTAGTTGTCTGTTCTTTGTTATATTTGTTATTCGTTTTAAGATAAACTTTTAATTTTATTAAATAGAACATGATAATTTTATTATAAGAATAAGTGAAGTAAAATATATATAGAATTAACATTATATAAAATTTTCAAAACAAGAATTAACATTACATAAGAAATAACATTACTGTGATATTAAATAATACTATTAGATATTCAGTCCGACACTTTTACATAATGGACAAATGTTCTTGTGTAGCATCCAACTTCTAATACAATCTGCATGAAACTCATGGCTGCAAATCAATGTGCTTATGCTTTCATATTCTTTGTATTCTTCTAAACAAATCGCACAAACGCCTTCAACCTTGTCAAGCATTATATTGTCATGAAGATTTTTCCTTATAGTTTCTTTAGTCAATCCCGAACCATCAAAAATCATATTTTGTTCTGAAACACCAATTATTTCAACTATATCTTGTTCTTCAAGTTGGAGAACATCTTCACGATACCTTCCCATGATAAAATGAACTAAATATGATGGTATACTGGGTATACTTTCTAATGTCTCCTGGAAATGGTTCCTATCACGAGTTGAATTGTGCATAGATTGTAAGATATGAATAATAATTGATGGAGGCACGTTTTTAAATGGCACGAAACGATTACTCATTTTGAAAAAACAGTTTATTATTTTTAACATGACAACTCGAAAAATGAGACATTACTTTCAATATCAATGTTATATATAGACTTATTCACGGCATGTAACTTTTAAAATAAACTTTATTTTAAAATAAATTTTAAATTTTATAAATATAGTTATTTAAAATTTTAAATATAACATATATTATTTTTAAATTATTATTGTCTTAATATCAGAGTTACTTAATAAAGACATTTTCTTAATGTCAGATTTTCTGAGAAAAAATATTAATCATCACTTTCTATTAAAACCTTTTATAAGTTTGGTGTTTAATTTTAACAATTTTTAATATATTATTGTGTTTTTATTGTACCTCCTCGATTTTATAATGATGAAAAGTACCTCCTCGAGACACAAAATATTACTTTTTATGTCCAACTGACATATATGTCAGATAATCTTTAAAGTTGATTTTGACTGTACACAAGAAATTAATGTATATAGTTATCATATTTCACAAATATAGTTATTTAAAATTTTAAATATAACACATATTATTTTTAAATTATTATTGTCTTAATATCAGAGTTACTTTTCTTAATAAAAATATTTTCTTAATATCAGATTTTGTGAGAAAAAATATTAAGCTTCCCTTTCTATTTAAAAACAAAATCAAAATTTTAATATCAGAGTTAGTTGTCTTAATATATGATATTCTGTTAATATCATAGTTTTGAAACAAAATTTTTATAATCAAAAATGAAACAAATTTAATATTTTTTGTAAAATATATATGACGTATATATATTAATATTTTATTAATATCAGAGTAAGTTGGCCTATGACATATAGATATTTGCATATATGTTTCATTAACTAGTTTGACTATCTGTTGGAAACTTAGATGCATAACACGCTATGATACATGTCAGATTTTATAATAATGAAAAATATATTCTCGAAACTCAATATATTTACTTTTATGTCCAACTGACATATATGTCATAGAAAGTCAAAGAAATTAAAGTAATTTTCAACTAACATATATGATAGATAATCTTCAAAGTTGATTTTGTCTATACACAAAAATTAATGAATATAACTATCATATTTCATAAATATAGTTATTTAAAATATTAGTTGTCTTAATATTATGTTAATATTTAAAATCAAAATCAAACAAATTTAATATTTTGGATATTAAAAATTTAATATGACGTATACATATTGATATTCTCTTAATATCAGAGTTAGTTGGCCTATGACGTAGTAAATTTCAATATTTTTAATGAGTAAGTTTCAATATTTTTTGAAATTCAAGATATTGTATTACTATCAAAGTTAGTTGCATAGATATATGATACTGTATTACTATCAGAGTGTCTTAATATCAGAGTTAGTAAAATTTCAATTAATTTCAGAGTTAGTAAAATTTCAAAGATTAATCAATTCATATATTATGATATTATCATACTATTTAAAATTAATATTGTCTTAATATAAGAATTACTTTTTTTTATAAAGATATTTTTTTAATATCAGATTTAATATCAAAGTCAGAGTTAGTTGTCTTAATATATGATATTCTGTTGATATCATAGTTTTGAAACAAAATATTTAAAATCAAAATCAAAAAAATTTATTATTTTGGATGTTCTATGACGAATACATATTAATATTCTCTTAATATCATAGTTAGTTTACATTTATTAAGTAATTTGCAACTGACATATATTTCAGAATGTAAATTTGTGGATTAGGATTTTTTTTTTAAATTTCACATTTTTTAATAAATGATATTGACTTAATATCAGAGTTAGTTGTCTTAATATATCACACTATTTTAATATCAGAGTGTCTAAAACAAAATATTGATATTCACATCCTATTTTTTAATTTTTTTTTTATAATTGCATGTTATAATGAGGTATATCTATTAATATTGTCTTAATATCAGACTTAGTTTTGCCTTTACATACATGTCAAATATTAAAATATCAATTTAAGTCAAAGTTTTACATTAAATTTTAATATAGTTTTTCAATAATGTTGATTTTTTTTAATTCATGTTGTTTTTAAGTATATTTTTGACATTCAAGATATTTGTATTAATATCAGTGTTAGTTGTATAGATATATGATATTGTATTACTATCAGAGTGTCTTAATATCAGAGTTAGTAAAATTTCAATTAATATCATAGTTAGTAAAATTTCAAAGACTAATCAATTCATATATTATGATCTTATCATACTATTTAAAATTCAAATTCAATGCAAGAATTTAAGATGAAGAAGAACATAAAGTTGAAAATCAATTATTATTACAATATGAATTGTCATAGCCTGTTCAACCGAAAAATAAACTAAAATCACTCAAAGAAATCTACCATGGCTGTGGGGCAAGCTCGTTCGAATTTCAACAGCTTCATATTTCCTTAATATCAGAGTTAGTTGTTTTAATATATTATATTGTCTTAATATCAGAGTTCTGAAACAAAATATTAATCTTCACATTTTATATATTACATGTTCTAATTTAATATATTTTTGAGTAGTTTTTGACGTTAGTATTATTTTTTTAAAACTGATATTTGAGCTATATTATTTAAAAAATGTTATATTAATTTTGGAACATTTATTTTAATAAATATGTTTAAGTTAGAAGTTTAATAAATAACTCTGAAAAAATATTAATCATCACTTTCTATCAAAACCTTTTTTAAGTTTGGTGTTTAATTTTGACAATTTTTAATATATTATTGTGTTTTTATTGTACCTCCTCGATTTTATAATGATGAAAAGTACCTCCTCGAGACACAAAATATTACTCCCTCCGTCCCACATTAAGTGTCCACTATGATTTTTTTAAGTCTTTTTTCTTAAACTTTGACTTTAAATATTTTTTTTCGTGTTATATAATATTTTATGCAAGATATATGAATGAATTAAGTTTTTAAATGTATTTTCATTTATATAATTTTCATTAAGTATTATATAACACAAAAAAATATATTTACGGTCAAAGTTGAAGAAAAAAGACTTAAAAAAGTCATAGTGGACACTTAATGTGGGACGGAGGTAGTACTTTTTATGTCCAACTGACATATATGTCAGATAATCTTTAAAGTTGATTTTGACTGTACACAAGAAATTAATGTATATAGTTATCATATTTCATAAATATAGTTATTTAAAATATTAAATATAACACATATTATTTTTAAATTATTATTGTCTTAATATCAGAGTTACTTTTCTTAATAAAGATATTTTCTTAATATCAGATTTTCTGAGAAAAAAATATTAAGCATCCCTTTCTATTTAAAAACAAAATCAAAATTTTAATATCTGAGTTAGTTGTCTTAATATATGATATTCTGTTAATATCATAGTTTTGAAAAAAAATATTTATAATCAAAATGAAACAAATTTAATATTTTTTGTAAAATATATATGATGTATATAAATTAATATTTTATTAATATCAGAGTAAGTTGGCCTATGACGTATAGATATTTGCATATCTGTTTCATTAACTAGTTTGACTATCTGTTGGAAACTTAGATGCATAACACGCTATGATACATGTCAGATTTTATAATGATGAAAAATATCTTCTCGAAACTCAAAATATTTACTTTTATGTCCAACTGACATATATGTCATAGAAAGTCAAAGAAATTAAAGTAATTTCCAACTAACATATATGATAGATAATTTTCAAAGTTGATTTTGTCTATACACAAAAATTAATGAATATAACTATCATATTTCATAAATATAGTTATTTAAAATATTAGTTGTCTTAATATTATGTTAATATTTAAAATCAAAATCAAACAAATTTAATATTTTGGATATTAAAAATTTAATATGACGTATACATATTGATATTCTCTTAATATCAGAGTTAGTTGGCCTATGACGTAGTAAATTTCAATATTTTTAATGAGTAAGTTTCAATATTTTTTGAAATTCAAGATATTGTATTACTATCAAAGTTAGTTGCATAGATATATGATACTGTATTACTATCAGAGTGTCTTAATATCAGAGTTAGTAAAATTTCAAAGATTAATCAATTCATATATTATGATATTATCATACTATTTAAAATTAATATTGTCTTAATATAAGAATTACTTTTCTTTATAAAGATATTTTTTTAATATCAGATTTAATATCAAAGTCAGAGTTAGTTGTCTTAATATATGATATTCTGTTGATATCATAGTTTTGAAACAAAATATTTAAAATCAAAATCAAAAAAATTTATTATTTTGCATGTTCTATGACGTATACATATTAATATTCTCTTAATATCATAGTTAGTTTACATTTATTAAGTAATTTGCAACTGACATATATTTCAGATGTTATTTATATTAATTATCATATTTGTTACCATTGATTTTTTTTTTTTTAAATTTCACATTTTTTAATAAATGATATTGACTTAATATCAGAGTTAGTTGTCTTAATATATCACACTATTTTAATATCAGAGTGTCTTAAACAAAATATTGATATTCACATCATATTTTTTAATTTTGTTTTATAATTGCATGTTATAATGAGGTATATCTATTAATATTGTCTTAATATCAGACTTAGTTTTGCCTTTACATACATGTCAAATATTAAAATATCAATTTAAGTCAATGTTTTACATTTATTTTTAATATAGTTTTTCAATAATGTTGCTTTTTTTAATTCATGTTGTTTTTAAGTATATTTTTGACATTCAAGATATTTGTATTACTATCAGAGTTAGTTGTATAGATATATGATATTGTATTACTATCAGAGTGTCTTAATATCAGAGTTAGTAAAATTTCAAAAATTAATCAATTCATATATTATGATATTATCATACTATTTAAAATTCAAATTCAATGCAAGTAAACAATTTTTCTTATTCTATATTATCATACTATTTGATGTACTGTGATATTAAACTTATTCTAATATTATTAGAGTATGTAAATTTCATAGTTTAATAAAGATGTTTTACTTTAAAACAACTTTGATGTACCGTGTTAAATAATTATTTCATATCACAGTAACTTAATATGACATTAATATCATAGTAATTTGTAATATAAATTTTTGCAATATAAATTTGATCATTACCATTTCATTAATGTTATGAAGAATATTTTTGGAAAAAATATGTGTAAAAAAAAAAAAGGAATATTTTTGGTTTGTTGGTGTTTCAAATTTTGTAATGTGTTTTGTCATAGAAATGAATGAGTGTGTAATAGGTTATGAAGAATATTATATTTCATTCTTTAATATAATTCTTAATATAATATTTTTTTTATTTAATTATCTTTTTTTATTCACTTATAATTTTAAGTAAATTTTGTGTGATATATACCAATAAAAAAATTTGGTATCCAATCATTACTCTATATAATACATATAAAACTTATTATTTTTCGTCTATAAATATGACCATTTCCGATCTCACAAAAAAACAGACCAAGCAATCAACTCATAATAAATTTCAAATCTATATTCAAAAAGATTGATGATCATTTTGCTGTATAATTTTATTTTTTTGCTTCGTTAATATATGAAATCTAGATATTTTACCGAATATTGAAAGTGAAACAACTTACAAGTAAACAATTTTTCTTACAAATCATCAAGTTGTCTCACTAAGTGTTACCCAAAACCCTAAATCCTAAACCCTTAAGTATTTCATCTTCAAGAATAATCAATGGTGTATGATAATCTGTATAAAGCTGCAAACAGTTTTTTTGTTGCTTTTTAAAACCTTATTCTATCAAAATCATATGTCATTGAACATTTTTGTTTTTCCAGTTTCATCAACAAAGCTTAGAAATGATGCTATATGATCATGCTTTGCAGTAGTCACAGTTGATGAAGCAGAAGAGGTTTGGGGTGAAAGAAGTGGGATCATGGAATGACTTTATAATTACGATGAAGATGACAATCAAGTAGTTGCTAATGTTATTTTTATTTTTTGATGTCTTTTTATGTATGACTTTCAGTATGAAAAACAACTGCTGTGTAATGTAAAATGCAATTAAGCATATACGTATTTCAACAAGTCACAGTAATTCTGATATTAATATATATATTTTTTTACATTTTATGCTATGAAAATCAATGATAACTTAAATTTATATTTTAATATGATTGTCACATTTAATTTCTATATTTACTTGCACTAAAACTTATTCTGATATTAAAACTGGGAGAACCATACAATTTTTATTAGCAGTAGAAAAATTTGTTTACAACAGCAGAAAAATTTGTTGCAGCAGCAGTAATACTATCATCAGACAGTCTTGCTTTCCGAATAATAAAATCTATATTACAAAAATCAGAAATTTCTTAATTTCTTTCTTAATCATCAAAAATAATATCAAAATTTCTTAATATCACATAAGAATAAGGACAATTAAAATCTGACTAACAACAATATTGACCATTTTTTTTTCCTGTTGCCTCTTCTGCATACTTATCAAATATTTCTAAATGATATTAAATATCCAATTTTTTTTTACATTTATCTAGACAAATAGAATTACCAATAAAAATTTTCTCTGCAGCAGTAGAACAATTTGTTGCAGCAACAGTAACATTTATTTGCACTAAAACTTATTCTGATATTAAAACTGGGAGAACCATACAATTTTTATTAGCAGCCAAAAAATTTGTTGCAGCAGCAGAAAAATTTGTTGAAGCAGCAGTAATATTTAGTTACACCAAAGATATTCTGATATTAAAAATGGGAGTACCATACAGTTTACTATAATCAGACATTCATGCTTTCTGAATAATAAAATCTATATTACAAAAATCAGAAATTTCTTAATATCTTTCTAAATCATCAAAAATAATACTCACATAAGAATAAGGTCAATTAAAATCTGACTAACAACAATATTTAATGTCACAAAATTTCTTAATATCACATAAGAATAAGGTCATTGACCATTTTTTTTTCTTGTTGCCTCTTCAGCACACTTATCAAATATTTCTACATCTTCAAATGTAAAAAATTTTGGATCTCTAATATTTTTAATTTCATTGCTTATCTTGCAAAGAGCTTCCCATATAGCTGGATGTATTTCATCTTTCAAAGGTGGCAAACCAAATTCTTTAACAACCTTTACAATCATCAAAGCAGCACCATCAAGTATCGCTCTTACTTTGTCTAGACAAGTTTCATGAATCTATACAAGAAATAGATAGTATATCAATTTTTTTTATAAATTTGTAATAGCATATACAAAACTTTATTATGATTATATAAAGCAATAATACCTGATCCTTATCGTATTCTAGCAAATCAAAGTAAATGTGACTGTCACAAATAGAAAAATCTTCAAATACTTCCATTCTTTTCTCCAGCTTTTTGATATGGTAGCGTAGCACACATATATTTGTTGTGTCATAAGGATAATTGCCGCATGTCAAATATTTTAATGTTTCAGTTAATAAAGAATTTGCAGCGTTAATTTCTTGTTTAACTTGACTCAAGCATTTTCGCATTTTTTGCTTATAATCAGACAAAAAATCATCCACTGCTGAACTTTCTTCTTCATCAACTAACCTTTCTTCTCCTTCTGTTGAATATAACAAGCCGATAGTTAAGATTTTTTAATATCAGATTAACTATCAGCTACTAGTACTTAGATACTATTTTTTGCTACTAGTACTAATTTGAATTAATTATCAAATTATCTGTAATAATAGAAATCATCTGAATTAACTACTTTATCAAATTTATTAAGTAAGTAATATGAACTTGATATTTAAGAAAATTTATTGATATCAGATTACCTATGATTATAATTTTCAGAGACAATTTATAAAAATGAAAGAAATTTCTTAATAATTGATTCAGATCAATTATTATAATATGCCGTTTTTCAGTTTATAATTATTAACAGAATAACAATGATAATAAAATCGAAAGTTCGTTAATATCAGAATAGGTATCATCAAACGACATTAATATCAGAATAAACATTATAATGAAAAAAATTAAAGATCTTAATATGATATAACCAATCTTGAGTTTACAATGAATATCAGAATAAGCACATAAAGAAAAAAAGAATTTTCTTATAGTTATTATCAGAATGACAATGTTAGGAAAAAGGGAATTCGTTAATATCAGATTAGCTCTCATCAGACACCTTTAATATCTGAATAAAAATGATAACGAAAAAGTAAATTTATTAATATCATATAAGAAATTTTCAGTTTACAATTGATGTTAAGAAATTTTTTATCAGTATATTTACACCAGAACCTTATACACTTCAGTTTCAGCTACCGTTAATATCAGGATAAAAATGAAAACGGCAATGTTAAGAAAAAGGGAATTCGTTAATATCAGATTAGCTCTCATCAGATACCGTTAATATCAGAATAAAAATAAAAACGAAAATGAAAATATCTTAATATCATATTGGAAATCTTAAGTTACAATTAATATCTGAATAAAACTTTTAAGAATTTTTTGTTGTGTTAATGTTACATTAGCTATATTCATTTAATAAAAATGTTAATAAGAATGGAAATATTTTAATATCATATAAGAAATCTTCAGTTAAAATTAATATCAGAATAAGTATCTTAAGAAAAAAATTAATTATGTTAATATCAGAATAGCTATCTTCAGTTTGAATTATATCAGAATAGCAATATTCTTAATATCAGATTATCTATCATCAGATATCCCTAATATCAGACTAACTATCATAAAAAAATTCTTAAATTCGAAATTAAGAAACTTACCTTCGTTCAGTTCTGCAAATCTTAAACTTGATGAAATCATTGTTTGTAGATTTTTTTTTACTTTATGTTTTTATATGTTTTGTTATTCAGATCTACACTGATATTATAATAGTATAGATTAATTACGAAAATGCCACCGCATTTTTTTTAACGTAGATCAGATGGACACTTTGATCGTGCGGCTGATATTCATC
This sequence comes from Chrysanthemum seticuspe, assembly GCA_019973895.1. Taxonomy (NCBI): domain Eukaryota; kingdom Viridiplantae; phylum Streptophyta; class Magnoliopsida; order Asterales; family Asteraceae; genus Chrysanthemum; species Chrysanthemum seticuspe. Next base: position 1,292,873 of record BPTQ01000004.1, read on the forward strand.
CGTACCATCCGTACTTAAAAGCTGGAACGCACCCGATCCCTTTCCTATATATATATATATATATATATATATATATATATATATATAAATAACTTTTAAATAAAAAAACTTTCATAATGCAACCTTAACTTATCAAATAACTTTAAAAATTATTCTAAATTTTTGTTTAAACTACAAGGGCAAAGACTTACAGTTGAAAATTTCAATTATATATAAATAAATTGGTTCGGATATACCGAACACAAGCGTGCTTCCCGTAATAATACATATAAAAGTAAAACATGCATGCCACGCAGCAACACGCGGGCGCTAACCCACTCGTTATTTAGCTATTTATCATATTTAATTGAGTAAAAATTTACCTGTAGATAAACCAAGCTATAGTACACAACTAAACTTTCATATAATGGCACAAACGAACAAGTTTAGACGATTAAAAATTGTATGATAAAATTTTAATTAAGCTAAATATAAAAAAATCATTTCAGCTTCGCAAAATCAATTGGCGTTACGGGGGCGTATTATTGCTTTTCCAAAACGCATTTTGTGTATTGCAAAATGGTGTTTTTGGAAATATGTTTTTCAAAAATTAGGACGAAAATCAACTTTTCAAAACCAATTTGCGAATTAGAGTATCACTTTTTTCTTAATAACGCAGAATACGACTTTTTGCAAAAGGGTCGCAGAATGGTGGTGGATGGTTGTAATGGTGGTGGGTGGTGGTGAGTGGAGATGTAGTTGAAGGGGTGGAAGAAGACGACTCGAAATGATCATTTTGCCTTTATGTGCAAGACATCTGAGGGAAGTTGACGGTAGTTGACTGAAAAATAACGGTTAAAGGGACCTTAGATGATGAAAAACATGGAACAAGAACTTCAGTGACGAATTTTTTTTCCCATACTCAGCGTGATGTTTTGGTACAAGTTCAGGGACGAACGTTGTATTTTACTATTAATTTAATAAAGGTTGTTCTAATGCAAATAATTTGAAATTTTTGCAATCCGAAAAGTTATTGTGAAAAAAATAAATAAAATAAATAAAAGTAATAAAATAAAATAAAATTTATTCATGATATAAGAATATATGATGTTATGTGCTTCCGGACAGATTTGATCGTTTTAGTGTTTTTTGTGATGTTTGAAACTTTAAGATTGGAAAATACATTCAAAATATTTTATCTTTTGCAGTGTCAAATATGCAATGTATCGTCACAAGAACAATAAACAATTGAGCATCACTAGTTCACAACATATTTACTTGAGTAGCAATAAGAAATGAAAACTCAAATTTAATTTCAAATGTTTTACGGTTCCATACAACAGATCATACTAATAATTATAAACATTGATCAATAGCAGACAAGCATAATAATGTCGATCATATTTCGACTTCTTGGAAATCCAAATCATCGTGAGAATATATCACGAATTTGATAATAGCAGGTGTTCCACACACATAAAACCTAAGGATGATACTAGTTGATGCGGCCGGGGCTTCCCTCATCCGGACCAGCGTTCGTGCGATAACCTTGTTGAAGGATCTTTCGGCCCCATGAAGCCTCATGCACTTCGCAACGATTATAATTACATTGAGAAAGAAAAAAAAAAAAAAAAAAAAAAAAGAATGAAAATATGGGAAAGTATATGCATACGTACCGTGAGACATTGTGGTTGTAAACTTATCAGTGCCAGTTGCTAAATTGCTTGACATCATCAACACGATGAAACAAAGAAGAGCAGCTAAACTAAAACGAGCCACGAGTTTGTGATCCATTTCTTCAGTTTTTGAGTTCATTAATTTGCTTACTTCTAATATTTATAAGGGTAATCGTATCCAAAAACTTGTGGCGTTAAAAGACGCTGAAGGGGTCGTCCATGAAGAAAATAATCACATAGGACAAAGACAAACTAAGGTTTTTAAAATCGAGATCTACTTAGGATCGTTGTTGTTTTTGCAAAATTGGAGTTATAAGATCGGATCGGATAAAAGATCTTATTATAATGTCATTTTCTTAATAGTTTTTGTAATATTATTTAACTCTACAAATTATTATATATCATTAACACAAAATTATATTAATGTTTCATGAAAATGTTGTTCTAAATTATGAATATAAAATGTTTAAAAGATTAACATGTTTTTTAAATCTTTTATATAATAAGAGAACTCACTTTAGCCCAAATCGAGGGATTCGATTAACCAATGAGAGGGCTCGATTTTGCAATTGAGTCCTCTCATTGGTTAATTGAGTTTTTAATTGAGAAAAATTCGGCTCGTTTTAGGTGTTTTTTAAAAGGCTCTCCAAACATAGACGTGTCGAAAACGCGAATAAAAAACCTTTGAGAAACCGGGTGCGTTTTCTGAATCTTTGGTGTCATGGAACTCTTGGGCGTGTCAGAAATTTGTTTCCAAACACGAGATGCATGTTCTAGAAGGTTTTAAAAACGATGGTTATCCTCACCGATATCTTTTCTATATTTGAATTGCGTTATCTGTTGGGTCACGGTTGCGAAACCCTAATCCTGAGCCTATATATACTCGCCCTATGTGGCTGCTCATCGTTCATTAGATTTTTAATTATTTTGCCTTCTTTTTCTTATCGCAGGTTTCTGTTGTAGATTTCATGATCATCACAATCATTAAAGACATCCTATGTATGAAACCCTAACTCTAATTGTCCATCATTCGTTAGTATTTTAATGTTTTCGATTTTATTTTTTTATCACATATAAATTGATTTTTTTTTTTAATTTTATTATGTTCATCATACGTTTATACGTTTATATGTTTCTTTCACTATATTCATCCGTATATACATCCTCTTAATATTCATCCGTATATACGTTTATTTGTTATCACATATAGGTTTTGTTTAGCTATTTTAATATTATATCTCTTGATATATATCCATATATACATGCTCTTCTATGCTAAATGCCAACATGTTTTACTTAATGTTTGCATTTATAGTAATTATGCTTCCTATGCATATCTTTACATGACTTATGTGTTATTTGTGCATCCACACTATGACGGTTTTGTTTAACGGACTAGGTATGCCTATCATGATAACCTGTTAGATGTCATATAGTCTTACACGTTAATATCTTTGATTATTATGTGATACATGCTTAAATGCGCTTACATGCTTAAACCCTTGAGTATTATGCACCTAGGCAATATCTCCTCATACTAGAATATCGTTCTTAGGGTCTCCTAAAGTCTTTGTGCACATATTTCCTTAATCATCTCACTCTCTATTAAATAACCCACTCTTTTGTCTAGGAAAGGTTAGATACAAATTTAATACTCCTCCAAGTAGGTTTGACAACTTAAATATTTCATCCAAAATATTTCATCTCCTGAAAGGCCGCTTCGGCCTCCTCTGTCCAGCGGTATTCGTCTTTGTTCTCCTTAGTGATGTTCTTTAGTGTGTCGAAGAAGGGTAGGGATCTCTCCGCTGATTTTGACAAGAATCTATTCAAGGCCGCCGGTTTCCCGCTCAGACTTTGCATTTCTTTTAACGTCTCCGGAGACTTCATCTCCATGATTGCTTTTGTCTTTCGGGGGTTTGCCCTTATGCCTTACAATGTCACCATATAACCAAGGAACTTGCCCTCCTCCACTCCAAATGAACATTTCCGTGGATTCAACTTCATATTTATCCTTCTGAGGTTATCAAAGGTTTCTGTTATGTCGGATATCATCTCTCGCTCCGTCCGGCTTTTTACAACCATATCGTCCACATATGCTTCCAAATTTCTGCCTATCTGTGATTGGAACGCAGAATCTACCAACCGCTGGTATGTTGCCCCGGCGTTCTTTAATCCGAATGGCATTTTGGTGTAACAATACGTTCCCTGTTCAGTATAAAACGCCGTCTTCTCCTCATCGTCCCTATTCATCTGAACTTGGTGGTAACCCTTGTAAGCATCCAAGAAGCATTTGTACTTGTACCCCATGACAGATTCAATCTTCCAATCAATTTCTGGTAAGGGATAGTAATCTTTCGGACACGAAGAGTTGAGGTTTTGAAGTTGATACACATTCTCCAACTTCCGTCACATTTTTTCACCAACATGGGAGTAGATATCCATGTCGGGTACCTTACCGGGTGCATTATACCGGCCCTAACCCATTCCTCAACTTCCCTTGTGATCACCTGATTTTTCTCTCGCGAGAACGTTATTCTTTTCTGAGCGATCGGCGTGTCCGAGACATTTACGTTGAGAGTGTGTTGAATGAGACGCCTCAAAACTCCGGTCATGTTCGTCGATTCCCAAGCGAACACCTCTTTGTTCTTCCTCAAGAGCTCGATGAGTTTTTTTCAACACTCCCGGGAAAAGCTAGTTCCTATAGTCACACACTGCTCAGGGTAAGCCGTGTTAACCAATATATCCTCCGTCAGCCTTAACTCCTGAGCTTCCCGGTCCACTACTTCTGCTTTCCTTTCTGGAGAGCAACTTTTCCTGGGATCTTGCTTCTCTTCCAGCCTTCTGCACTCTATAATTACCGCCCTTTTGGTGACCAAAGTGGCTATTCCTCTAGGCGTGGGGAACTTCATCATAGCATGGATGGTCGAAGGTATGGCTCTCAACTCCCTTAGACCTGTACGGCCCAGTATTACATTGTAAGGTGAAGGTGACTTTACAACTGTGAATTTTATCATGACCGTCCTGAACAAACCATGATCTCCAAAACGCACCTCCAACTCAATCTTCCCTAAAGGCTGGATGACTTCTCCGGAAAACCCCACGAACGGTGAACTAGTTTCTTGTAGACTGGATCGAATGGACGGACACAGGTTACTAAAGCAGTGTTCATACATCACCTGGACGGAGGCACCTTCATCCACAAACACCCTCCGGACCAAGTAACCCTCTATTTCCGCCTCCAAAATCAGCAGCTCTTCGGACAAGTCATCCGTGGCTATAAGTGGAAAAGATATGGGGACATTCATCCAGTCCTCGTCGTAGAACCTAGCCTTCCTCTTCCGGTCTTCAACGTAATGATTAACCATATTGATCACTTTTCCCTTCCCATTATTACCTCTCGGCCTTTCTCTTCCCCTCTGCTGTACGTTTTTTACCAGGTGATCCAACTTTCCCGATTCAAGGGCCATTTCCAACTGTTTTTTCAGGTGGTAATAGTCGTTGGTTAGATGACCTTTCTCTCCATGGTATTTACAAAACCTGTCCTCGTTTTCCTTGCTCGGTTTTCCTTGTAAGGGAGGAGGAGGAGGTAAGTTTAGGTGGTGCTCAGTGGCCAATATCTCCTTAGTCTGCTTGGATAGGCCGGAGAGCATGACCCTGTGATTGTCGGGTTTGTTGAGATCGTTGCGCTGGAATTCGTTTCGGGGACGAGCGTCCACTTTTGGGGCAACGTACGGGGAAAATACCTCCCTATGCCTGGAATCATTTCTTTCCCAAGCCTTCCGATCGTTCCTTCTTCTGTCCCCAAATACCCCTCTAGAGCTCCGATCTCTTGATGCCGGAAGGTTTCCCCTCCGGGACAACTCGTATGCTTCTCCCTTCGGTAATTCCGTGTTCTTATAAGCCTCTTCTGCTCGGATGTAATCATCTACCCTAGTCATCATTTCTTTAACAGACTTTGGGACTTGATCAGAAAATTTCTTAGCCAAATCCGGGCACCAGTGGGCACTCATGAATGCCGATATCTTCAGGAATTCTGGGACTCCCGGTATCCTGCTGGCCTCATCGGTCCAACGTTCTTTGAAGTCCGGTAGAGCCTCGTTCGCCTTCCTTACAATCCGGGTGATTTCTGTGGGATCTTTCATATTTTTCTGCCGTAGGGCAAACCTTGTAGTAAATTGTTCTCCCAGGTCGTCCCAACTATCAATGATCCCGGGTTCTAAGTTACTGAACCACCTCTGTGCAGCTCCGTCCATAGTCTGTTGGAACATTCTGCACCATACCGGCATTGGTCATTCCCCTTGGTTCGCTGCCCCCACAAAACGGTTGATGTGATCATCCGGATCGGCTGACCCATCATACAACTTCAGGTTGGTAGGCATGGTATACTTGGGGCCGGCGAATTCCACTATCCTCCTCGTGAAGGGTGACCTAGCCACTTCCTTGTTGGGTTTGCTAAGATCATCCTTGGGGTCTAGCTCAGCATCTTTTTCTCGTTCGTTGTCATCATCTCCGAAGATCAGCCGGATAGGCTTAATGGCACTGGCCCCCGTAGTGTTGTACTTCTTAATAAGAGTCGCTAACGACGCCACCTGGGCTTGTATCTATTCCGGTATTCAGGGGGTTTGGTTATTCGTGACCTCACTTTCGCCTATTGGCTCCGGCGGAGGGAGGGGTCCGGTTGGAGGTGTTTGTTCCGGACCTGTCATTCAATTCTCCGGTAGAATGAATTGGGGTCCCACGGATGGCGCCAATTTATGGAAGCAAATTCCTGTCGTCCGGTAAATTCCAGCTGTCCGGCAGAAGGGATCTGATTCTTCCTGCACAATGCACAGACATGCGTTAGCCTCGCCCCAGGTGTTATCCCAAGACCAAGCTAGGGCGTGAGAATGAGTGGAGGGTAATTAATATGGTAATAAATGTGAGAGTAAGTGTAGGTGAAAACGTAATGCAAATGTTGGGGTATTTATACTACCCCAACCTTATACCTATGTTACTGTTCGGCTACTGTTCAGCTACTGTTCCGCAGACCTATATTACCTGCCTGTAGGTATATAGCTACTCTAACTAGTAGGCCACGTGGTAAGAAATCCCGTAAAATCCGCTGACATGGTCGGTAGTTGTTAGCCTTCGACCGGATGGCAGATCCTCCCATCCGGTCAGTGAGTCTGCCGGATGTCGGTCCGTCCAGACACATACGCCAACAACATCCTTGCATTATTAAAGTTGGATATCGTACAAAAGAAAGGCTTGATATTTACAAATGCAATCGTCACAATTTTTAGGCTGAAACTGTTTCTTGAGCAGGTAAATTCACTCATTCCTTGCATCTGAGAATTAACGGCCTCTATTCTTTTTTAATTTATACTGAGCGTGCATGTTACTGCCTGCGACCAAGACTATTGTTGTTGGTCCCTGTAGCTCATCAGGGTCTCGGGCAGGTAATTTTGGTGGTCAAGTTATTCTTCCACTTGGTCACACAATCGACCGTGAAGAGGTAAATTGATACTCTTTAGTTGACTTGTTTTAGCTCCATTAATGTTTTTCTTAGAGGTTGCAAAATGAGAATTGGGTTCAGAACTCAGAATGGGTTTATAATAACATTTTTATAATTAAATATTGATCTTGTTGTGTTATATAGTTTTTGGAGGTGATCGAGTTAGAGGGTGTTTGAAACTGTCCTAAAGATGCATTGATGGCGAGAGACATGTTTCTCCTGCAAGTATGAGTTTTTTTAACGCACACATTTAACATTAGTTCATAACTATTCTTTATTTGTTTTTTGATTACTTTTCTTTTTATAATTACAATAGCTACGCAGTGGAATGGATGAAAATGCTCTGGGTATGTGCTCGAAACTTATAAGAAATGTTTTGGCTTCAAGTAGCACAATGCATACACTGTATGGTTACTATTGCTTCATCATTTGTTTCATGTAGTACTAAGGGCATGCGGAGTATGCTGGACTAGATGATGATGTCATCATGATGGGGATGATGGGCAGGAGCATGGGGAGTATGTTGGACTAGATGGTGGCGGGCAGGAGCATGGGGTGTTATATGTATGGTATAATGTCGGTATTGAATGATGTTCAGGGTAAGTTCAGATTATAGAATTTGCATATCGTGGTAAGATATCTAGTCTACTTTATAAATAAATTCGGTCGGCACGTAGATCCATTGAAAGTATGACTGAAGTCGTACATTGTTGTGTTATCTATAGTAATAGTGTATTATTGAATCTTAATGATTTAAAAAAGACTGCAACATACAATGGGTAAGTTTATCACTGTAGTTATTTCGAGAATGATGTTTCGTTATTTTTGCTCTCATCTTGGGTCACTATTAGACGCAAGTTTATCACTGTAGTTATTTCGGGAATGTTAGTCACTTTAGGCTGCTTTTTAAGGTCATTTTAGCTGCTAAATTAGGTCATTTTTGGCTTTAAAATTGACAATAGTTGGTGTTTCGGCACATCAAGTGTCGTTGCTCCTTGGTATAATATGTGTAGAACATCTCCCTTTCATAAAGAATCTGCGCATCGTTGAAAAATGCATTAGTTGTTGGAAATTATGCTCGAGCACATACATCTAGTCTGCACTACTTTTGTATATTTTTTTATGGTAAAATGATATTTTTTAGAAGCCTAGAAGTGTATGGGAAATAGATAATCTATGCTTATTCTTAGTTAAAGCATATTAATAGTAAATAAACTGTGGATTTGCTTATTGGCTGAGCTGTATATTTTCACTAGATCTTTCATGTGAGCAGGGGAATACCAATGATTATACACCTATCAATATGCAGGTTAGATGTATTCCCTCATGTGATCATGTCTTTGTTTTTAACAACCTTTTATACATTTGTAGTTGCTCTTCTAACATTCCAAAAAAGGATTTGTTCTATTTCTTAACTGATTCAGAAGTCAGAGGTGGCAGCAACCATTATCGAGTACTTGTTGTGTTATTTTTTGTTTTCATTATGTGTATCAAATTGATGTAATCGCGATTCTTGTATTTCGTTTCGAATATATAGATTTTGTAGATGTAATTAATTTTGGATTTCTATTGTTTCGAATAAATTCTTTCCCATTTTGGATTTTAATAAAGAAATTGGAGATTACAAGCAGAAATTTTTTTTTGCCATATTTTTTAAATTAGTTACCATTTTTTGGTCATAAAATTCAAAGAAAAGTGACCACTTTCCTAGTGTAGTAGATAACAAGTGACCACATAGTTGGTCACTTCATCTAAAATAGTGACCACTTTTACTTTTAGTGACGGGATTCAGTGACAACTTTTATATTTAGTGACTAAGAATTAGTCGTCACAAATGAAAGTGACAACAAACTTTTGGTCACTACTTAGTGACCATATTCATATGTCATCACTATTACCTTTTGTGACCGACTTTTGGTGACGACGAGTGACCACTTTGATATGGTCATTAAATCAGGTTAGTAACCAAATATCTACTATTAGTGACCATAATCGTGTTGTCACTAAAGGCATTTTTTCTTGTAGTGAATTAAAGGGAAACCTTAAACTTGCACTCATTATTTCCCTTCCACTCCTTGGAGCTCTTTTACTTGGTGGTCTCATAGGAATGTTCGCTTTATATAGTTGGAAATCGAAGAAGATGTTATCAACACCACTGGTGAACAAAGATGTATGTGATAAAGATTTCTTTTCAAATTCAACTTTTGATGGGAAGGAGACTTACCTCGAACTCCTAAAGGTAACCGAGGAGTTTAACGATGTATATTGCATCAGAAAGGGAGGATGCGGAAGTGTGTACAAAGCAAGCTTGGCATCAGGTGACATAGTTGCTGTAAAGAGACTTCATCCATCGGCTGAAGTGATCAATCGTGATGATTTTCTAAACGAGATCAGAGCATTGACAAGGATACGTCACCGTAACATCGTGAAACTACATGGCTACTGTTCACATGCTAGAATCTCGTTTTTGGTTTATGTGTATCTTGAAGGGGGTAGCTTAGCTGATATTTTGAGCAATGAGACCGCACAATATTTGGATTGGAAGAAGAGGGTGAACATAATTAAAGGTGTTGCACATGCTTTATCGTATATGCACCATGACTGTTCACCCCCTCTCGTTCATCGTGACATATCAAGCAAGAATATCTTGCTTGATTCAGAGTATGAAGCATGTGTTTCGGATTTTGGCACGTCCAAACTTTTGAGCAAAGACTCGTCGAATTGGAGTAATGTCGCAGGAACATATGGATACCTTGCACCAGGTAAGTTTATTATGTTGTCAATCATAATATACACAAACTAAGCTATTACCTCCTTAAAAACAAGACTCGCGGTACACTCATAATTTTTTTTTTTTTTTCTTTTTGCAGAATTTGCTTACACAATGAAAGTAACTGAAAAGTGTGATGTGTATAGCTTCGGGGTTCTAGTGTTAGAAGTCATCAAAGGTGAGCATCGAGGTGATATTGTAACATCTCTAACATCTTCATCAACCAACAAGGTTGACCTTAAAGATTTACTGGATCATCGTCTGCCAGTTCCACTCCTGGAAATCAAAGAAGTTGTGACATCGATCTTGGTTCTGGCGATAAGATGTGTTAATTCAGATCTGGCGATACAATGTATGATGTTTCACAGCTACTTGCTTCATTTCCTTAAAGACATCCCTAGTAATAATTACCTCCTTATATAGACAAAGTATTTTCATTTATCATATTTGGTTCCGGTCTTTAGAGTTTTTATGTTATTTTCCGGTGTAAGATGTTGTTGTAATTACTTTATATAGACAAAAAGTATTTTCACTTATCAGTAAATAACTTTAGTTTATGTTGTTTGATGCATATTGGTTACATGTAATAATTAAAACCACCCAAGTAGTTGTATATTTCTATTATATTAGCGAGCACGCACCACGAGTACTATATATAAGTCTGTAAAACTGCCCCTTAAACGTTGCTAACACGTTAATTTCAGTAATGAAACTTATTTAACATTACTAATGAACAACGAAGATGTTAAAATCTATGTAAGATTACCAATTTAAGAATTTGAGTACTCAAGATACCAATGCAAATCTGTGTGGCATTTCAAGGAACAGCTGATGGCGATCATTGTGAAATAATGGCCACTAACTTTTAAACCTCTATTTGACATGTACGACAAACCTCCATTAGACACCACTTATCTACGTTTCCGGCCGAACATGCATCCAAAACAAATTCAGCAAAGCCCGTTTTGAAACACACAAACATAGTTATAAAACACAATAATATATACAATAGGGAAAATTAGCGTACGAGTTTGTTGTTTGTTTTATCTTTTTTTATATTACTGTGTTTGTAAAGAAAATTTCCACACAAGGACCAATTTTGTAAGAACAGGTTCACTAAAGGGACCAAAAAACACACATATGACATTGATGTAAGAAAAATTTCCACACACGCACCACTGATGTAAACCATTTTACCATCATTTGGTCAAATTTTTATCGTATTATATCAAAATCTTCGAAATTGAGAAGGCTTCGGCTATCGAACGTGGTATTTGATGACGAGGTTGACATTGTTCACAAGGAGTCGATTTCTATGTTTCCATGATTTAAGGTATCTAATATTGAGCTTTGATTTACGAGATGATTTGAAAGATGTTTTGGAAGGTTCATCTTCCATGGAAAATGCGACTGTTGTTGGATTTTGGATGGACGGTTCTTGATGAACATTTTGCCGATTGGGTTGCATGTTAGCTAAAAAGATGTTTGAATCTTTAGAATTTTATCTCTCATGGGGTTGTTTCTTAGTCTAAAATAAATGTATCATGCCATATGTTGGCTAGTTTTACTTAATCAATTGTGCAATTGTAGATTCGTAGATGCACTAACTTATGATTGTCAGCAGAAAGTTGTAACTTGTATTAGTTATGCGTGTTTATAAGTAAATATGTTTTTTCTTGTATGTTTTTTGGGCTATAGTCATAAGGGAAGGATTCTGGAACCAACTGAAAAGTTGAAGGGGTGGTCAGGGAGTCGAAGTCCCAGGCCAAGGTAAAAGATCTTTGTATGCAAACACGCTTATTTGGCTGGAATAAATTTTTTTTCCCTCTTCCAAATGAGCTGAGGTACGCTGGTTTTTTTTTAGACACTACTAAAAAGTACCATGATACCCAAGCATGGGTATTAATGCCAAGTCATTTGAGGCATATGCAATGTTAACACTGCAAATGAAAATCTTTTTTTAAGCAGTGGCATATGATATATGCTTTAAATTAATATATATGTAAATTTATGAGGTTTTCTGCATATGCTGTACAGTTGGTTACTTTTGTATCTTTGGTGTGTTCTGAATGTATTTCCAGTCATAGAGACGACTATAGGGACATAGACAGGCAGAGAAACCGTAGCAGAAGCAGGGATCGGTCTGATTATGACAAGCCTAGAGCAAGGGATAGGGATCGCTACCGCATCAGAAGTCGCAGCAGGAGCCCTGATTATCGCAGGGAACGTCAGATGTTAGCCTATTAATTGTGTTAAGATCAGATCATGGTTAGATAAATTATAGTACTTTATGTTTGAAAGACAATGGTTATGTAATAATTAGTATGGGTTGAATTTGAAGCCTGCATATGGGTCAAACTGGGTTAACCCAAGCAGCCCATATGGTGGCAGTTATGTAGGTAGTTATTTTGGCAGTTAATCCCCAAGAGTCACAATGGTTGGGAGATTTGTAATTGTCATTATGTGTCATTTAGAAACTTATAAATATGTTTTCTAAATCAGAAAACATATAACAACTTTTACTTGGAATCTTAATGCAATATCTGTTCTTAGTTTACATTTCGTACCCATTACTGTTTCATTCATTTTGCACCATATACAAAGCCTTAATCAAAAAAATGAAGCATCTCTTGAAACCTAAGTTAATTGGCCACAAACCTGTGTACAATTGGTATCAGAGCCAGGTTCTCATCCTTGGGAAAGGCCAACCTCTGGTTTCAAGTCTGGGAGATATCTCTTAAGAGAGACTCCCAAATGGGTGAATCTGTGGAACACCAAAAGAAAGAAAAAAATCATCTCACCAAAAGGAAAGGAGATATTGGCACAAACTGTGATGGAGAATGAAGCATATAACACTGCAAAAGATACAGATGATCTAATGAAACTGAAGAAGAAGGTTATGAAGATAAAAAGGGACAAAAAGGCCAAATGCCACATCTGCAAAGAAAAAGGACATGCCTTTTGGGCATGTAAAGATAGGAAGAAACTTGCAGCCTTAGAACATCAACAAGAGATGGAGACTACAAACAAAGTCATTGTAGAAGAGGAAAAGTACTCAGAGAAAGTCTACTTGACAGCACACTATATGGTGAAAGGTACAAATTTAAAAAATTGGAATGACATCTGGTATACAAGTAACATTTACAAATTTCATATGTGTCCCACTAGAGCCCTATTTAATGATATAGATTATAAGTTTAAGATGATAGGGAAAGAAGAAAATGAGAAGAAATTCATTTTTTCTTATGGGATAGGAGATGTTACTGTTAGGACAGATGTTGGAGAAGTGGTGATTAAGAATGTTCAATATACCCTTGAGGTTTCATTTAATATGCTAAGTCTAGAATTGCTTAAAACTCAAGGGTACAAGATAGAGATCTGTGATGATATGTGTAGCATCTTTTATATGTATCATGATGAAGAAATTAGAAAACAGTCACCAGTTTTAGAGAAAGGAAAAGATCAGGTTGCACTCAAAGAGATTGTGAATGAACACAATCAATATTTGGAAGATCAGTTCAAGCAAATGGATCCTACAGATGAATGCTCTTTGATAAGGGGCTTAGAAGATTTAGATTGGAACAAATATGATACCCAGGATTACATTGATAATGAGTACATTAGTTATAATGAAACTCTTTATGCACTTAAGGTTAATTCCTTCTCAAGGTATCTGTCTTTCATGAACTTACTGAAAAAGGATGATTTGTTGCACAAAAACTAGGAGATCTTCTGCAAAAGGTTCTTAGATTTAGTCAAGTAGTTTTATCTTGTGCATATAAACTATGATGCATTAGATACAATACCACCATTTGTTAAGGATGTTGAGTTGAATTTATTATGTCTGCACAAGGTTGTTGAGAGTTTGGTGGATACTTCTCAGTCACCATAGGTGACAAGTGGGGGGGGGGGGGTGATTACACAGTTGCAAGGATTGGACACCAATGATGCTAATACAGTTAGAGCCTGTTACAGAAATTTTATTGATCTCATAGTGATATACCATGAAACTGCACAAGTTCCTTGTGGTGAAATGCATAAAGAAGTGGGTGAAACCAGTGAAAGAAGAAAGGCCAGGGACCCACCATGCTAGAAGGAAGATACAGTGAAGGATGGAGCACTTGAAGATGGATCAAACTGGTTTGGTGTCAAGTTGAACAATGAAGATGAAGATGGACAAGATAGCAGCCAGCAATGACTTTGAAGTCATTGCTTGAAGAAAACAAGAAGAATCAACTCAGAAGGAGTTTTGATCTTAATCAATTAAGGGGGAAAATGTTAGCCTATTAATTGTGTTAAGATCAGATCATGGTTAGATAAATTATAGTACTTTATGTTTTAAAGACAATGGTTATGTAATAATTAGTATGGGTCAAATTTGCCTGCATATGGGTCAAACTGGGTTAACCCAAGCAGCCCATATGGTGGCAGTTATGTAGGTAGTTATTTTGGCAGTTAATCCCCAAGAGTCACAATGGTTGGGAGATTTGTAACTGTCATTATGTGTCGTTTAGAAACTTATAAATATGTTTTCTAAATAAGAAAACATATAAAAACTTTTACTTGGAATCTTAATGCAATATCTGTTTTTAGTTTACATTTTGTACCCATTACTGTTTCATTCATTTTGCACCATATACAAAGCCTTAATCAAAAAAATGAAGCATCTCTTGAAACCTAAGTTAATTGGCCACAAACCTGTGTACATCGGAGGTCCTAATATGATGATGATGATGATGAGAAGGTTAGAAGGCGGTCTCCTATCAGGTAAATAAGTGTTTTATATGCTCAACACCCCACTTGTTTTTCTTATCTTTCCTGTTTATTTTATGGATGGTGTATGCGTTGGCTACCCTAATTAAGGATTAAAAAAAATTACACTTAAGCCGCCCAACTTCTAAAACAGCATTATATGCTCATCTGGCACATTTTTAGCTTTAGTTGGCAGTTTGACTTGAAAAAAACTACATTGATGCTTGGCGGCCTTTGGTGTAAACTTCTAAATACCCGTGTGGCATATTTATACCTTATCTCCTTACTTTATCCCAAGAATCTGATAGATGCTAATTTGGATTGTATAGCACTTCTCCTACTGCTCGTTGCAGTGTTAGTCCGCGTAAGAGCGCGTCTCCACGAAAATCACCTTCTAGGAGCAGAAGTACGTCCTGTAGCCCCTGTCGTAAAGGAAAGCTCAGCCACTCCAAAAGTGTTTCACCCCTGGAAGAGCAGATTCTCGAAGCCCATCGCCACAACGTTCTGATGCTGACGTGAGTCTAAATACATGATCGTTATTATAAATAGTTGGTGGGGACTAAATTAGTGAGATATTGATTAAATTTTTTATTTGTTTACAGGAATAAGAAGTGAACTACTCTGTTGGAGATTAAATGTATTGGCATGCAATGAAGAACAATTTTTCTGTTTTGTGATGAGTTGGATGAATTCTTGAACTCATTTCGTCATGCATAATTTTAAGGTTAACTTTTTCAGAAGTACTCCTTGCATATGTGCAAATTTATGTTATGGTAATGATGTTGCACTAAGGATTTCTTGGTTTATGAATGTTGGATGTTTATGGATGTCCTATATTGCTTTTTCTTATTTCTATGCGTGCATACCGAAGTTTTTTGTTATGAACTATAGAGTTAATGTTGCTGTATGTTGTTGGTGACAAATGGTGCAGCAGCCGTTATGCTGTTATGTTTGCAGTTGATTGATGTCTATTGCGGTAAATTACGGTTGTGATGATAGTGTTGGTTTTATGGATATAAATTAGTAGACGTGAGTTAGGATCGAACTTGAGAGTACGGGATTGCACACTTTACGTATGAGAATTAAAGTTAATAATTAAATGCAATAGTTATATTTATTTATTAATTAAATGAAATAACTAACGGACGTTAAGTAATTAGTTGTAATGGACTAACGGTCATTAAATGTAATTGAAAAAGGACTAGATTGCAAATATTGGGAAGGTTCCGGAATTTCCTTTGGGATGTGATAACCGATCGGCCAAGGGAGGACCCAAACCCAACCCAACTCGAACTCAAACTTGTTTACCAAGTTTAGTTTAGTATATATACAAGGCTAGGGGTCTTGTATTTTGCATCTCTTGTACTCATTAAGCTCAAACCTAAAATTGGTTTGTGTGTGTTTGCTTAAAACGATCAGCCACACCTTGTGGGTGTCGAACCTCAACCTTTTTCTAAACAAAGTTATTTGTTTAATCAAAACTAGCATTACTTTAATTCGGTTTAGTACGTGTGTACAAGAAAGTTGTACTAACACAATATTGTTAGTATTCTTGGATTGAATTAAAAAACGGTAAGGGGTAATTCACATAATCTTTATTAAATCAAATTAGGGTTCTTCCTTATTGTTATTTTGTGGATTTGATTCTTATTCGGCTAGAATCAAGTAAGGTACGCATATTCTTGTTTATGTTAATTAATTATTCGTTAATAAATCCTATACGCTTCCGCATGTATACTTTGATATTTTGTGATTATTTATTGATTGTCATGTTATATAATTCCAACAGTGGCATCACGAGTCATTAGTTTTAATGAGTAATTAATTACATAAACACGTAAACACGTATATTGTATGATGTTTGATGTGATTAATCAAGGGTTTTGGTTTAATTTTTTTTGCATGGGTCGATTTAATTTTTTTTGGGGCGTACCCCATTAATTTTTTTTAGTCGACACCTTTTAAATTTTTTTAGGGTTTTAAAATTGTTTGCTAACCTTATCGAAACCTAGAATTAATATATTTGTTACGTGATTAATTCATGAATAATTTGTTATGTGGCATTGGATTATTTATATGCGATCTTGTGACTATTTGTATAATTGTTATGGTATATCCATGATAATACATGCATGTTTGTCATGGATAGTTGCTTTGATATTGTTTAATTGTTAAGATATATTTATCACATGTTTATTTACGATAAATCTTGAATTGGGGAAGACTCCAATTATATACATTAATGAATCAGTTATGTGCAATTTGGTATATTTTAATTAAGGGTTTACGCAATTGATTCATCGATGTATGTGGCTCACTTTCAATTGGGAGAGTGAAAGACCTAATTAATATATACATTAATTTAACGTAGACATTGATTATTAATAGGGTTTTATCGAATAAGTTGCATGTGGCTACTTGTTTACACATATTAATTGTTTATTACGTGCGCATTGTTTTTAAGTTTTTTATTTTTTATTAGTTTACTTGTTTGTTTATTATATGCGACAGTTTTAAGCAAAGGGTAATTTGGAATAGAAAAATAATACGGACTAAACAATGGTGAAGTTTGATTTGTTTTTGAAGATGTTGGGATATAAAAGATAAAGTACTGAAGAAAGTCAAAGTGCTGAAGAAAGTCAAAGTACTGCTTAATGAAAGTCAAAGTACTGCTCAACATCAAAGTAGTGCAAAGCTAAAGAACTGCTATATCATTTATGGAAAGCTTTGTAAATCTAGAATATTCTTAGTTTTAGTTTAGTATTACTTGTCGTACAAGGATTGTAATTGTAAACCGACTAGGGTATTCCTTATGCCTATAAAAGGACCCCTAGATTGGCATTAGAGGTACGACTTACATACGCAATATTAGAGAATATTAGAGTTTATCAAGTTTGATATTAGAGTTGTTAGGGTTATTAGTGAATCTGTGTATCCAGTAGATTCAAAGTATTAATAAAATCGTTGAAGTTTAAGTTTATCTTTTTAGCTTTATTGAAGTAGTTTCCGCATACTTAATAGAGTATATTCAGTGTTTCATTGTTAGTAACGTAGTATTTATCCGAGGTTGCTAAACCCTTTCAAGCTACATAGTTAGTTTGGTTAGAGTATATCGATCCAAAAAGTGGTATCAGAGCTTGTGTGGAAACTCTGATTAAGAAGAAACCCTTAAAACCAATTTAGCTACAAACCCTAAAGATGTCGACTGAAGCTGCACCACCCCCATTCATCACCTCACTCAGAATTCCTATCATCAACAAGGGAGAATATGATCTTTGGAGCATAAAGATGAGGTAGTACATTGCTATTACAGACCATGCACTGTGGAATCTAATTGTCAATGGTAATGAAGTGATTGAAGAACCTGTAGAAGTTGCTGGACAACCTATACCACCTAAGCCTATCTTGCCAGCAGCTACAGTAAGAAATCAAGAAAAGGCTCTCAACATACTATTGTCTGCTATTCCTGATGGTCACCTACTCAAGTTCCATGATGCTAAGGATGCAAAACAACTATGGCTGCTCTCAAAACAAGATTTGGAGGTAATAATGCTTCCAAGAAGATGCATAGAAATATGTTGAAGCAATAGTTTGAAACATTCACTGTTGGTGAAAGAGAAAGTCTTGATGCTGCCTATGACAGATTCCAAAATCTCCTTAGTATGCTAGAGTTATACAAAGCAGAAGTATCTGTTGAAGATGTAAACCTGAAGTTCTTAAGAAGCTTTCCATCCGTATGGCATGTGATTGCTACTATGATCAGAGAACAACCTGGTTTGGACACTATGGACTTTGATGATCTTTATAACCATTTGAAGGTATATGAGCATGAGATGAATGGCCAAACAAGTTCAAAAACTCATAGTATTGCTTTTGTGTCTTCTGAAAAGAGAAGCAGTACTTCCACTAAAAGTACTGCGTATCCTGCTCAAAGTACTGTTGTTTATCCTACTCCTACATCATCATCAACAAATACCATCCACTCTGATGAAGTTGTATGTTCCTTCTTCGCTCAACAAGCCACTTTACCTGTTACTTATTAAGAAGATTTGTCACAAATTGAAGAGGATGCTCTTTAAGAAATTGATATAAGGTGGCAAGTTGCTATGATCACTGCTAGGATCAAGAAGTTCATGAAGAAAACAGGAAGAGGCATTGACTTCAAACCCAAACAGGGTATAATGTTTGACAAGTCCAAGATTGAATGCTTTAATTGTTAAAGAACTAGACACTTTGCAAGAGAATGCAAGTTTGCTAAATATCAGGCAAATAGAATGATTGAGAAACCCAAGCTTTAACTAAAGGAAAATCCTATTACTGAAACAAAAGCTTTGGTTGCTCAAGAAAATCTATCAGAGGTTGACTGGAGTGCTGAATTTGATGATGAACCAGTAACCTACTTTATGGTCGCAGTGGAAGAGTTTGATTGGAGCACAACTTTTGATGAGAAACCCGGGTTTGCTGCTTTGGGATCAAGAGATGGTCTTGGAAGCTTTGATTGGAGCATGGAAAGAGAAGAAGAACCTGTTCTGCTGGCTATGGTAGCTACTTCACCAAGTTCACCCACTATCTCTGAGGTATGCTCTAAGTGTAATGATTTTTTTATCAAAAAGTGCTTAAAGATTATGTAACTGAAAGAGATAATTGTAGAAGGGCTAGGTCTGAGGTAGCTGGTTATCAAATAACTTTAGAGTCAATGGAAGCCAAAATTATAACTCATGAAAATAATGAAATGGCTTGGGCAGAAAAATATGAGCAACATGATTATCAATAAAAATTAAGTGAATTGAAGTTAGGATGCAAGGTTTCTGAACTTGAAAAGATAACTAAAGAAAGGGATGAATTGTTTGAAAAATTTGCTGCTTGGGGAGAATTTGGCCTTTCACATGTTAGTTTTGTTGAAAAACAGAAAAGAGCACACATTAAAACTGGCCTAGGTTTTGGTATGAATTTTAGTAGCACAGAAGAGAACCCACGTAGTGATAAGGAACAACCTGATTAAGAGGAGATAACAACTAGTTATGATGAACTCATTAGCTCAGAAGAGAACACATCTAGTAATGAGGAATCAATTAGTCAAACACCCCCTGAATTTATGAAAGACAAGGGTTATAATGTAGTCCCTCATCCCACTGGTAGTTTTCAACCACTTAGGATAGATGTTTCTTGTTTTAGAGTAGACAATTTAGAGTTTAGGAAAAAGCTTACTGGTCAATCTAATTCAGGTCCATCTAGTTCTGAAACCCCAAAAGAAACAGTTGAAAAACCTAAGGACGATAACGTTAAGAGTCAAGCAGTACTTTCAACTCAAAGTACTGCTAAACATTCAGCAGTACCTTCAAGAAAAACTTTTCAAAATACTGCTAAATCTTTTTGGGATAATTTTGGTCAAAATAGTTTTCATCATTCACCAAAAAGTCAGGTTAGGTTTGGTCATAGAACTAAAGGAAGAAATTTTGGGAGCATGGGTCAAAAATTGTGTTTTGTTTGTAATAGTCCTGATCATTTGATTAAGGACTGTGACTTTCACTCAGAATATCTAAGCAAATTCCCAAAGACCAGATCTACCAACAATAAGCCAAGGGAGAGTAAACCAGTTTGGAATCACTCACATAGGGTTAACCACAATAACTTTTCAAAAGACTATAGGTACCCTCACCAGAGAAGACCTTTTTCAAAACCACCAGTACCTTCAAGCACTTTTCAAGGTACTGGTAAGCCAAAAGTTTCTCAAGCAGTACCTTCTCAAAGTACTGCTATGTTTTCACGCAATCAAGGTACTGCTAGCACTTTTTGGAATGGAAGCCCTAGGAGATCTAATTACTATCAATCTAGAAGGCATTACACCTCAAAAAGAGTATCTAGATCCAAGAACTCTACACAAAAAGTTAAAACCAGTTGGGTTAAGAAAGAAAGTACTTATGGGGAACAAACAGTGCTTTCAGTAAGTAAGAGTGAAACAGAGAATTTTGTTGAAAATAATAAAGAGAATCTTGATGAAAAAGAGAGTTTTGTTGAAAAACCAACACATGTTTTGGAACAACCAAAGATAATTGATCATGTGCTTAAAAACAGTGGAGATTACATACTTAAATAATTTAAGTATGTCACTCCACAAGGGGAACACAAGTCAGTAATGGCTTGGGTTCCTAAAATTAACTAAGGGGGCGCTTGGTTCAAAATGGGGAAAGGCAAAGGGAATGCAAAGGGAATGCAAAGGAATGGAATGGAGATTATCATTATTTTTGATAGTGCTCGGTTTAAGAAAAACACATTAACCTCTAAAGTGGTGGTGGTGGTGGGTGGTGGTGGTGGTGGCTGCTGATGGTGGTGGTGGTGGTGGCGGCTGATGGTGGTGGTAGTGGTGGCTGCTGGTGGTGGCTGGTGGTGGTAGCTGCTGGTGGTGGCTGCTGGTGGTGGTGGCTGTTTTTTGTGGTAGTGGTGGTGGTTGGTAGGTGGTGGTGGTGGCTGCTGATGGTGGTGGTGGCTACTAGTGGTGGTGGCTGCTAATGGTGGTGGCTGGTGGTGGTGGCTGTTGGTGGTGGTGGCTGGTGGTGGTAGATGCTGGTGATAGTGGTGGTTACTGGTGGTGGTGGTTGGTGGTGGTGGTGGTGGTGGCTGCTGGTGGTGGTGGTGGCTGTTTTTAGTGGTGGTGGTGGCTGGTAGGTGGTGGTGGTGGTGGTGGCTGTTGGTGGTGGCTGGTGGTGGTGGTGGCTGGTGGTGGTGGCTACTGCTGGTGGTGGTGTTGGTGGCTACTGGTGGTGGTGGTGGCTGCTGCTGGTGGTGGTGGTGGCTGGTGGCGGCTGCTAATGGTGGTGGCTGGTGGTGGTGGTGGTAGCTACTGCTGGTTGTAGCTGGTAGTGGTGGTGGTGGGTAATCATTACCATACCTCCCAATTTACTGGGTAATGCCCCATTACCCAATACTAAACAATGATTGCATTCCCTAGTCATAACCAGGCATGTTCAATCATTACCTTTCCCATTCCCCACCCCCCATTACCCCCAACCAAGCACCCCCTAACTCTTTTATCTTTGTGCAGGGCAACCCAGAAGAGGAGCTTAAAGATCAGTTAATTGTTGATAGTGGTTGCTCTGGAAGCATGACAGGAGACAAAGAGATTCTGTCAGATTTTAGATCTTATTTTGGAGGAAGAGTTGCATTTGGGAATGATCCTAGTGGAGGTAGAATTACTGGCAAAGGAACCATAAAGGCAGGGAGCATAGAATTTGAGAATGTTCGTTATGTGAAGGAGCTAAAGTTCAATCTTTTGTCAGTCTCTCAGATCTGTGACAAGAAGCACCCTGTGTTATTCACTGAAACGGAAATTTCTTATTCTTTCCCCTGAGTTTAAGCTTGTTGATGATAACTTGGTAATACTGAGCATACCAAGAACCAATGATGTGTACAGTCTGGATATGAAGAGTCTTAACTCTTCTGCAAGAGCAACATGTTTAGTAGCAAAGGCAACACTTGAAGAAGCACATCTCTAGCATAGAAGATTAGGCCATGTGAATTTCAAGAATATCAACAAGTTGGTTAAAGGAAATTTAGTTAGAGGTTTACCTTCTAAAACATACAAGAATGATCATTCGTGTTTGGCGTGCAAGAAGGGTAAACAACACAAAGCATCATGCAAGAAGATTGAGGAAAGAGCTATTAGAGAACCTTTAGAGTTGCTGCACATGGATCTGTTTGGACCTGTTTTTGTTGCAAGCTTAAACAAGAAGAAGTACTGCTTAGTTGTAACTAATTATTGCAGTAGATTTAGTTGGGTCTTTTTCTTGGGATTTAAAGATGAAACCTTTGATGCTATTCATGATCTTATAATAGCCCTTGAAAACCAATTGAGACTCAAAGTAAGAGGTATTAGATGTGATAATGGGACTGAAATCAAGAACAAGCTTATTGATGAATTTTGTGCCAAGAATGGAATCAAGCGGGAGTTTAGCATTGCTAGAACTCCACAGCAGAATGGAGTTGCAGAGAGAAAGAACAGAACCTTGATAGAAGCAGCCAGAACAATGCTTGCGGATTCCCTATTACCTATTCAATTTTGGGCTGAAGCTGTAAGTACATCTTGTTATGTGTTGAATAGAGTCTCAGTCACTAAACCTCAGATGAAGACACCTTATGAGTTGCTTATGGGAAACAAACCTAACATATGTTTTATGAAACCTTTTGGATGTCCTCTGACTATTCTCAATATTATTGATGCTTTGGGAAAATTTAATGGCAAGTCAGATGAAGGATACTTATTGGGTTATTGTACCAATAGTAAAGGATTTAGAGTGTACAACAAGGTCACCAAAAAGGTTCAAGATTGTCTTCATGTTGAATTTTTAGAAGATCAAGAAAATCAAAAGGGTAAAGGTCCTGATTGGATGTTTGATCTTGATGTTTTGACTCCTTCTATGAACTATGTTCCTGTTAGAGATGAGAATCAAGTTGTTCAGAAAAAAGAAGATTTATAGTACATTGTTCATGTAGTCAATATTAGACCTGATGATGTTCCTGATGAAGAACCCATAACTGTTGAGAAGGAGAAAAGTACTGATGAACCAAAATCTACTTTGTCTGCTGAAGATCAAGCTATTCAAGATGAACTTAATTAGGATGCTTTTTCAAGAAACAATAGCACAATATTATGAGGATGAAGAAAGAAGGACTTATGAAGAAGCAAAGAAAAAGGGTAAGTCTACAGATTACCCTCACAGTACTTTGGATCACAGTACTTTCAATCACAGTACTTTGGATCAAAGTACTGCTGCACCAATTGACAGTACTTCTGATGATTTGTATGATCCTAACATGCTTGGGTTAGAAGAAACCGATGATGAATTAGATGATGAAGGTATTTTCTCAAATTCCAATGAAGGAGATGATTTCACAAATTTGGATGATGATTTTGAAGTTCCACAGACTCCTATATTAAGAGTTCATAAAAATCATCCTGCTGGTCAAATCATTGGACCTTCTACTTCGGGAGTGCTCACAAGAAGCAAAGCTAAAGGTTTCTCTAAACCACATAATGTTTTACTTAGCTTTGTGTATAAACAAAACAGGATGAATCATAATGATCAACAAACGTGTTTATTCACTTGTTTTATCTCTCAAGAAGAACCCAAGAATGTAGCTCAAGCATTAACTAAAAAGAGTTGGGTTGAAGCCATGCAAGAAGAACTTCTTCAATTCAAACTTCAAGAAGTTTGGGTACTATGTGATCTACCAGATGGAAAGAAAGTCATTGGTACACAATGGGTTTTCAGAGTCAAGAGAGAAGAAAGAGGGAATGTCATCAAGAACAAAGCAAGATTAGTTGCACAAGGATATAGACAAGAAGAAGGAGTGGACTATGATGAAGTGTTTGCTCCTGTAGCAAGGATTGAAGCCATTAGATTATTCCTGGCTTTTGCATCTTATATGGTCTTTCCTGTTATCAAATGGATGTCAAGAGTGCCTTTCTTTATGGCAAGATTACAGAGGAGGTTTATGTCAAACAACCTCCTGGTTTTAAGGATCCCACACATCCAAAAAAAAGTTTACAAAGTTGTTAAGGCTCTGTATGGCCTTCATCAACCACCTAGAGCTTGGTATGAAAGACTCTCCACTTTCTTATTGCAACATAGCTACAGGAGAGGAGCAATTGATAAAACTTTGTTTATCAAGAGAGACAAGAAGGATATCATGCTTGTTCAAGTCTATGTAGATGATATTATTTTTGGAGCTACAAAACAGTCTATGGTGAAATAATTTGAGAAGCTCATGCAATAAGAATTTCAAATGAGTTCCATGGGTGAATTAACTTTCTTTTTGGGGCTTCAAGTTAAACAATCAAAGGCTGGAATTTTCATTAGTCAAGACAAGTATGTCACTGACATTCTTAAGAAGTTTAAATTCGATGCTATGAAGCCTGTCACCACACCCATTAAAGCTATCAGCTCCTTGGGAAAGGATGAAGATGGAAAAGCTGTGGAAGTCAAGCTTTACAGATCAATGATTGGCTGTCTTATGTACTTAACTGCATCTAGACCTGATATCATGTTTGCTGTCTGTTTATGTGCAAGATATCAAGTCTCACCTAAGGTCTCTCATATGAATGCAGTCAAGAGAATTTTTAGTTATTTGAAGCAACAACCTAAGTTAGGGTTGTGGTATCTAAAGGATTCAACTTTTCACTTGGAAGCTTTTTCAGACAGTGATTATGCAGGTTATAATTATGATAGAAGATCAACCAGTGGAGGTTGCCAGTATCTTGGAAGAAGATTAGTTTCATGGCAATGTAAGAAACAAACCATTGCAGCAACATCATCCACTGAAGTAGAATATGTTGCTGCTGCAAGCTGTTGTGGACAAGTACTGTGGATGCAGAATCAACTCTTGGATTATGGATTCAATTTTAAGAATACTCCTATCCACATTGATAATGAGAGTACAATTTGCATTGTGAAGAATCCTGTTTACCATTCCAAGACCAAGCATATTCAGATTCGGAATCACTTTATTCGAGATTGTTATGAGCATAGGCTCATTAATGTTGTTAAGGTCCATACAGATGAAAATGTAGCTGATTTACTCACAAAGGGATTTAATGTTTCAAGATTCAATCATTTAGTGGTGAGTATTGTTATGATTAACTATTAAGCTACAATTAAGGGGAGGACTTATTAGTTAGTTAGATAGTCCTATGCATTGTTTGAGGGGAGGCAATTTTTTTATGTTTTTGCAATTGTGAAGAAGAGGATGGAAAAGTACTGCTTATTGTTTATCTGAAAGTACTGCTCTGATAGTACTGCTTTGGAAAGTACTGCTTACGTAGACAGCACTGCAGTCTTGTCAACGTACTGTTCCAACGGTCAAAAGATGGGGTAAAATTCAAACAACGGTAACTTTATTAATTGGGCTGTGATTTTTTAAAATCTTACCTATAAATAACTACTCTCCGATTTTCCCTCTCATCTTTATACATATCCATATCTTCCTTATTTTTCTCATATTCACCATAACCGTTTCATAAATTCTACTACAAGCAATGGCTAATCGAAACATAGTTAGTAAGCATAACACGGTGGCTAATTTAGATAAAACACCATCCAATGTTGCTTTTCATGACATAATTGATTTCCTCACTTGATCATCCATCAATTATGCTCTTTTGGTCGAACCTGATGTTATTGAACCCTGGATTCAACAATTTTGGGAAACTGCTAGATCTCATATGGAGGATGATGAATCCTACATTCAGGCTAAGGTTGCTAGGAAGATGGTTAGAGTTAGTGAAGCTTCGATTAGGGAAGATTTACTGTTTCATGATGAAGAAGGGGCTATTCGTTTTGATAAACAAGTGCTTTGGGATACATTAAGGGATATTGGTTATGAAGGATCTCTCACTAAAACAACTTTTAGAAAACCCTTGTTTAGTCCACAATGGAAGTATTTAGTTCATGTTTTGCTTCATTGTTTAAGTCCCAAGAGTACTTCATGGGAACAATTTGGTTCAAATATAGCCTCTGCCTTAGTGGGATTAGATACCAATGAAGCCTTTAACTTTTCTAGAATGCTTCTAGATGGTATGCTATCTCATATCTCCAATGGTTCACCATTTTTAATGTACCCACAATTTGTTCAACTCTTTTTGAACAAACAGCTTAAAGATGAATCTAAACCTTCCAACTTGCTACCTGTTGTAATACTTCCACCAAAGGTGTTCACCTGCATGGCTAGAAAGAGTGACAAATTCTCTGGGAAAGATACACCATTAACAGCTCACATGATGGAGATAGTACAAGCAGTTAGAGATGAAGCTGCTGAAAGTGAAGATCATGAGCCTTATGTTTCTAGGGAAGGTACTGCTTCACCACAAGGTACTGCTTCTCAACAAGATATAGCTCATGGTGATTCAGAACCAGAGGTAAACCCACCATTCTCTCCCAATGATTATACTTCCACAAATGGGTATCAAACATCTGGAGGAGATGAGGGGGATATGGCTTCTGAGGGTCCATTTCTGGATACCTATGATTTGACAAGGGAGCTAGTAAGATTAAGGAAAGATTATGAAGCTCAAGCTGTACAACTGGTGAAATTGAACAACAAATTTAGACGATTGAAGAACTTTGTCTGGCCTTTAGTTCAACATTACAGGTTGTGGGTGAAGTCACGGAAGAGGAAAGGAAAGAAATTTAAGAAGACTTCAAAGGACAAGAAGGTTCACAAGCAGTCTTCATTCCAATTGGGGAGGATATTGGAGCAAGAAAATTTGAATGAAGATGCTGAACATTATGAAGAACCAGAGGTTGAACTTCAAAGTACTGAACCTCAAGGTACTGAAGCTTAAGTTAATATTCAAAGTACTGAGCCTACTGAGCCTCAAAGGACTAGTGTACAAAGTACTGGAGATCAAGGTATTGATGATCAAGGTGCTGCTCTTCAAGGAAGTTATAGACAAGAGCTAATTACACCAAAGACCCTAAACTTTGATGAAGAAGCTGGTCCTTCAACAGTTTTACATGAAGAAGAAGCTGGTCCTTCTAGTCCAATTCAGCAAAAGGAGCATACTACTAGTGATGATGAGACAATTGCACAGATTATGCTGAACATGTCAAGACCAAGAGGTGTTAGTATCCCTGGAGTTGAAGAACAACCTCAAGTCTTGTAATCATCGTCTCAACCTGCTTTAGATCCAAAGGATAAAGGAAAAGGTAAACTGGTAGAAACAAAGAAAAAGAAGAATCTTACTTTGGCAGAATTAAGAGCTATTGAAGTGGCTAAGAATAAAGAAGCTGCTAGAAAGCTACAAGCTGAATTAGATTCTAAAGTTGCTATACCAAAAAGACCACCAAGTATTGCTAAAGAAAGGAATGCTATGATGGCTTATCTGAAGAGTCAAGGATATGTAGGTTTACAAAAGTTGAGATATCCAGAGATGAAAGATTTATATAATGCTGTTAGAGAAGCTTATCAAAAGCAAGTTGAAAGTATTATTCCTTTTGATGATGAAAAGAAGAATGAGGATGCAAGAAAAAGAAGCTTAAAGAGAAAAAGAACAACTGGTGATGAACAACCATCAAAGAAGATAGAATTGAGAACATATACAACCATCTAAGAGTTGTAGATTTTGAGCATCCTAAGTCCAAAGATGTTGCAGTAAAGAAGTCTAAGATGTCTACATTTGAAGTTGTAGAATCAAAGGATGGAGACTACCTGATGTTCCATAGAGAAGATGAAAGCTTTAGAGTATTTAATTTGCTATGGGATATATTACACATGATTGATAGAGAGGATCTGTTTCACCTATATCAACTAGTGCAAGAGTATTTTGAGCATATTCCTTCAACTGGAATTGGCTTAGTCTTGCTGGGAGATCTGATAACTATCTGGGAGACAGAAGAGACAAGCACTGATGAAATCTGGCAAAACCAAGAAGTTTAGGAGATTAATAGCTGGAGATTCTTTAAAGAATCAGGAGTGCATGTTTTAGAATTAGAAGACGGTACTATGATTCATATGTTAGCAGAAAGAAGATATCCACTTATAACAGATCTTATGAGAAGAATGCTAGATCATGGTATGGAAGTTGAAGAAGAGAATGAAACAGCTTTTATGGTCATTGAATTGTTTATCAGATGGACAGCTATGGCTGATGATGATGCATAACTACTGGTATGGTTCTTAAATATATATAAATTTTTGAAAAATCAGTACTTTATTCAAAGTACTGCTGGACAAACAGTACTTTATCCAAAGTACTACTTGCAGCACACAACCAGTAAAAGATTTTTTTAATAGAAAATAAGAAAAACTTTTGTTAAGTGCAAAATATTTTGAAACACAAGTTATCAGCAACAAATGGTTTTTGAGATGGTTACAATAAAAGGTTATCAGTCGACCATGTCTAACAAAAGGATAGGCTAATCCATGAGCAAACGGCTCTGGTAAAGATATCTCAAATCCGTTGATTGGTTGACAACTTGCCAATAAGTTGTATGGTAATCAACTCACCATATCTGCAATAGTGAAGAGTTGGCTAGCCCACAAGAAAAATGGCTTGTGGTAAAGGCTGTGGAAAAACCATTTATATGGTAATTAGTTCACCATGGTTGCAAGAACTAACTAGTCCAAAAGGGTACGGCTTTTGGTAAAGACAAAACAAATCCGTTGATAGCTGATGATTTGCTAAAAATCATATGGTTATTAATGTACCATGGTTTTACACATCTAAACATTGGCTACTCCAGAGTTAATGGCTTTGGTAAAGAGACATCAAAATCCATTAAATTTTCAATGATTCACCTCTCACAGGAGTTTACACACCTGGAAGTGATGAGAATAGACTGAAACTTTATGATCTGATGTACAATTTGCCATATGTTGCTGAGTAGCTGAAAAGATGAAGATTGCTGATAATTACTGAAAAGGATTGCTTATAAAGACTACTTTGATGATGATAATACAAGCACAGAGAGTACAAGACAAATCTGAAGATAAAGACACAATCTTTCCTTGAAGATAAAGATGTTAAAGATACAGATACAAAGGAACTTGAAATCAAGCAAGTAGAATTCAAGTTAGGGGATGATTGTTAAGATATAAAAGACAAAGTACTGAAGAAAGTCAAAGTGCTGAAGAAAGTCAAAGTACTGCTTAATGAAAGTCAAAGTACTGCTCAACATCAAAGTACTGCAAAGCTAAAGAACTGCTATATCATTTATGAAAAGCTTTGTAAATCTAGAATATTCTTAGTTTTAGTTTAGTATTATTTGTTGTACAAGGATTGTAATTGTAAACCGACTAGGGTATTCCTTATGCTTATAAAAGGACCCCTAGATTGGCATTAGAGGTACGAATTACATACGCAATATTAGAGAATATTAGAGTTTATCAAGTTTGATATTAGAGTTGTTAGGGTTATTAGTGAATCTGTGTATCCAGCAGATTCAAAGTATTAATAAAATCGTTGAAGTTTAAGTTTATCTTCTTAGCTTTATTGAAGTAATTTCCGCATACTTAATAAAGTATATTCAGTGTTTCATTGTTAGTAACTTAGGATTTATCCGAGGTTGCTAAGCCCTTACAAGCTACATAGTTAGTTTGGTCAGAGTATATCAATCCAACAGAAGAGTTAAGTTTTATATAGTTTAATTGATTGATGATTTGGTACAAATGGTCTGAACGGCTCACCCAATTTGACGGACTGTGTGGGAAGTACTAGGACTGGAGCGCATTAATATTGTGACCCTAAAGAGGGAGGTTATTGCTTCAGCGCTGACCAAACTCTCCGCTTGCTTGCGAGTCAAATTGGAGCTACTAAGTAAGCCATAAATGTACAAACTCATCTTAAGGGCGAATTAGTTTTAATTCCATGCGCCACTTTGGTGGTAATTACCCGAAACACTAAGTGTTTACAATTATGCAAAAGTACGGTATAATGGGCGATAATTGATGCTAAATTCCTTGATTGGTGAACCCAATACCTCAATCAAAACTTTGATAATTTGATATTTATGAATTGGCAATAAAAAGTTTTTTATTAAAATTATGCTACAAGATGAATGCATGACATCTTTGTACATATTTGATTTGACCTCATAAAATAAAAAAATAGTACCCTTTTAAATTAAGTTATGTGCCATCTAATTAAAAGGAACACTTAAAGTTGCAATTTACGTCATGACAGTACTTGGCGAGATTGTGATAAAGAGGTAAATCTTTATGTAAAGTCAGACCTTACATGAACATATTTGTAGTTCTTTAAGTTAGACACTTAAATTGAGTAGGAAGTGAGAATTGGACTCAAGGCATAAGATGGGATGAAACATGTTTATATTTGCAATAGCGTTGGAAAATATAAATCCCATAATGATCTAGGAATTGGAAAATATAAATCACATTATATTCGACAGATTACCTTATTATATGCTTTCGTTACTAGCAGATCAACTGATGTAATGAACCTATGATAATTTGGATCCTAGTTTTCGAGAAAATTATACGGTTATATGTTTATATTACCCTTGGGTATATTTTATTTTCTTGAAAAGTTGTATTATCGAAAATACTAATACTTGAACTTTTTTCTGTAGAAATGGCTCAAAACAACGATAACACTAACACTGCACTATGTTCTGCGTTCAAAAGTTTTTTTGATCGAGAAAAGTTGACTGGCTCTAAGAATTTCAATGATTGGCACCGCTCTTTGAGAATTGTCTGTAGAGTTGCTGACCGGTTGAACTATCTGTATGAACCTTGTCTTGCTGAACCAATAGCACCTGAAGCTACTCAAGCTAAAAAGGATGCTTGGAAAATTGAGTATAAGCGTCATAATGATGTGGCTTGTCTTATGTTGGGAACGATAGAACCTGCTCTTCAAAAGCAGTTCGAAAACTACTTCCCATTTAATATGCTCAATGAACTTCTGATAACATCAAATAGTCCTGCTTATTAAGTGTCAATTTCCCCCGTTAATGCTCATTATTTATATCATTTATATGGATTTACGCTTGTTTTCCATTGTTTTAAACTTTCAGGTAAATTGCGAGCATTGGAGCTAAAGAGACGCGGAAATGAAAACATTACTAAGGATTTATCACAGTATGCCTATTTTGAAGAGGTTAGGGCGTAACTCGTCTCTCACATTACGCCGTAACTATTTCATGACCCCGAAGTCCAACTAATCAAGAGGTTACGGCGTAACTCCTTCCAAAGATTACGACGTAACTCTATTAGGTTAAAAGAGGTTCCACGCCGCGGATACTTACGCCGTAACTACTGCATCACTTGCGATGTAACCAGGATTATTGAAGACTACGGCGTAACCACTTATAAGGTTACGCCGTAACTAGCAGATCTAGTGCATTTACGGAGGTTACGGTGTAACTCATCTTTTGGTTACGCCGTATCCCAGACCTGGCCTATAAATACCCACGAATTCTAGCATTTCTATTCATCCCATTCCACACACAATACTCTGAGAACATGGGAAAATACTCAAGGAAGGTCTAGGGAAGCATACGGAGCTGTTTTCAAGGGAGAAGTCACACCATTACGATAAGCTTTAGCGTTTATTATTTCTTTTACTTTCAATTCATGTATTTCGTACCTTTGAATATTGAATTGATGTGCATGATTAATATGAGCGGCTAAGCACCCTTTGGTGCTAGCGTAGCTATGATTCCTTAATTGTTTTGTTTACGTTTACTTTTACTTCCGTACAATTATTTCTAAGTGTATGCATGCATAGTTCTTTGGTAGTCACCCCTGGTTCGGTAGTTTTGAATGGCGGTAGAGGCCAATTGCCTAGGAGATATAACCAACTGACCCTAGGTGAGCGGACTGAGACGGGAAGGGTAAAATATGGCCAACTGACGACCCTTTCTACTTGTGCGATTTGACCAACTGATCACCTATCGTTTGGATGAACTTAAGAATTGGGGGTGTAGTGTCTAAGTTCCTAATGGCCGGGCACTCACTATTTAGAATCTAGCATGTAGCGGTACTTAATGACTCGGCTTAGGGGACGAAGAACAACAGGACTTATGACGATGCACCTGATTTCTCCTGTGGTGGCATCTTTGCTGATAGGTTAGGGCGAATTGACCAAATGTTGTCCTCTCGAATTTGACCCCACCTGAAGTAATTGGAAGTAGGCAGACGTAGACATAACTAGTTAGGAGGATTGACTAGGTTAGCACCACTATTCCTCTATTGATTTCCTTTCTACCATTTAATTGCTTTTATATCTTGCATTCGTAGTTTAATTAATTAAAACCATATCAAACCATTTATATTCTGTGACAATTAGACGTAGTAATTATCCGACACACATAGCTCTTGGAACGACCTCGGCTTTACCATTTACTACACTACACACGACCGGGTACACTGCCCGTTAGTGCATTAGGGTAGACGATAGGTATAGCGAGACATTATAAATATTAAGACCTGGTCAGTAAAACCTACATCAAGTTTTTGGCGCCGCTGCCGGAGAGCTATTTTAGGATTTTATATTAAGTCTGTTTTTAATTTTCTCGTTGATAAATGTCAGGATACAAGACTCGCAGTTCTAGGCCCTTTCTGGCTACCCCATATATTGACCCGAAGAAGCAGTTTCGAAAAAAGAGGATCTATTCTCCGGTTCCGATCCACAACATCTTCTCATTTTACGAATCAGACCAGTCGGACGCAGAACCAGAGGTCATCAATGAATATAATATCAACGACCTCACTGTGGAGCAGTATTTGGATCGACCAAACGATGACTGCCAATGAAGCTTCACTAAGGATTCTCCTACCGAAAAATACTCCATCCCAGATCATATTATTCGAGAGTTACATGAGCTTAAGTTTTCTGGAGATAAAGATGAGGACGTTCAGGATCACGTAGATGAAGTTCTCCACTTATCCTCTCTTTTCAACGTCAGGGGTACTCCAAGTTATTTAGTCACTGCAAGGATCTTTCCTATGACTCTCACTGGAACAACAAAAGGATGGTATAACAAACTTCCTAGCGAGAGTAAAGAAGTATGGGGAAAACTAAGAAAGGAGTTCGTCCAGCAATTTTGCCCTCCTTAAAAAATGGCTAGGCTTCTGGGGAAATTTATCAATTCGTGCAGATTAGAGAAGAAACGTTGTACCAAGCGTGGGAAAGATTTAATGAACTTCTCTACCGATGCCCGACTCATGATTTAAACAAACATCAGATCGTATACGTTTTCTATCGGGGGATTAATGCGCAAACTCGAGAACTCCTTGATTCACCAAGACCCATTCCTAGCATGACTCCTGATCAGGCCTTGGAATGTATTCTGCGGATTTCTGAACATTGCTATAAGTGGCACATGGATACTGGATATGGACCGAGAGATAACTTCGATCATAAAGTAATGAAGACTATAACAAAACAAGAATACAACTACGGGGAAAGTTTCAAAAAACAGAGGTTGGAAAGAGAAGCTGAAGCATGTAGGATTGAAAAAGTTAATAGTGTATTTGAGACCGATTCCGGAAGCAATATTGAGAAAAATATTCTTGACCACATCAAGGAATCAAGAGAGCATGACGATAAGATTGAAAAGATGATGAGAGCATTCGTGAATAATACAGTCTCTTCTATTAAAGGTCACGAAGATAGGATAAAAAGATTAGAGAAAAGTGTTAGTTCATGTTCAGAAGCCATCTCTGATTACCTAGCAGCTCTGGAGGAAGAAATTTTCCACACGGTAGAAACTATCCTCGAAGAACCTTTGACATTTTTAGAAAATTTTAAGCGACGGATCAGCATGGAGAAACAATCACTTTTGGGCCAAACTTTGCTGGTAAACCCTCCTAATGATACTAATCATCATGATACTACGCATGAAATTAGTTATGATGAGACTATTCGCCTCAAAGAAAGATGCTCAGCTGTTTTGAGGAACGAACTACCACAAAAGGAAAATGATACAGGATGCTTTACTCTCCCTTGCTATATCGGGAGCCTAAACATGTGTAACGCCCTGGCAGATCTTGGAGCTAGTATTAGTATAATGCCTCGTTCGATGTTTTTGCGAATGGGAATTGGCGACTTAAAACTGGCCAAGATGAAAATTAAAATGGCTGATCGATCTATGCAATCACCATTAGGAATCGTTGAAAATGTATTAGTGAAGATAAAGAGATTCCTTTTTCCAGTAGATTTTGTGATTCTAGATATCCCTGAAGACAACAGGATACCTGTCATTCTAGGAAGACCCATGCTTGCTACTGCTCACACTAAAGTGGATGTTTTTGTCGAGAAATTAACTTTGGAAGCAAATGGAGAGATTGCCACATTCGGACCTAATGAACATGTGTCCACCTCGGAGAAGGTGTGTGCAATTGACCCAGTGGGGGATTTTGATGAAGCCCTTGAAAAGTTTCTTAGCGACCCCCCGGATCCTGGAGAGGTTGACTCGGGGAAGGATTTTGATGTTTTCGTGAATTTTTAGGAAGAAGATAACTTAGGATTAAGTGCTGAAGACCTCTCTAGTGACGTCGAAATGACCCATTGGCAAGACAAATCTGAAAAAACTTTCTTGCAATCGGACCAACCGCAGTTTTATGAAATGGGGGCACGCATCCATCATAGGAATCCCCACTATCTGAAGATCTCATGCAAAATTGGGTTCATTGACTTTCACCCATTTATCGACACAGATTCCCCAGTCAATATTATCTCTAAGGAATGCTAAAACCAGGTTATGGAATAGGAGCTTGATTACAAAGGAAACAACTTCCTCGGGATAGCAACAAATATATGAGTTTTTGTAGGAACACACTCGTTTCTAGTCGACTTTGTGGTTTTGGATGATGTTAGCAAATTCGTGGCAGATGGACTGACTGGGGTGATTTTTGGAAAATCCTTTAAAGAAATATCTGGGCTTGATATAAATGAGAAGGAAGGACTGGTTTGGCTAAAGATTGGTGATGATAAAACTATTTTCAAAATGCCAAGGACTGTCAAAAACTTTAAAAATTGGACTAAAAGACAGTTGAGTTATGCTAGACCGCTGCTTGGTATTAGTGAAGAAGATAAGGCCAAAGGTTTTGATCACCCCTACCAAAAAATCAAAAATTTCTACTTAGGGTGTTTAGAACTTAGAGAAGGATACAAACGCGAAGAGAATTTGATCAGCTGGCTTCAACATGTAGATTGCCCAGTCCACAAGATGACGGACAAACACTGGTAGCCCCGCGGCTCCGAGTCTAACTTAAAGACTCGTTAATAAAGAAAAGTGCTCTTTCGGGAGACAACCCGAATTATCCCTTTCTTTTGTTTTTATTTCCTTTCTGTTGGGTTTTGTGTTTTCTAACATTTTTGCAGGAGACAATGAAGTAATTACTGCTGCAGTTGCTGATCTGAACAGAGTTACGGCGTAACTCATCTCAGTGGTTACGCCGTAACCCACATTTTAGCAGCAGAATTCTTAACGCATTACCAACTACCCCGTAATACCATATCAGTGGTTACGCCGTAACCATTCACTTCTCAGCTCATTCCAGGTTTTGCAAGTTACGGCGTAACTCTATTATTGGAGTTACGACGTAACTCTCCTCTGCTTTAATTCTTTATTTTTAAACACAGTAACCTTGTATTAGTTTTTAAATGAACTTTGTGGGTGTGTTCCCTGTAAACCCTCACGAGACTTCACTCGTCCACTTGGGACACCAAGTGGTTTAAAAGGCTTGTTGCATTCGCTAAATGCAACCGTGATTTCTACGAAAGTGAGTTAGGTTTGTTTATTATTTTATTTTTTCTTTTTAGAATTATGCTTGTCGGTATTGTGATTTCAGGGATTGAAGTTTGCTCATGACGCTTTAACGAAGGCACGATCCTTTCTCGTAGGCCTTCTTCTTTTTTTGAGCAAATTTCAGGGAAGTTCTCGCTCTAATTCTACCTTTCTCTTCACCTTTATTTTAATGCCTAGTACAAAAGGGACTTTGTACAATTCAAGTGGGGGGACGGGAGTAGAATTATATCTTGAACTTTATTTCGCCCTCATTTTTCTAGTTTATTTTAAAAAATTATGCCATTTTTTATATTTTGACATGTTTTTCCGAACCTAACTAGATTAGACCTTAGCCGAGCACATACAACCCTTGATATTACATGGTGAGATTAGCCTTATCCGTTTCCTATATTTTACCCCAAATCCACCAAATTATGAGTGTGCCGGTAGCTTGTAAACTTTAGAACTTGGCCTTTGCATCATTTCGAGACCATAGACGAGGTATGTTGAGTTAGCTCGATGTATTTGGACTTTTCAGTTTTAGAAGGCAGTATTATAGGATTATCACCCAAACAGCCTACCATTGTGAGTCTATCGATTAGTTACCTCGACTTTTCGACCCCCATGTGAAACCCTTTTGTTGCACTCCCCTTTAGTGCAAGATACCCCTAGATACACCCTTCTGAGCCATTCCTTTCATTTTGTCACCCTAATATATTGTTTCATTACACTCTTACACCTTAGCCTACCTTGTACTCTTTATTTGTAATTGGGAAGTCATCATTTTCCTAAGTTCAAGGTTCGAGTGGAAAGGTTTGGAAATCACGCTTTCATCGATAACAATTATGAAGATCATTGAAGACCCCCCGAATTCCCATTGATCATCTCAAGTGGGGGGATGTTATGTTATCATGTATGTTCGAAAAAAAAATAGTTGATTCAGTTATGATTTTGTAAAGTGCAATGTTATAAGCACTATAGTATGAGCTTTATTGTTTAGTATCGAGGAGGCCACCTCGGTCACATTGGAAGATTGAAGTTGAAGTAATACCAACTGAAGAAGAAAAGGTAGTGTGCACATCACGACGTCCTCTAATGACACATCTACCTTGCATTTCATGATCCGGTCTCTAGACTTCTAAACTTGAACTTTGGGCGGACGGTAAGTGGTGATGACTTAGTTATAGATATAGACTACATCCCATGTCTTATCCTACCCTTTAGTCATGAAGCATGTCTAGGTGATGCAGCGAGAAATCTTTGGTGTCTTGGCCATGGATTTGGTCATGTATCATTGATTTTGTCCACTTCACCGTGACATGTTAGTAATGACGAGTCACCCCTTAACCTTTGTCGTGTCTACCCATATTGCCTTCGAGAATTGTTTAGCCCTTAACTCCAGTGGTGGAGATTTGTGTAACCGCCAAGCTTATGATAGAATACATGCTATGACTGTGCAATTGAGTGATCACCCCGAAATTGACACTTAGAATAGTTGAGAGATTTGATTGTTTGTTCCCCTTTCGCGAGGTGTTCGGCTTTGTTTTATTCTAGCATAAGGGATTTATAAACTCATATTTTCCAGGTTTTAGGAGATATCTTTTTAGGAATCTATCTAATAAGGTCTACTTGAGGGCAAGTAGAGTTCAAGTGGGGGGATATTTGATAACATCAAATAGTCCTGATTATTAAGTGTCAATTTCCCCCGTAAATGCTTGTTATTTATATCATTTATATGGATTTACGCTTGTTTTGCATTATTTTACACTTTCAGGTAAATTGCGAGCATTGGAGCTAAAGAGACGCGGAAATGGAAACATTACTAAGGATTTATCACAATATGCCTATTTTGAAGAGGTTACGGCGTAACTCGTGTCTCACATTACGCCGTAACTATTGCGTGACCCCGAAGTCCAACTCATCAAGAGGTTACGACGTAACTCCTTCCAAAGATTACGACGTAACTCCATTAGGTCAAAAGAGATTCCACGCCGCGGATACTTACACCGTAACTACTACATCACTTGCGACGTAACCAGTATTATTGAAGACTACGGCGTAACCACTTATAAGGTTACGCCATAACTAGCAGATCTAGTGCATTTACGGAGGTTACGGCGTAACTCATCTTTTGGTTACGCCGTAACTAGCAGATCTAGTGCATTTACGGAGGTTACGGCGTAACTCATCTTTTGGTTACGCCGTAACCCAGGTCTGGCCTATAAATACCTACGAATTCCAGCATTACTATTCATCCCATTCCACACACAATACTCTGAGAACGTGGGAAAATACTCAAGGAAGGTCTAGGGAAGCATACGGAGCTGTTTCCAAGGGAGAAGTCACACCATTACGATAAGCTTTAGCGTTTATTATTTCTTTTACTTTCAATTCATGTATTTCGTACCTTTGAATATTGAATTGATGTGCATGATTAATATGAGCGGCTAAGAACCCTTTGGTGCTAGCCTAGTTATGATTCCTTAATTGTTTTGTTTACGTTTACCTTTACTTCCGTACAATTATTTCTAAGTGTATGCATGCATAGTTCTTTGGTAGTCACCCCTGGTTCGGTAGTTTTGAATGGCGGTAGAGGCCAATTGCCTAGGAGATATGACCAACTGACCCTAGGTGAGCGGACTAAAACGGGAAGGGTAAGATATGACCAACTGACGACCCTTTCTACTTGTGCGATTTGACCAACTGATCACCTATCGTTTGGATGAACTTACGAATTGGGGGGTGTAGTGTCTAAGTTCCTAACGGCCGGGCACTCACTATTTAGAATCTAGGATGTAGCGGTACTTAATGACTCGGCTTAGGGGACTAGGAATAGCAGGACTTATGACGGTGCGCCTGATTTCTCCCGTGGTGGCATTTTTGCTGATAGGTTAGGGCGAATTGACCAAATGTTGTCCTCTCGAATTTGACCCCACCTGAAGTAATTGGAAGTAGGCAGACGTAGACATAACTAGTTAGGAGGATTGACTAGGTTAGCACCACTATTCCTCTATTGATTTTCTTTCTACCATTTAATTGCTTTTATATCCTGCATTCGTAGTTTAATTAATTAAAACCATATCAAACCATTTATATTCTGTGACAATTAGACTTAGTAATTATCCGACACACATAGCTCTTGGGACGACCTCGGCTTTACCATTTACTACACTACACACGACCGGGTACACTGCCCGTTAGTGCATAAGGGTAGACCATAGGTATAGCGAGACATTATAAATATTAAGACCTGGTCAGTAAAACCTGCATCAACTTCGAACCATGTTCAAGAAACCGACCAGCTGCTGTCGAGATTTATGACTTGATCGATGCATTACATAGTTGTAAGCAGGGAGAGGGTAAACCCTTAAGTGCTCATGTACTAGAAATGAAAATTTACATGGACCAATTAAGGGCACTTGGCAAAACTTATGAAGATGATATGGCCGTGAACTTGATCAACAGATCCCTTAACAAGGATTATAATGGTTTTGTTCGAAACTTCAATATGCACTGCGTGGGGAGGACAGTTACTGACCTACACGCATTGCTAATTGATTATGAGAAAGGGTTACCTCATAAGACTCCAACTCCCCAGGTACTTGCTATTTAGGGTGGAAGGATAAATAAGCCAAAACCGCAGCGTGTGAACAACAAGAAGGGGAAGGGTAAGGGAAAGGTTGACAAAGGTAAACAGGTTATGGCCTATCAACCTGAACCCAAGAAGTACCCTACTCCTAGAAAGGAAAATCCTAAAAAGGATCAAGATTGCCACTACTGCGAAGTAGCGGGTCACTGGAAGAGAAACTGTGCTCTCTACCTTGATGATTTGCGGAATCATAAGATCAAGAATTCTGGGTCCATGGTCGCCTGCACTTCAGGTATTTTATGTGTAATTGAATTATTTACTCTATATCATAAAAATTCTTGGGTATATGATACTAGATGTGATATTCACATTTGTAATACACTGCAGGGGTTTAGAGTGGAAAGGAAGCTAGCCTATGGGAAGCAATATCTGCACGTGGGCAATAGGGCACATGCAACTGTTGAAGCCATAGGAACGATTAG
Source organism: Chrysanthemum seticuspe (assembly GCA_019973895.1). Classification (NCBI taxonomy): domain Eukaryota; kingdom Viridiplantae; phylum Streptophyta; class Magnoliopsida; order Asterales; family Asteraceae; genus Chrysanthemum; species Chrysanthemum seticuspe. The sequence continues at coordinate 1,332,860 of BPTQ01000004.1, forward strand.
TTTAGTATTGTCTTCGGGCTTAGTACTGTTATTGAACAATTTTCATTACGCACCTTCTATAATTAGAGGTGTTGTTTCCTTTTCAGTTTTGTTGGATGATGGTTTTACTCATACTATTTCACGTAATGGAATTTCTGTTTTTTTAAATGGTGTATTTTATTTTAATGCGATTACTGTGAATGATGTGTTTGAAATTAATGTGATTGGAAATGAATATAAAAAATATAATAATTCGATGTTTAGCATCAATAAGAAAATAAAGTTGGACTTGAATTCTTCTTATCTTTGGCATTGAATTTCTGTTTCATTAAAGATAATAATTCGATGTTTAGCATCAATAAGAATGGTGTGTTTGAAATTGTAGACTTGAATTCAGTGGGAGAGTTTATGATCTGGAATATGATCATGAAGATGCATTACCTTCTAAAAACATGATAACGCTACACACGTCGTTTGGGGTCAAAGGAACTTCCTTTTCGTCGAGCAAGTTTTTCAACACCCTAGGCAGTGAACCTAATCATTGTAGTGTAGTATTAGGGTAAGCCACGGGAATTGATATCGTTCTCTAGGGGAATAAGAATACTAGTGAGAAGTTACTACGCTAAGGTTGGGGTTGAGGAAGATTATTTTTTATCTTTTTATGTTTTTTTAGGAAATGGAAAGGTACGAATCTCGGGGTTTGGATTTGGGGGTTTGTATTTCTACCGATTACTCTACTTATCTAATTATCTAATCTAGTGGTGTATGCAGTCTATGTCTAATTATTGTGTGCTCGTACGATGATTTAAAGATGTCTTTACTTAGGTTTTATTACTCCTTAGTTATCTCCTATTGATGGTTGAATTGTCATGTCCTTATTCTTAATCGCGTTGTGTGTCTAAGGTCGTAGGTTATGCGTTTATCCCTAACTCTTTGAAACTACCAAAGGTTATCGCCTACAAAATCTCTAGGATTTATAAACTTAACTCTAAGGTACTCTTCGGATGGTTTAGCCTATAATGACTATAGGTACTATAAGTTAAGGTTCAACAAAGATTAATCAAGCATTAACTACACAACGGATGACCTATCACAATACTAGATCATTAACAATTAAGATAAGAAACAACCAATCAATATTCAATAATTAAGTTTCATATCTCCTAAGCAAACACACAAGTAAATTAGCCGGACATGGGGAACATGCAATCATACACACAATTAACTGAAGACATAATTGAATTAATGAAGTAAAACACTTATCTTGATGTAAGATAGGGTATGGAACCCTAAAATACTGTACAAGACAGCCTTGGTTCGGTTTAGGTTTTTACTCCAAAAGTCTACACTTTGATTTGTGACGCCGTCGGCGTCACCCTTTGATTTGTGACGCCATCGGGTCGCCGTCATTAGGGTTTCGTCTTGGCCACGTTAGTCTTGCGACGGCGTTACCTTATGCTTGTGACACCGTCCCCTTTAGTCTCTGACGTCGTCTGGATCAAATCTAGGCCTCTGAGTTGCGATGACCTACTCTTTTAAAACGTGAAGCCGTCACTTGTAAATAAGCAATTTGGCTATTGAGCCTTCAAAAAAGTTATCCGACGGCGTCGCAGATAACACCTGACGCTGTCACCTTCAGTTCCAGCAGCCTGGGTGTCTCGATTCTTGACTTTGGCCATTTTCTTTGTATATTCGCGCCTTTTCGTCCAAATAAGTGTCATTCCAGCATTTTGCCTTCAAGATACCTAAAAAGTGAAAAGGAACGATATTAAGTAATAACGGATACAAAAGTGATCAAATAAGGGCTTAAACGACCCCTCAAAAAGGTACATTTTAAAACCTTATCAAAACACTAACATACTTCCGGTAGAACCTGATAGTCTGGGTCCTCCACCAAAAGTTGAAGTGATTCATGTTCGTAGATCCGTAAGGACTACGCGTGCACCTAAACGTGTATGTCTTAACGTAGAGGTTGAGGAAACTATGTTAGGAGATCTTGGAGAGCCTACTAGTTATAAAGCTGCAATGGCAAGTCCTGAAAAGGACAAATGGCAAGTTGCAATGAATGGGGAAATGCAATCTATAAGAGAAAATGAAGCCTGGGAAGAGGTCGATTTACCTCTAAACACCAAGGTGGTTGGAAGTATGTGCTCTATAAAATTAAGACTGGCATGGATGGCAATATACACATCTATAAAGCTCGTCTAGTTGCGCAAGGTTTTACTCAAACTTATGGCATAGATTACGAGGAGACCTTTTTTCCTGTAGCGGACATTAGAGCTATTAGAATTCTCATAGCTATAGCAGCGTACTATGACTATGAGATATGACAAATGGATGTCAAAACCGCCTTCTTGAATGGTCGCTTAGATGAAGACATCTATATGAAGCAACCTGAGGGGTTCGTGAATCCACAATTTCCAAACAGTGTATGTAAACTTCAAAGGTCCATTTATGGATTGAAGCAAGCATCAAAGAAATGGAATAAAAGATTTGATGAAGAAATCAAAAGGTATGGATTTATTCAAAATCTTGATGAGCCATGTGTATATCACAAAGTTAGTGGGAGTGATGTAATTTTCCTTATCCTTTATGTCGATGACATATTAATTATAGGAAAAGACATTTCAAGTTTGCAAAATGTTAAGGCATATCTTGGGAAGTGTTTTTCCATGAAGGATTTAGGAGAAGCTGCATACATTCTGGGAATCAAGATCTATCGAGATAGGTCAAAGCGGTTAATTGGTTTAAGTCAAAGCGCTTACATTGATAAAATATTGAAGAGATTCAATATGCAAAATTCCAAGAAAGGATATTTACCGATGGAAGTAAAGCATGGCTTATGTAGGAATATGTGTGCTTCAACACCTGCTGAGGTGGCACGCAAGCAGAAAGTTCCTTATGCTTTGGCAGTAGGATCTATTATGTATGTTGTGAGATGCACAAGGCCAGATGTGGCATTCGCTCAGAACATGACCAGTCGATATCAACATAATCCGGGTGAACTTCACTAGACTGCTGTTAAACATATTCTAAAGTATCTTAGGAATACGAAATATATGTTTTTAGTGTATGGTGGAAATCCAGACACATAGCTTGGTGTTACAGGTTACTGTGATGCGTCCTGGCAATGTGATAAAGATGATACGAAGTCTCAAACGGGTTATGTCTTTGTCACCTATTGATATGTATTGTGACAATTCTACTGCAATCATATTTGCCAATGAACCTGGAGTCAAGAAGGGCACCATACATTTTCTATGGAAGTATCACTATGTTCGGGAACAAGTCCGTGAAGGTGAAATTAATCTATTGAAAGTTCACACAGATGATAACTTAGCTGATCCTTTCACTAAGGCTTTGGCTAAAGACAAGCTTATTGGACTTGCCAATGGAATTGGACTTCGTTTAGCTAATAGTTTCATGCATAACTGTGATTAGTATTTGGATAAAGGATATTGTAAAACAATTATTACTTTGATGAAATAAAGTTTGGTTTATGTTTATTTTCATTTATAATATTGTTATCCTATATTTGCATGTTTAATCCGTGAGTAACTAAGTTATTCTAAATTGTCCATTGTCGATTAATGATATGGGAGTATCATTAAACTAATACAAATCTGAGAGATGTGGTAGAATATACTTGAAAGTATATTGATGAGAATGCATACCAATTTTAGATGATATTCAATGAATTGAATATAGGACTTATCCCAACTACATAATTTACTTTGTGGATATTGTTATAAGTAAATTATGAATAGTTATCCTCAGACTTGAGATACCAGATAAGTGTCATGAATGTAGTGCATTTCTGTGGAGCAACTTAACGCTATACGTAACTGGTAGTCATAAGGGTTGTTTTCAGAAATGTTACAAAGTTTGTGGGTTAGTCTTGTAGTCAAGATAGAATTTGTTCCTTCAAATTTATTTGGAGTTTAATACTGATGGGGCCCCTCGTAGGGTTGACAAGATGTTTGTGCGGCCGCACCCAAAACTCCCCTAAATATGTTTAGAAGATTTGGTAATCTTGGTCAATCACTTACAACGAGAAACAGAATAGTTTAATAAAGAATGACTTAATTCCATATCTTTATTTAACATGGTATTTGAAACAAAAGGATAATAATAATGAGAAATCATTAAAAGGTTTTCCAGTAGTCTTACTCGAGTTGTACTAGAGGCATCGAAGTGTTGCTAGACGCTAATCGATGTGATCACTCTATTAAGATATATCCAAGTGGGAGCTGTTGGTTTTATGGATATAAATTAGTAGACATGAGTTAGGATCGAACTTGAGACCACGGGATTGCACACTTTACGTATGAGAATTAGAGTTAATAATTAAATGTAATAGTTATATTTATTTATTAATTAAATGAAATAACTAACGGACGTTAAGTAATTAGTTGTAATGGACTAACGGTCGTTAAATGTAATTGGAAATGGACAAGATTGCAAATATTGGGAAGGTTCCGGAATCCCCTTTGGGATGTGATAACCGATCTGCCAAGGGAGGACCCAAACCCAACCCAACTCAAACTCAAACTTGTTTACCAAGTTTAGTTTAGTATATATACAAGGCTAGGGGTCTTGTGTTTTGCATCTCTTGTACTCATTAAGCTAAAACCTAAAATTGGTTTGTGTGTGTTTGCATGCTTAAAACGATCGGCCACACCTTGTGGGTGTCAATCCTCAACCTTTTTCCAAACAAAGTAATTTGTTTAATCAAAACTAGCATTACTTTAACTCGGTTTAGTACGTGTATACAAGAAAGTTGTACTAACACAATATTGTCAGTATTCTTGGATTGAATTACAAAACGGTAAGGGGTAATTCACATAATCTTTATTAAATCAAATTAGGTTTCTTCCTTATTGCTAGTCTGTGGATTTTATTCTTGTTCGGCTAGAATCAACTAAGGTACGCATATTCTTATGTTAATTAATTATTCGTTAATAAATCCTATACGCTTTCGCATGTATACTTTGATGTTTTGTGATTATTTATTGATTGTCATGTTATATAATTCCAACAGATAGTGTGGGTGGTAAGAGTTTTGGTAAGAGTTCAACACCTTATTGTTGAAGTCAAGATAGGATTTTGACTATTGGGTTTGATTTTTATCCTTACTTTTCTTTTGTTTTTGGGCCATTTAAGGGGTTTCGGTAGCTGGGTGAAAAAACGATGGTTGAAGTTGATTTTGCCTTTAGCTGTAGCAGATGCAGTAATATGCAGCACCTGATTTCCTTTATGCGCAACCTAGCTTGTATGCTGTGATTGATGCTAAGAGAGTACTGTAGTTGATCTTAAAAAAAGATGATTGAAGTTGATATTGCCTTAGCTATAGCTGATGCGGTTATAGGCAGCACCTGATTTTCTTAATGCTCAACCTAGTCTGTATGCTGTGATGGATGCTAAGAGTTCTATAAAACCCAAACCCGTGACGAGTGAGAGGTTCAGGAGGTTAACATATTTGTGGAGGGTTCTAATACAACACGTGATATTAACTCACTAATCGAATTTTTGGTTAGGTTAAAGGTGCTACTATTTTAGATAATACTGAATGAAAAAATAATTGGCACATGTGCTCGTAAATATTACTTAAATCTTATGCTGGGTATTTAAAGTATATAGTAGATTTGGTTGTTGCTTCATAGCAGTGAGGTTGTGTGTGTTAATCCCGTTTGAATGGCTGTTGCTTACAGCGAATGGTTTGGCTGAATGTGCGGTATCTGTTGGATCGTAAACTTGATTTAGTCCGAGCCCATATAGTGGAAGCTTTTAGAAAGTCGTAGAATGGTATGGAAGCTTCTAGAACGACAAAGAATAATCCTAGAAAATATCCATAGATATGTCTAGAATATTGTAGCTAAATGTAATAGAAATATCTAGAATTAGGATAAGGATGATGATGTATGATCAAGATGATGTAGGAAGTATCTAGATCGTAGTAGAATATCCATGGAAATATCTCATCTCTAGAACATTCCATGGAGTAGTATCAATAGGTGTTGTGGTGATGCATATGTAAGGACCTAAGAAAAGGATTAGCAAAGCTTAAGCAATTAATAATATTCCTCTCTTCCTAAATTTCACTTACAACCTCTTCATCAAATATAAGCCTAAAAGGCCTTCGAGTTTCTAACAGTATCATAGCTGTATTACAACAGTTGCAGTAGAGGTTTTAGTTATGAAAATCTAATAAATCTTCAATGCTGAAAGTTATCTAGTAGTATATCTATACTTCTTGTGTCATTACTTCTGTTTTTTAGGAGCGTTTAATATGTTGTGTTTATTTATCGGTCAAAATGCAAATATATGTCTACTTCTGATAGGGCTATGTTTATGAGACTTAATTATTTGGTTGTAAGAATTTGTTTTGTCCAATTTCAATCCAAAGGTGTTTGTTATGATCCACTTTTTTCTGAAGCCACCACCCAGTCACATATTTAGGTGCCCGACTATTATGGATCTTCAACATTAAATGCTTTTCCTTCAAGAATCTTACAGTCTGTTTGTAAGCGGTAGAGTGTAAATCTTATCTTGTTTATGTACTTGGCCGTTCTTTTTCTAAGACATCCTAGCATGGTCGATATGTTTTTTGATCCGAGGCTGGTGAAACATTTCGAAAAGAATTAAGCATCATGATTATTGTAGTTCGGGAAAGAAAATAAAAAAAACTTGGGGGTGCGTTTAGTTGCAAAAAGTAGGGGTGAGAAAAAAGCCAAAAAAAAAAAGAGAAAAAAAAGAAAGAACTGAATCTGAACCGAAACCGGAAAGTATAGAACCGGAACTGAAATACTAACTGATGGTTCGGTCTTAATGATACAAGAAACCGACTATTTTGGTTTGGTTTTATTATTATTATTATTTATTAAAACTGAACTATAATAACCAAGCCGAGATACCCAGTCATAATAACAATTAGTAATCATACAAATTTACGAAAATGGTTCACTTCGCAAAAGCTATTGTCATTTATAATAGTCGACACATGTTCGTTCAGTTTTGGTTTTGGTTTTGCCTGAAACAAGCCAAACTGAACCGTGTTTACCCCTTTATTTTTCCATCTCTATTCTTGTTCAACAAGAGAGGGATCTTTGTCTCCGAAAAAGTAATTGTTAAATTTTGGGTTGGTAATCTGTGGCAAACATATCATTCTATCAAATTACTAATGACTTTCAAAGTGTGGCTTATTGCAGGACTAACTACAGGGGTTTAACCTGGACAAAGGATAAAAGATTTAAAGTTCCAAGAAGCTCATTTCTGCTGAAGCCTTTCTTCGTTTCTGCTGATGAGTCTCTACTAGCCGTTAGAGGGGTCTTAGTGTAACTTAATCTCCTATTTAATAAGTCCCTTTATCTAGGGTTAGATACACTTGAGTGTGCAGTCTTTTTGCATCACTCTCTTCTCTTCTCTTAGATCATTTCACTGATCTTGTCTTGTATTTACATTCATATGATTATTGTCTCATTGACATTAATCTAATCTTGTAACATTTGGATACTATTAATCTAAGCTGACTATTGCAGCTTAGATCTAAATAAAGGTTCTGTTGTTTATCTACTGTTGCCTATACTTTCGTACATGGTATCAGAGCCAGGTTCATTGATTCTCCTTGGCAACAAAGGTGTGGTTTGGGGTTACTGCTATTGGCGCAATCACTGGTTATCTTCTGTTTACAATTTACCCTAGACTAAGTGAATCTAGGGTGATTGTGATTTGTTCTTCCGCTGCATATTTCTCTATAAGTCTAAGTCTTATCTTCTCTTTAAACATACAGTACTTAAGTCTCTGTGGGTGCAAACGGGTAGACTAACATCTTGATCTGTCACCTTGAGTGGTACGAATACCTGCTCTGGTTTACCCTAGTCCACAGGCTTGGTGCTTGTTGGTTCTTATTGCTAAGTCTTATTTACTTGTCTATTTACTCTTATTATTATATCTGTCTGGGTTCTCTGTCTGTCTTATTTTATGGCTATTGGTGATGATAATGTTGGTGGTGGTGGTTCCACTGAGAAAAGCTTATCCTTTGGTGATGCTTTGTATTTACACCCCAATAACACCAATGGTACTCCCATTATTTCTATTAAACTCACTGGAACTGAAAATTATAAAATATGGAATATGGCCATGACATTTGCCTTAAGGAACCATAACAAGTTGGGGTTTATTGATGGTACTTGCATAAGAAATGATTCTAACCCCAGTCTTGCTAATCAGTGGGATACTTGTAACTCTGTTGTGGTCACTTGGATCCTCAACTCTCTCAGTCCTGAATTATTTGCTGGTGCTATTTATTCTAAAACTGCTTATGAAATGTGGAATGATCTTAAAGATACCTATGATAAAGTTGATGGTTCAGCTATTTTTAATTTACACAAAAACATAAATTCTCTTAGTCAAAATGGGTCCTCTCTTGCTGATTACTATAACAATCTTAATTCTTTATGGAAACAATTTGATTGTATGATTAGCTTGCCTCCCTGCACTTGTGAGGCTGCTAAACATTTTGAAAAACATAATCAGCTAATCAAGTTAATGCAATTTCTTATGGGTCTTGATGACTCCTATGTTCCCATCAGAAGCAATATCTTAACCAGAGACCCTTTACCTAATGTCAAAACTGCTTTCTCTGTTGTCTCTGGAGAAGAGTCTCACAGAAATGTATCATCCGGGAATAGCTCTGCTAAACCGAATGCTACAGCTTTTGCTGCAAAAACTTCTGATGGTGGAAAATTTTTTGATAACAAAAGAGGTTTTAATAACAAAGTGTCTGGTTTTAATAATGGTAACAGCTCTAATAGCAGAGGACCAAACATGAACCTCAAATGTACTAATTGCAAAAAACCTGGTCATACTGTTGATAGATGTTATGACCTTGTTGGGTATCCTGCTGGATATGTTAAAAGGAATTTTAATGGTAAACCTTTCAGCAGTAACAATGTTTCTGCTGAAACCAATTGTGTCACTGATAATAGTGCTAGCAACTCTCCTGTCTCCTTGTCTAATGAACAGCTCTCGAGACTTATGAGTCTCCTCAATGACAACAATGTGTCATCTGCAAATGCCAACCTGGCAGGTAAAAAATTTTCAGGAACCTTCTTTAATGGCAGTGTCAAGTTTAATGTAAACTTCAACAAGTTTTTCAACAACAACACTAAAACCTTATCTGGAAACATCAGTCTGGGTTGGATTGTTGATTCTGGTGCAAATCAGCACATGACTGTGTCTGAAATTTTTTTAATCAATGTTGTTAACATTTCAAATCTTGGCTTAACTGTTGGACATCCCAATGGTACTCAGGCCTTAATTACTAAAATTGGTGATTTAAAGGTCAATAATGACCTAACTCTTTTTGATGTTCTTGTTGTTCCTGAATACAATGTTAGTTTACTATCTGTTCATAAGATTGCTAGAGACAATAAGATGTTTGTTGGGTTTAATGAATCTAATTGCTATATACAGGATTTACATCAAAAAAGGATTGTGGGGATTGGTAAACAATACAATGGATTATATATATTTGATATAGATTCTACATGTAAGATTACTTCTAACAACTGCATATCTGTTTGTCATGTCTCTAAGAATCTCTGGCATCAAAGACTTGGTCATCCCTCTGACCAAGTCCTACACATACTTAAACCCACTCTTAAATTTGATAGTTCATCTGAAACTGATCATCTCTGTGATACTTGTAATAAAGCTAAACAAACCAGAGAACCATTTCCTTTAAGTGAACATAAATCCACTAAAATTGGTCAACTTGTTCACCTTGATGTTTGGGGACCATATAAAATCACTAGCAGAGATGGTTATAAATATTTTTTAACCATAGTTGATGACTATTCCAGGGCAGTGTGGGTCTATATGCTTAAGGGGAAGGATGATGTTTATGTTTCCATTGTTAACTTTACTCATATGCTATCAAATCAATTTGAACACAATGTCAAGGTTTTTAGAAGTGATAATGGGACAGAATTTGTCAATAATAAACTTCAACAATTCTTTCATGAAAAAGGAATTCTACATCAAACCTCTTGTGTTTATACACCACAACAAAATGGCATTGCAGAAAGGAAACATAGGCATCTCCTTAATGTTGCTAGATCCCTTATGTTTCAGGGGGAATTACCTCTATATCTTTGGCCTGAATGTGTTCTAACTGCTGCTTATGTCATAAACAGGTTGCCCTCTTCAGTTCTGTCTGGCAAGTCCCCCTTCTTCTTTGTGTATGGGCATGACCCTTCACTCTCTCTCCTTAGAGTCTTTGGCTGCTTATGCTATGCCACTATTCTCAACATCTCTGACAAATTTGGTAGTAGGTCTGAAAAAAGTGTTCTTATTGGTTACTCAAATGAAAAAAAAGGTTATAAACTCTTGAGCCTAGAAACAAAAAATATCTTTTATTCCAGAGATGTCAAATTTTATGAAACTGTGTTTCCATTCAAAATGAAAAACTCTGGGTCAAAACCTTTTGTTGAAACTTATGTGCCTAAAGATTTAAACCACAAAAATTTCTTTGACTCACAAACAAGTCCCAATGATGAAGGGAGAGTGACATCCTATGATGATAGCACAATGATAAGTCATCCTACTAGGATTGATGAACCAGTTGCAACATCTATAGATGATAATACACACCCTGAGGGCAACATATCACATGAATCACATCCTGCTGATGCATCTTCTGATTCTGCTGAACAAGAAAGAGGCTTGCCAGCCACTACTGCTAGAAGGTCAACTAGAGTTTCTAAGTTGCCCAGTAATCTAAATGACTTTATTGTTGAAGGAAAAGTCAAATATGGGGTTGAAAAAGTTGTTAATTACTCTAATCTTAACAAGGATAACTATTGCTTTGCTTCTAGTCTTAATAAAAGTATTGAACCTACCTGTTATGAAGAAGCTATCCTTGATAGCAATTGGGTAGATGCTATGAATTCTGAAATTGAGGCCCTAAATGAAAACCATGCTTGGGATATAACTGATCTACCTCCTAATAGAACTCCCATTGGTTACAAATGGATTTTTAAAATTAAATACAAAGCCAATGGTGAAGTTGATAGATACAAGGCTAGATTAGTTGTTAAAGGCTACAACCAAAGGGAAGGAATAGACTATGATGAAACTTTTTCCCCTGTTGTGAAAATGTCTACTGTCAGATGTCTTATTGCCTTAGCGGTAAAAAACAAATGGCCTCTTTTTCAACTTGATGTTAACAATGCTTTCTTGTATGGAGATCTTGATGAGGATATCTATATGACCATTCCCAAGGGGTTCTGTAATGAGAACAATAAAAATAAAGTCTGTAAACTTGTCAAGTCTCTATATGGCCTAAAACAAGCTCCCAGGAAATGGAATGAAAAACTTGTCAGTGTCTTAAAAGAAAATAACTTTGTTCAATCTGTTAATGATCACTCCCTGTTCACCAAAACAGAGAATAACAAGTTTATTGCTCTGCTTGTGTATGTGGATGATATTGTTCTTACTGGAAACTGTATTGATGAAATAAATAATTTTAAAGAGTTTCTAAAATCCAAATTTCATATCAAAGACTTGGGAAATCTAAAATATTTTCTTGGCATTGAGGTTTTAAAAACTGGGAATGACATTTGCCTTTCTCAAAGAAAATACTGTCTTGAACTCCTCAAAGAATTTGGTCTTCTTGGGTGCAAACCGGTGTCCACTCCTATGGAACCCAACTCTGTGCTTCCATACATTCCCACTGCTGATGACCCCTTGCTTGTCAACATCACTGGTTATCAGAAGTTACTTGGGAAACTTATCTATCTCACCCATACAAGACCTGACATCTCATACTCAGTTCATTGTCTGGCACAATATATGCATTCTCCTTTAAAGTCTCATCTGGAATGTGCCCTCAATGTTCTGAGATATCTAAAAGGAGCTCCAGGAAAAGGTCTAAGGTACAATTTCAGCAACTCTGAAAATCATCTTGAAGGATATAGTGATGCTGATTGGGCCAAATGCAAGAAAACCAGAAAATCTGTCACAGGTTATTGTGTTTTCTTTAATATTTGTTTAATCTCATGGAAAAGTAAAAAACAAAATACTCTTTCAAAATCTTCCACAGAAGCAGAATATAGATCTATGTCTACTGCTGCCTGTGAAATCATTTGGATTCAAAAAATCCTAAAAGACCTAAAAGTTGATATCAACCTTCCTGTCGATCTTTTTGTGATAACAAATCTGCTTTACAACTTGCTGTCAACCCTGTTTTTCATGAAAGATCAAAACACTTTGAAATTGATGTTCACTTCATCAGGGAAAAAATTGCTAGAGGTGTTATAAATGCTAAAAAGATTGGCTCTTCAAACCAAACTGCAGACATACTCACAAAGAACCTCCCTGTCTATCAGCATAAATTTTTGTGTGAAAAATTGATATTATTTGATATTTTTGCCCAACAGATTAAGGGGGAATGTTAAATTTTGGGTTGGTAATCTGTGGCAAACATATCATTCTATCAAATTACTAATGACTTTCAAAGTGTGGCTTATTGCAGGACTAACTACAGGGGTTTAACCTGGACAAAGGATAAAAGATTTAAAGTTCCAAGAAGCTCATTTCTGCTGAAGCCTTTCTTCGTTTCTGCTGATGAGTCTCTACTAGCCGTTAGAGGGGTCTTAGTGTAACTTAATCTCCTATTTAATAAGTCCCTTTATCTAGGGTTAGATACACTTGAGTGTGCAGTCTTTTTGCATCACTCTCTTCTCTTCTATTAGATCATTTCACTGATCTTGTCTTGTCTTTACATTCATATGATTATTGTCTCATTGACATTAATCTAATCTTGTAACATTTGGATACTATTAATCTAAGCTGACTATTGCAGCTTAGATCTAAATAAAGGTTCTGTTGTTTATCTACTGTTGCCTATACTTTCGTACAGTAATGAAAATTTAGATGTGTCATGATGATGTCTTCTAGAGAAGTAAAACAATAAATTCTCCTTTCCAAAGTTTAGTTACAAACTTGAAGTCACTTTTACATATTCAGGAAAACTTCTCTAGAAAACAGAACTATTATAAGCAAAATGCAGAAACAAACCATGGAAAGTTTGGAACTTCTACTTTAATAAACTGATTTGTCATATTTGTGTCAAGTAGATTCGCATTCTGCTGTGTACTGCTGGGTTTATCTACAATAAGCAAATTGTCTGTTTCAATTTGCACCTCGGTAAAGTTACTTGAGGTCGCAAGAACAAGCAACAATAATTATATTAACAAAACTCAAGAAGCACTACACAATCCAAAAGAATACAGTCACCTGTTCTTATGGTTAAAAAGAGCATAAAGGATAAACATGATGATAAATCCATAGCAAGTTTGATCATTTTAGTACGACGACATATATTCACATACAAGCCAACAGAGAACGTATGGTATGATGATGCAACTAATGTCCGCCTTAATTAAGGTAAACATATTCTCTTCGAGTCTTGAGATGATTGTGCCGTTCACTCTCTTCATCACAGTATTTTGGAATACTCCTTTCGAGATCAGGGCGTCTTGGATTCTCTCGCGCTACACCAATATTTTAAGACAGATGATTATAATCAAGTCAATATATTAACAACTGAGAACATGAGAGATATACATATATACATACCTGGAGACGTTGTGGTTGTAAGCTTACGAGTGGCAAAGACAAATGTTGTGGTATGCATACGAGTGGCAGGTGCTAAATCGCTTAAAATTAATATGATGCAACAAAGAAGGGTGGTGAAACAAATTAGAGTGGCAAGTTTGTTTTCCATTTCTTCAACTATAGAGTACTTTTGGTGTTCTTGAGTTTGTTTAACCCTTCAATTTGTAAAGTGTGTGCGTGTATATATATATATAACGATATTATACCAAACAGCATTTATATAGAGAATCAAACCATTGAATGATTTTGGCCAACAATTTTATTGATAAGAAATTCTAAAGCAAGTTGATATCCCGCTTGCCAAACCATTGATATTCATTAGGTTCCCAAACACCACCAACAATGGAAAAAAGTTGATTGGAAGAATTGACATGCACCAAGAATGGAAAGAAATGGCCGAAATAGTAGACTTGCCAACCAATGATATGATAATCATTATGTGTTCTGGTTTGAAACCATGATTTTGGCGATTATCGTGCTTGTCTGTCAACTCCATCGTATGAAGTATGAACATACTGCGCCAAGGATCTTCCAATACCATAATACCATTGAGAATAATACTTTTCATTGTCAGTTAGAAAAATATTTCGAAGACTAGCTAGTTTTAGTTATTCATCTATTATCATATCTATTTTAAAATAGCGACTCATTTCACCTATTCTTGTATTGAAATTGGCTTACCAGTTGTTGATACAAAAGTTGGGCGTTTCTTGTTCGGGGCTCCGGCTCTCGTACCAATTGCTGATTGTTGCTTGAGACCTGCGCACTAAGAGACAGAAAACACCGTTAGGCTTACCGTGGGATTGTCTCCCACGATTATCCTCCGGCGTGAGAGTAAGTAATCGGTTTAGGGTTAAAGAAGAGTTAGGGTTTTGTCCATCGTACCTTTAACGAGGGATGGGATTCCCTTTATATAAGCACATAATCCTTGTTGGTTCCGTGTTCCTCAACCTTCGGCGTATCCCGCCTAAGTCTGTTGGGGAATGATTATCTCCATAATTAGGAGATATCTGATATCTATTCCGTGAATAGCTTTGGGTTTGGGCCTTCGTGAGCCCAAACATCTATCGACGTAGCCCAGTTCGTACTGGGCTAAGTTAGTATTGAACTTTAGTCGGGTTCGTGACCCGGATATAGACTATACGTCATCACCAGTTGAATTGCTTTTCACGAATACTTGAAATACCGAGCTTCTCTAAACCCAATTGCAGATCTTTTCTTGACGTCTTACTTTTGTGACGCCCTTTTTAAAGTGCAATGGAATAGTAGAAGCCGTTAAAACTTGCTAATGTCCTAGTCTTACGAGTTAAATTTAGCTGGTTGGTAACAAACTGTAAAGTATGCCATATTCGATATAATAAAGTGGTTATGATAGAAACCGGATTCGATTAAGGGATATAAGAACAATAAAGATATGTGATCAACTTTCGAGAGACCGATCTCTCTCCCAATAATGATATCAAATCAGTAAACCATTCATAATATTCTGCACAACCACAGTTAAACCCTAATACCCTATTTATGATAAAGATGCCATAGACCTAACTTGGTCCCTAAGATAATACTGAAAAGAAAACTAATAATAATAAGGAAAATACTTATAAATGATAAAATACTAGGAAGGTTTGTATCATTACTCCCCCCCCCCCCCCCAAAAAAAACACCTTGTCCTCAAGGTGTTGCTTTAAAATCTTGAGGCACGTGATACCAGGATCCCATGTTCTTTTTCGTGCACAAACGAGTTCTTGTCTCATCCCAACATTCGTACAAATATGTTCATGAGAGATCATGCACGCCCACTTTGACTTCATAATCTGCCATCTCAATGTGTTATGATATGGCTTACTTTCGTCTGCCGAATGTTTTCCATCAAGTTCATTAGAAAAGTCTTTCTAAATAACGTTTGGATCTGATCTTAGCTCCATACGAGGCTCATCTTCTACTGCCATAATTGGTCCTGTAATATCAGCTTCGTCCATGGTAAAAACATCAAAAAACTCCTCCAAATTACTACCATCTTCTCCACTTATTTTAGTTGTGGCATATTGTATTGGATAATTTACAATTTCCTCATCAGAACATGCAACCACCTGGTTTTCTTTTCGTGTTGATCCATCATCACAATCTTTAGTGACAAATATTTTTGATCTAGGATTTGATATTATATTTTCGGATGCTTCCTGAGCTCTTTTAAGATCACACCACTTCTCCCATTCTTCAACCTCCTTAGCACGGCTCATTGAAATCGCCAATTTTTTCAATAGATCTACTATCTCTTCATGTTTACGGGCTGATTCAGCTCTCATAGCCTCCATTCTTTTCTCGAAGTTATAAATTCGATCTTCCGTCTGTGTATGATATTCATTGTTACTCATGACTAATCTGATGATGAGCAGTAACTTCGAGGATGAACAGTAAAATCCGGTGAACAGTAACTTCATTTAAAAAAAAAAATTTTTTTGAAAAATCCTAGAATCGAACAGGTTTGATACCAATTGATACGAACCGGATTAGATTAAGAGATATAAGAACAATAAAGATAGATGATCAACTTTCGAGAGGCCGATCTCTCTCCCAGTAATGATATCAAATCACTAAACCATTCATAATATTCTGCATAACCACAGCTACAACCCTAATACCTTATTTATGATAAAAGATGCCCTAGAATTAACTTGGTCTCTAAGATAATACCGAAAATGAAACAAATAATAATAAGGAAAATACTTATAAATAATAAAATACTAAGAGGGTTCGTATTAGGTTATAATTATTAAGGGGATGTTTGTTTAGGCTTATTATGAGTTAATGAGCTTATTTGACTTAACTTATGTTTCATAAACTCATTTTTTTCTGACTTATTTTTCGTCTTATGAACTTATTATGACTTAAATAGGGAAAATAAGCCCATAAACTATGTCAAAAAATGAGTTTATGAAATATAAGCGAGTCAATAAGCTTATAAGCCCATGAATAATCTTAGGCAAACACCGGCCCTAAACATATAAGATGTGCTGTAACTATATGTACACTGCAGTTAAATAACACAAATGAATAAATTTAACCATATTACAATTCAGAGAAGACTGCAAAACTGCAAGTTTCTCAATTCATTCACGGCTTTCTAATAGCAGGGAGACAACAAAAAGCAAGTCTTCCCATTCATATCTGGGAACATTTGAATCAATTATTGAAAAATCAGACACGACCAGTTTCCAAAACATGTGAATCAATTATTGAAACTAGCAGGGTACCCGCGCGTTGCAGCGACGGGTACTCTGAAATAAAAAATTTCGATAAATAATGTATTTTAGTTTATTATGTTTTTCTTAACAATAAATTTACGGATATCAAGAATTTCGTATAGCCCGTGCCCATTCGGGCTCGAACCCGTTGGCCCGCATCTGCTCGGGCTCTAGCACGTTTGGTTCGCGCCCGTTCGTGCTCAAGCCCATTTGGCCCGTTGCCCGTTCAGGCTTGAATATTTGTCTGTGCTTTATTATTTGTAGTGGTGAAATTTAATGCAGGAATTGTGTTAATTTGGTTGTACAATATGCTTGATAATTTGTATTTTTTATGTAAGCGGTGTTTTAATAACTGTATTAATTGTATTTATTGACCAGTTAAATAATTGACTACATTAAATAGCATTAATGTGGTGTTTTGTTGTAAACTATGCTTTTTGTCTTGTACGTCTGAAAATTATGTGCATTAAAGTGTTGTACACTATGTTTCTTTTCTTGTAAATAGTATTCATTATAGTCATTAATAACATTGATCACTTTAATAGCATTAATGTTGTAAGTCTGAAAATTACATCATGCTTATTTTATTGTAAACTATGCTTATTTTGTTGTAAATATGAAAATTGGTTGCAGCTATTGTACATTGTGTTTAAATGGTTGTAATTTTTGGTGAAGGGGTGTTTTTAATAGCATTAATGTTGTTTGATAGAATTTTGGTCTTAAAATGACATCACGCTTTACTTTGTTGTACAATATGCTTACTTTGTTGTAATTCTGAAAATTGAGTGCATTAAAGTGTTATAAACCATGCATATTGTCTTGTACGTCTTAAAATTAAAAAAGGGGTGCCTTCATTCATTATATGTAGTATAGATATAGATAGTGTTTAACAAACGCGTAAGAAGGGGCACTTTCATATGTGTGAGTGTTAGTCAACATAATTTTGTATGGGCTTAATAATTATGTCGACAGAAAACAAAAAACAAAAAAAATAATTATGTCGACTGATAAGATGTATGTAATTAAATTTTACTTCATTTTTATTTTTTTACTATTTTTTGTTTGAACTTATTTTTTTTACTATTTAGTTATTGATAATTTCATGTAACTTAACTGAAGTGTACTTTATATATATGGATGTATGGATGGATGGTTATTGGTTAATATTGATGACTGATGAGTATCAATATGTTTGGAGTGTAAAAAATACTGATTATTGTAAAATGCATCTTGTCCAAACTTTTTTGTTATAACAGTGAGAACATACATAAAGTTGATAAAGATTTCGCTTTGATAACTATAGAAAACATTGTCTGCACATGAGAACATTATCATATTATATGCATGAGAAATTTTCAAATGCTTTATTTTGATACTTTTATCAAGGGATAAATCCTCACAATCCATCGAGTTTGATCCAATGGTGAAAATTAACTTAAAATTTAATATGTCTAAACCTAAATCCATGTTTTTTTCTTGTCTTTTTATTTTTTTATAAACATTTTTTTTTGTCTTTCTTTCTTTCTTTTTTTGTTTTTCTTTTAATTATTCACGTTTTTTGTTATAATCAGTTTTTTTTTTTTTTTTTTTAAATAAACTTTTTTATTAATATTCACGTTTTTTTTTTAAATTCACATTTTTTTATATTCACGTTTTCTTTTGTTTGTTTTTTTTAATTCACGTTATTTACGTTTTTTTTAATTCGCATTTTTTTCTTCCCTTTCATATGTTTTCATACGTTTTTGTCTGTTTCCATACGTTTTCATCTATTTTTCGTCCATTTTCATACGTTTTCGTCCATTTTCATACGTTTTTGTTCGTTTTCATACATTTTTGTCCGTTTTCATACGTTTTTGCCCGTTTTCTTACGTTTTCGTCCATTATTCATACGTTTTCGTCCGTTTTCATACATGTTTTTACGTTTTCATACATATTCGTCCGTTTTAGTCCGTTTTCATACGTTTCGTCCGTTATTAAATGTTTTCGGCCGTTTTTAAACGTTTGCATACGTTTCCGAATATCATGAATAACATAAGTGATATTCAGAATATCCTTGTGATATTTTGAATATCACAAATGATACTGTGAATATGGCAAGTGATATTATGTGATATTCTAAATATCACAAGTGATATTCAGAATATCACTTTCGATATTCTGAATACCACAAGTGATTTTTTGAATATCACAAGTGATTTTCAACTAATGTTTTGTAACATGAAAATCACACGTGATATTCAAAATTTCACACAGTGATATCCAGAAAATCACAAGTGATATTTATAATATCACAAGGTGATATTCAGAATATCACAAAGTGATATTCAGAAAATCACATGTGATATTCAGAATATCACAAAGTCATTTTCAGAATATCACAAAGTGATATTCAAATAATCACAAGTGATATTCATAATATCACAGAGTGATTTTCATAAACTCATTCTTTTCATTCTAAGAAACTTTTCATAATAACCCAAACATATATATATATATATATATATATATATATATATATATATATATATATATATATATATATATAATTTTTAAATAAAAAAACTTTCATAATGCAACCTTAACTTATCAAATAACTTTAAAAATTATTCTAAATTTTTGTTTAAACTACAAGGGCAAAGACTTACAGTTTTATGAAAATTTCAATTATACATAAATAAATTGGTTCGGATATACCGAACACAAGCATGCTTCCCGTAATAATACATATAAAACTAAAACATGCATGCTACGCAGCAACACGCGGACGCTAACCCACTCGTTAATTAGCTATTTATCATATTTAATTGAGTAAAAATTTACCTGTTGATAAACCAAGCTATAGTACACAACTAAACTTTCATATAATGGCACAAACGAACTAGTTTAGACGATTAAAAATTGTATGATAAAATTTTAATTAAGCTAAATATAAAAAATCATTTCAGCTTCGCAAAATCAATTGGCGTTATGGGGGCGTATTATTGCTTTTCCAAAACGCATTTTGTGTATTGCAAAATGGTGTTTTTGGAAATATATTTTTCAAAAATTAGGACGAAAATCAACTTTTCAAAACCAATTTGCGAATTAGAGTATCACTTTTTTCTTAATAACGCAGAATATGACTTTTTGCAAAAGGGTCGCGGAATGGTGGTGGTGTGTGAAGGGTGGTGGATGGTTGTAATGGTGGTGGGTGGTGGTGAGTGGAGATGTAGTAGAAGGGGTGGAAGAAGACAAGACTCGAAATGATCATTTTGCCTTTATGTGCAAGACATCTGAGGGAAGTTGACGGTAGTTAACTGAAAGATAACGGTTAAAGGGACCTTAGATGATGAAAAACATGGAACAAGAACTTCAGTGACGAAATTTTTTTCCCATACTCAGTGTGATGTTTTGGTACAAGTTCAGGGACGAACGTTGTATTTTACTATTAATTTAATAAAGGTTGTTCTGATACAAATAATTTGAAATTTTTGCAATCCGAAAAGTTATTGTGAAAAAAAAATAAAAATAAAAATAATAAAATAAAATAAAATTTATTCATGATATAAGAATATATGATGTTATGTGCTTCCGGACAGATTTGATCGTTTAAGTGTTTTTTGTGATGTGTGAAACTTTAAGATTGGAAAATACATTCAAAATATTTTATCTTTTGCAGTGTCAAATATGCAATGTATCGTCACAAGAACAATAAACTATTGAGCATCACTAGTTCACAACATATATACTTGTGTAGCAATAAGAAATGAAAACTCAAATTTCAACTGTTTTACGGTTCCATACAACAGATCATACTAATAATTATAAACATTGATCAATAGCAGACAAGCATAGTGATGTCGATCATATTTCGACTTCTTGGAAATCCAAATCATCGTGAGAATATATCACGAATTTGATAATAGCAGGTGTTCCCCACACATAAAACCTAAGGATGATACTAGTTGTGGATGGGGCTTTCCTCATCCGGACCAGCGTTCGTGCGATAACCTTGTTGAAGGATCTTTCGGCCCCATGAAGCCTCATGCACTTAGCAAAGATTATAATTAGATTGAGAAAGAAAAAAAAAAAAAAAAGAAAGAATGAAAATATGGGAAAATATATGCATACGTACCGTGAGACATTGTGGTTGTAAACTTATCAGTGCCAGTTGCTAAATTGCTTGACATCATCAGCATGATGAAACAAAGAAGAGCAGCTAAACTAAAACGAGCCACGAGTTTGTGATCCATTTCTTCAGTTTTTGAGTTCATTAATTTGCTTACTTCTAATATTTATAAGGGTAATCGTATCCAAAAACTTGTGGCGTTAAAAGACGCTGAAGGGGTCGTCCATGAAGAAAATAATCACATAGGACAAAGACAAACTAAGGTTTTTAAAATCGAAATCCTACTTAGGAGCATTTTTGTTTTGAATAGTGATTGGCATGCCTAAATGGCATGCCTAATTTAATGCCTAACAATTAGATTACAACACTTATACTAATTAAAGGCTATCATGAGGAGAGAGAAATATCATACTCCACTTGTCATACGTTGAGTGAATTAGGCATAAAATTAGTCATGTCATTTAGGCATGACAATCATTTTCCTTTTGTTTTTGCAAAATTGGAGTTATAAGATCGGATCGGATAAAAAATCTTATTATAATGTCATTTTTTTAATAGTTTTTGTAATATTATTTAATTTTACAAATTATTATATATCATTAACACAAAATTATATTAATGTTTCATGAAAATGTTGTTTTAAATTATGAATATAAAATGTTTAAAAGATTAACATGTTTTTTAAATCTTTTATATAATAAGAGAACTCACTTTAGCCCAAATCGAGGGATTCGATTAACCAATGAGAGGGCTCAATTTTGCAATTGAGTCCTCTCATTGGTTAATTTGAGTTTTTAATTGAGAAAAATTCGGCTCGTTTTAGGTGTTTTCTAAAAGGCTCTTCAAACATAGACGTGTCGAAAACACGAATAAAAAACCTTTGAGAAACCGGGTGCGTTTTCTGAAATTTTGGTGTCATGGAACTCTTGGGCATATCAGAAATGTGTTTCCAAACACGAGATGCATGTTCTAGAAGGTTTTAAAAACGATGGTTATCCTTTTCTATATTTGAATTGCGTTATCTGTTGGGTCACGGTTGCGAAATGCTAATCCTGAGCCTATATATACTCGCCCTATGTGGCTGCTCATCGTTCATTGGATTTTTAATTATTTTTCCTTCTTTTTCTTATCCCAGGTTTCTGTTGTAGATTTCATGATCATCACAATCATTAAAGACATCTTATGTATGAAACCCTAACTCTAATTGTCCATCATTCGTTAGTATTTTAATGTTTTCAATTTTATTTTGTTATCACATATAAATTGATGTTTTTTTATTTTATTATGTTCATCATACGTTTATACGTTTATATGTTTCTTTCACTATATTCATCCGTTTCTTATGCGTATAGGTGTCTGTTATTGAATGAATGTTTATTAGAAAGGTTTTGTTTAGCTATTTTAATATTATATCTCTTGATATATATCCATATATACATGCTCTTCTATGCTAAATGCCAACATGTTTTACTTAATGTTTGCATTTATAGTAATTATGCTTCCTATGCATATCTTTACATGACTTACGTGTTATTTGTGCATCCACACTATGGCGGTTTTGTTTAACGGACTAGGTATGCCTATCATGATAACCTGTTAGATGTCATATAGTCTTACACGTTAATATCTTTGATTATTATGTGATACATGCTTAAATGCGCTTACATGCTTAAACCCTTGAGTATTATGCAGCTAGGCAATATCTCCTCGTACTAGAATATCGTTCTTAGGGTCTCCTAAAGTCTTTGTGCACATATTTCCTTAATCATCTCACTCTCTATTAAATAACCCACTCTTCTGTCTAGGAAAGGTTAGATACAAATTTATTACTCCTCCAAGTAGGTTTGACAACTTAAATATTTCATCCAGAATATTCAAGTAATTTAACTTTTGATCGCAAAAGTTATAGGTCATATCTGAAAATGCATATTCAAGCTTTTTAACTACATAAGTTGAAACGCTCGTGCATAAGCTAAAAGCTAACATCAACCTTCGGGTGATAAAGGACTTATAAATTCCTACATAAGTGATTCGTAGTTCATTTCATTAATCCACTACCTTCTCTAGATCACCAACCAATAGACATCACTCTCTCACTCCACTATTAGTCTCTTGGACTTTGCTTTTCATATTCCATCACCACCATGGGCTATCCCATTCATCTAAATTTTCTTAGTTTCCATTATTTATGTTCAGTTATCACTTACATATTTTCTCCTTCTAAGGCTACCCCCAGTAAGGGGATTCAATCCCTTTACTTTTCACTGTCACGTCAGCTTTCTCTTTTCAGCGACCTTCAGGTGATTAGGTGACCAAGTTCATTTAAAAAAAAAAACATTTTTAATACAAAATAAAATTTCATTAATAATTAAAACGTTACATAATAATTCAAATAAAATTAAAACATTACGAAACTTATTAAAATGTTACAACACTTATTAAAAATCTAGGTTGTGGCGTGCCTTGATCGCGTCTTTGATTTTCTGCATTGTTTCTTGTTGTACTGCGGGCAAAGATGGGTCGATTGGCGTGCAATAGAATATGAGATCTTTATCATGTTTCTTTTGTCGATCAAATTCAAGTTTTTGTTCTTCTAGTGCCAATTTTTTGTCTTCCCTTTCTGACATTTTGGGCCAAACGGGATTTTCGGCCTTTTTGTTGTGGTGTTTTCTTAGACATTTTGGTAGAGATAATTATGAGATTTTTTATAGAGAGGATTGTAAGATTTGTGAGTTTAGTGTGTAAATATGTTGTGTATTTATAGGGTAGTTTTAGTAGTGTTTTTTTAATAAAAACAAACGGTAATTTTTTTTTTATTTATTTATTTTTATATGCAACGGTTGGATATATTAAACAGTAACATTTGCTTTGTCTCGATCGTCCAGACGATCCATTTGTTGAGATTTGGTTGGCGATCAATATAACCACATCAAGACGATCGATGCAAATAGATCACCTATACACACTCGATCGACTCTCGAACACCTCTATTGGGGGCAGCCTAAAGATTCTCTAATCATTTGTAAATTCTCTTCTTACCCAACAAATGATTATTCATACCTTCCCACACAATCCCAACATTCCTATAAAAATTGTTTACCAAATTAACTAAATCATTCCTTAATCATTATTGCCTATATCTTTCCTTTCTTAATAGCAATATGATTTGACATAATCAATCCTTTGATTATTCTTATCATCATCATCATTATTGTTCAACTCTTTTCTTTCTTAATGGCAATATGATTTTCATATAAACAATCATTTGATTATTTCTATCCTTTCATTAAATCTGAGAAAAACATAGAAAATAGGAAAGACTTTGCGCCTCACTCACGACGATCCCAAAAACATGTGGGTTGTCCCTTATATATACGGGAACGTCCCTTATTTACAGGACCATCCCTAGTAGAGGTGTCATAAACTGGTTCACTGTTTCTCTTCTTCTACATCTTTGAACAACATTTTGAACCTTCCTATACCATGCTTCGTCCAAAATTACAATCATTTTGATTCTCTAATCACCTCCTTCCTCACCATACTCATAGTTCACACCACCACCACTTCTCTTATCTCACATCAACTACCCCTTCTCTTTTCTTTAGCTTCGGTTGCATGAAATTAGTGCTTGTGTAATAGACTTTATTTTTGAATGACAGTATATGCGTGTAGTGCCTGTATGTTTTGGTTATGGTCCAACTAATTGCTTTATATTTAAATATTTTGGCATGTTATTCTTAGGCGTTTAATCTTTACTGCTGCATAACTTATTTTTAGAGGCGCTTGGCATTAGCATGGTCATAGACTACTCTGATATATTGGGACCACATTAATTATTTTTATGGGCCTTATTTCTGCACTATTTTGAATGATGTAACACTTAATACTTTGATTTCGTAATCTCTTTTCTAAAACGGATGAGGTAATTTTTGTTTCCATATAATTCGTGCTTTGTACCAGTTAGTAGCACCTTAATCATAGTAATGTTTCCGCTGCACTATTTTTGGGGGTGTTACACCTAGTTATACATGTTTAGTATTGGTGGATACCTGACGCAATCCAAGCCGAGGTTTTTCCTCCCGAAAACCTAAATCAATCGACCAAGAACAAAGGAAGTGAACACGCATGTTGCAGTTGATCAAGAAGCTTACATATTTGCAGGAAACAAGTGAGTCTTCTATATACACCTTTTATACTTGTTTAGGACTAGGTTATATCACTGATTAGGAAAGATCTTACTAGCCACGGTTTGTCTAGCTGCATGGCCACATATATGGTTACTTGCGCTGCTACAAGTTTTATTAGCCATGCGGGAATCACTAGAACCCTACATTTACTATGTATTTTTATTATTAAAATATCTAACCTATATGAGGAGAATAAAGCTTCAAGCCATTACTTTGATGATATGAGAATTTTCAAGTCATTGCAAAAATGCCAATAAACAGGGTTTCAATAAAAAATTTCAAAAAAATAAAATAATTTTTCATTAAAAATGTCTAGGAAGACAAGTCTTTGATAAGATTCTCTAAGTTTTAGTGGACCATATGTCACAATACACTTGTTGTTTGTTTACAATGAGGCAAAAAAAAAATTATTATTCTTTGATTTGATCTCCTAGTGGGTTAGTTCAAACGAATGACTGATTTGATCTCACTATTCCTAACAAGTAAAGTGATTTTACTTATATACGATCAAAACAAGTAAACAAAAATAAGCCAAAAAATAAAAAAATTTTAAAATGTAAAAATCTTTGATTTTTAAACATGTAAATCTATGACCTAGGATTTTCTTTAAAACGGTCAAATTTTTAAGCAAGAAAAATCGCCCCAAGGGCTTGTTAAAAACATTAACGAAAACATTAACAAAAAAAAGGTTTAGGTCAATTTTACGTTTTTAGTGGTGTAACCCATAACATCAAACAAATAGCTCGTATGAGACTATTGGGATTTAATAAACTAATAACCATTATTACTACAAGCACGCGGTTGATGGATCTAGTTTGATGAATATGAATTAACAACTACACATAAATAACTAACCGTTATCACTCGAATTACTAAGACAAGTGATCCTCTTGATTCTTGTTCTTGACTTCTTGGATCTTGGATCATGATAACGCTACACGCGTCGTTCGGGGTCAAGGAAACTTCATTTTCTTCGAGCAAGTTTTATAACACCCTAGGCAGTGAACCTAATCGTTGTAGTGTAGTAATTAGGGTAAGCCACGGGTATTGATATCGTTCTCTAGGGGAATAGGAATGCTAGTAAGAAGTTACTACGCTAAGGTTAAGGTTGAGGAAGATTATTTTTTTATCTTTTTATGTTTTATGAAATGGAAAGGTACGAATCTCGGGTATTGGATTTGGGGGGGGTTGGTATTTCTACCGATTACTCTACTATTATCTAATTATCTAAACTAAGGTTGTGGGAGTCTATATCTAATTAATGTGTGCTCGTATGATAGTTTAAAGATGTGTTTACTTAGGTTGTATTACTCCTTAATTATCTCCTATTGATGGTTGAATTGTCACGTCCTTATTCTTAGTTGCGTTGTGTGTCTAAAGTTGTAGGGTATGCGTTTCTCCCTAACTCTTTGAACTTACCAAAGGGTCTCGTCTACAAACCCACTAGGGATGATAAACTCTTACTCTAAGGCACTCTTTGGATGGTTTAGCTTACAACTACTCAGGTAATTATATTCTAAGGTTCACAAAGATGAATCAAGCATTAAGTACACAACGAATGACCTATCGCATTACTAGATCATTAATCAACTAAGATAACAAACAACCAATCAATATTCAATAATTAAGTTTCATACTTCCTAAGCAAACACACAAATAAATTAGCCGGACATGGAGAACATGCAAGTATACACACAAATAATCAAAGACATAATTGAATTAATGAAGTAAATACTTATCTTGATGTAAGATAGGGTTTAAAACCCTAAAATACTGTACAAGACACCTTAGGTTCGGTTTTAGGTTTTCACTCCAAAAGACTCTCCTCAAAACTGAAAAATTCGGATTCTATATATAAGATTACATATGCGACGGCGTCACCTTATGTTTCGTGACGCCGTCGTGTCGCCGTCATTAGGGTTTCGTCTTGGCCACGTTAACCTTGCGACGGCGTCACTTTATGTCCGTGACGCCGTCCTCTTCAGCTTCTGACGTCGTCTGGATTGCATCTAGGCCGTCTGAGTAGCGACGGCCTACTCTTTTACAACTGGACGTCGTCACTTGAAAATACGAGTTTTGGGTTCTGAACCGTCACAAAAATCCTCGGACGGCGTCGCAATTAGCACCTGACGCCGTCGCCTTCTAATTTCAGCAGCTGTGAGTGTCTCGATTTTGACTTTGGCCATTTTCTTCATATATTCGCGCCTTTTCGTCCAAATAAGTGCCATTCCAGCATTTTGCCTTCAAGAGACCTAAAAAGTGAAAAGGAACGATATTAAGCAATAACGGATAAAAAAGTGATCAAACAAGGACTAAAACGACCCCTCAAAATGGTACATTTTAAAACCTTATCAAATATCCCTACACTTGTTATTTGCTTGTCCTAAAGCAAATGTGCTTTTAACCAATTAATTTATAAGTTAGGGGTCATGAAGCATTAATTCAAAACGGTCCACAACACATATAAGCCTCGCAAAAGTCATAACAAGCACGGAAATTACATACTAGCACCTCACATGGGGTGTTTGGATACTCACATCTCTCTCGGGTGTATATATGAAATATAACAAATAGGAAATGGAAAATAAACACTCATTAACCGGTCCTAGTACATAGATTACCATAAGCTTGAGAATAGATCAAACCTCCATCGCTTTGGCGTAAGCACCTAGGAAAGACTATCAGAGAGGTCTTTTAAAGGGTTGTAATGTTAGGCTTACGGTAGGGAAACAAGGGTTTGGTGGGATAGGCTATTTAGTGGTGGCAAGTCAAAAATCTCTATGTTAAATGCATATGAAGAATGGCGTTGCTAAGCCAAGACTCGACACTCTAAACTCTAGATAACTGAAATAAACAAACATAAATTCAAAGATAGATGTAGGATGGTAGCCCGTAGAGTTTTTTTTTTTTTTTTTTTTTTTTTTTTTTTTTTTTTTTTTTTCATACACTTTTACTCTACCATCCTCTACGATAACATCAAAATACTAGGGATTTATAGGCATATCCCTACACTTGAGTTTTTATTATTCTAACACTAATTTGACCCGAATTGAAAAGATCAAAACACTTGGGGTACATTATTATGCAAACAAAGGGAATTTGAATTTAACATTCCCTTCCCGTCATTTCATAAACTTTAACTTTTCCCATGAATCCCAATCGTCCCAAAACTGTATACAAAGGATATGACTCAACTTAGCAACTTATGCAAGCAACTAGATAATTGAACTAAGGGTTTACGGTGATAACAAACATTTGCACTAAAAGTGAGTGCATAAGGGGTAGGCTAAGGCGATTTGGGTGTATATTTGGGGGTGGGGTGTAAACAATGCTCTTCATTGATATTCCGGAAAAACCAAAACATCACGAGAACCGCGAAAAGGATAGGCTCTGAGGGGTTAACTAGGGGTATCGTGTACTAAAGATGAGTACAACGCAAAGGGTGTGGGGGAATTACTCAACCGATATGGAAGAAGTAATTATATTACAGGTATCAAACAAGGGTTATCCTAATGCCTCTTATCATTTAGTTATTCCTAACTACACAAGTCTAGTCTCACTTGCGATCTCGGAATGCATCACAAAACAAGCTCTAGAATCTAATATACTACCGGTTCACACTCTAAGCATTGAAGATGAATGCTTTAATTCCTACTAATCTAAGGGCGATCCTCACATTTTGGTGGAATTTGGGTGGTAAAGGGTTTTTGTGCTAGTCATGCAACTTTCTATCCATGAGACGCTTTGTTAAGACCAATGGCCCACTCCTATATGTCATAAAAAATTTTAAATTTGGTGCCAAAATTACCCTAACTGACATTTTCTCATGGTTTATTACACAATCACAATTGGACAAAGCAAATAGTCAAGGATAAGTATAGTTTCAAAGTTCTCGTTTTAATTTCCCTCCCTACACTTAAACAGAACATTGTTCCCAATGTTCCCCGAAAGTATCAAAGTTATGATAATGGAAGGTAATTAAAAACGAAAGAAACTAATACTCCCCTGATTAGCTTGGTAGGATCCGTGTAAAGTAGTGGTTAAATCCTTTTCAAGAAGAATTATTGCGTGAACAGCTCCTTCCAATCTTATGTAACTTCTTCTTGACAAACTAAACCTGCACACTTGAAGAAAACAAACGAAACCTTCGCGTAAAATCGGCGGTAATAATATATATAAGACTCGATTTAAACTAAGATATAATGCTTGTGGAATGGATGTTTACAGAATTTCTAAGAAAATTAAGACCTGGAAAATTCCAAAAATTTATAAGTAGCTCAGAAAACGAGAAAAAAGTAATCTGATGTTTTTACTCCTTCCTGACGCCGTCAGGTTGCAATCCTGACGCCGTCAGGTTATCCTGACAAAAACTGGTCTGCGATTTTCTGGAAAAAATTCTGGAAAATTTACATCTTTAGAATCTGGAAAAATTTCTGCAAAACATCCATTATGACTCGATACAAGCATTTGACTCGAACAAACAAACATAAATATCTTTTCGTTAATTGTTATTCTCATGTTTACGTTTCTTTTGAAAACGTGTGTAATCCTCCCTACACTTATCCCTTATGTAAAATACCTTTATATGCAATTAAGATGAGGTTAAAAACAAAATAAAGCATTTTTACAAATTTAAACATGAGGATAAACAATTAATAAAAGATATATGACACTAACAAGCAAACAATTAAGCATGGGTTGCCTCCCACGAAGTGCTTTTCTTTATTTAAGAGTCTTGTAGCTAGACTCATAGTCATACTCCTACGTTTTCTCATTACCGCCCTCTTCAACCTTTGTTTTCCCTTCATCGAAAGGGTGTAGACGCTGTATGCTCACCGTGGATTCCTTGCCAACGCTGTCAATTATGGCGACGGTTTTATCTTTTAAATTGGTCTCCTTAACTGTGAAAGGCCCAAACCATCTTGGTTTGTTTCTTCCTCGTAATGCCCTTATTCGAGATCTATACAAGAGCACTTTTTCTCCCTTTAGAAATTCCTTAGGGTCCTTTTGTACCTTAGGTATTGAGGTGGGATTGCTTTCTAACTTTTTATCGGGTTTCCACAATG
Organism: Chrysanthemum seticuspe; assembly: GCA_019973895.1. NCBI lineage: Eukaryota > Viridiplantae > Streptophyta > Magnoliopsida > Asterales > Asteraceae > Chrysanthemum > Chrysanthemum seticuspe. Next base: position 1,363,125 of record BPTQ01000004.1, read on the forward strand.
TCACATACAATCCTTGAACCATAAAGTCTCTAAGCCCTTTTTCCCAGTCATTCATCTTCTTCTTAACATTGTTGCCCCGGGCTTTTTGATTTCCACCCGTAATCATTTCCATGATCTTAAGAGGGTATCTTGGGATAATAGGTATCCTAGCGTACCCCTTCCCGCTTTTGAGTATCATGATGCCTTCTCCGCATTTAATGGTTGCCTTGGCGGTGGCCAGGAACGGTGTCCCAAGAATGAGGGGTACGTTTTTATCTTCCTCAACATCAATGATCACGAAATCCACCGGATAAACGATGTTAGCCACCTTAATTAGAACATCAACAGCGATTCCTACAGGGTGGACATAAGTTTGATTAGCTAAGGAAAGTCTAAGGTCGGTCTTGGCTGGTTTCTCTTTAGTTAACTTATTATAGATTGACAATGGCATTATGTTCACATCGGTCCCTTGATCGGCCAAGGCATTTATATTGTCCATGTCACCGACACTCACTGGTATCACGAAATTCCCTGTGGTGTCTCGTTTTCTTGTTAACGGTTTTTTTATAACCAACTCATACAGAGGTTTCATAGGTAAGGCGTCGTATTCTTCTTCCGTCATTTTTCCTTCAAGAGCTTCCCTAAGAACTTCATTGTACCTAAAGTTGTTTACTTGGTTTGCAATGGTTTTCTTGTTAATTTCGTGCTTAAGGTAGTACTCAATGGTCTCAGGTTCATCATTAGGCACAGACTCATCCTTCGTGCTTTCCTCAGTTTTCCACATCTCAGCCTTTGCATTCTCAGGCATAATGGAAATGGCATTTACAAATGAAGTGGGAGGGCAATCGTTGCTTCTTACGAGCACTTTTTCGGGAACCTTTGTTTTGGTAAATTCAATTATCAAATTCATCATTTCTTTCATTTTTGCTTGCATTTCCTCTCTCTGCCTATAAACCTCCTCTTCAAATCGGGCTAATCTCTCTGTATGAGCTGCCATGTACTCCCTCATTTGATCCTTGAAGCTTGGTGAAAGTGGTATTGGGGAAGTAGAACGGAAGCGCCTTTCGGAACTTCGGTTTTGCTCGCGACTTGGGGATTCCGAAAGAGGTGTGGAGCGGTTGGTGGAGTGGGCGGATTTGACGACCTCTCGAGGAATTTGTACGGGTGCTCTTTTCTGCCTTTCCATGAGATAATCAATTCCTCTCTCGATGGCACTCAATTGCTCTTCGAGTGTATCAGAGGATTCAGAAGGAGTGGATATGGCATTAACCACGTTAATCGGAGTTCCGGGAGATTCACTCCAATCTTCGTAGCTTTGATCGGCAAGCTCCTCTATAATATCCCATGATTTCTCTGCATTAAAGTCGCTGAGTCTTCCACCGGCGGCTCGATCAATGAATCGTCGAGTGATGAAATCGGTATGATAGTAGAAGATTTGGATTTGAAGCCAAAGATCAATGCCATGGTGTGGAAGTCTACGGAGTAGTTCCTTAAATCGAGTCCATGCTTTGTAAAGAGACTCACCTTGGAGCTGCTGGAATGTCAAGATGTCTCGCCTAAGCTTAGTGGTTCTCCCCGGTGGGAAAAATTGAGCAAGGAAGCGAGAAGTAAGATCATGCCAACTTGAGATGGAGCCGGCGGGAAGTCGCTCAAGCCAATTACTAGCTTGGTCCCGTAGAGAGAATTGGAAGAGACGCAGGCGCGTGGTCTCCCGAGCATCAAGGTCGATGGAATCGACAATTTTGAGGAAATCCCTCAGATGCTGATTTGGATCTTCGGAACGAAGTCCATGGAATGCACATCCGTTTTGCACCAACCGGATGGTGTCGGATCGCAGGGCGTAGTTTGGGCTTGGTCAGGAAGCTCAATGGTGTTCCTATAGCCTAGGTGGCTTGGTTTCGAGTATTCACCAAGAGTACGGGCTCTTGGCGGGTCATTTGGTGGTGGGTTGATGAGTGGTGGTTGGTTATCACCTTCCATGATGAAAAGTGATGGGATTACGAACAAAGGTCACGAAGAAGGGGGATAGACTAAGAGAAAGCTAAAAATTGAGAAAAAATTTACTTGATAGGAATCAAGCAAAGAACCTAAACGAGGTGGACTACTAACTAGCTATTCTATTCCCCGGCAGCGGCGCCAAAAACTTGATAACGCTACACGCGTCGTTCGGGGTCAAGGAAACTTCCTTTTCTTCGAGCAAGTTTTATAACACCCTAGGCAGTGAACCTAATCGTTGTAGTGTAGTAATTAGGGTAAGCCACGGGTATTGATATCGTTCTCTAGGGGAATAGGAATGCTAGTAAGAAGTTACTACGCTAAGGTTAAGGTTGAGGAAGATTATTTTTTTATCTTTTTATGTTTTATGAAATGGAAAGGTACGAATCTCGGGTATTGGATTTGGGGGGGGTTGGTATTTCTACCGATTACTCTACTATTATCTAATTATCTAAACTAAGGTTGTGGGAGTCTATATCTAATTAATGTGTGCTCGTATGATAGTTTAAAGATGTGTTTACTTAGGTTGTATTACTCCTTAATTATCTCCTATTGATGGTTGAATTGTCACGTCCTTATTCTTAGTTGCGTTGTGTGTCTAAAGTTGTAGGGTATGCGTTTCTCCCTAACTCTTTGAACTTACCAAAGGGTCTCGTCTACAAACCCACTAGGGATGATAAACTCTTACTCTAAGGCACTCTTTGGATGGTTTAGCTTACAACTACTCAGGTAATTATATTCTAAGGTTCACAAAGATGAATCAAGCATTAAGTACACAACGAATGACCTATCGCATTACTAGATCATTAATCAACTAAGATAACAAACAACCAATCAATATTCAATAATTAAGTTTCATAATTCCTAAGCAAACACACAAATAAATTAGCCGGACATGGAGAACATGCAAGCATACACACAAATCATCAAAGACATAATTGAATTAATGAAGTAAATACTTATCTTGATGTAAGATAGGGTTTAAAACCCTAAAATACTGTACAAGACACCTTAGGTTCGGTTTTAGGTTTTCACTCCAAAAGACTCTCCTCAAAACTGAAAAATTCTGATTCTATATATAAGATTATATATGCGACGGCGTCACCTTATGTTTCGTGACGCCGTCGTGTCGCCGTCATTAGGGTTTCGTCTTGGCCACGTTAACCTTGTGACGGCGTCACCTTATGTCCGTGACGCCGTCCTCTTCAGCTTCTGACGTCGTCTGGATTGCATCTAGGCCGTCTGAGTAGCGACGGCCTACTCTTTTACAACTGGACGTCGTCACTTGAAAATACGAGTTTTGGGTTCTGAACCGTCACAAAAATCCTCGGACGGCGTCGCAATTAGCACCTGACGCCGTCGCCTTCTAATTTCAGCAGCTGTGAGTGTCTCGATTTTGACTTTGGCCATTTTCTTCATATATTCGCGCCTTTTCGTCCAAATAAGTGCCATTCCAGCATTTTGCCTTCAAGAGACCTAAAAAGTGAAAAGGAACGATATTAAGCAATAACGGATACAAAAGTGATCAAATAAGGACTAAAACGACCCCTCAAAATGGTACCTTTTAAAACCTTATCAGATCAAAACACAATAACAACTAAAATAAGGTGTTCTCTATCATAGCATATACTACACGCTATAGGAGAACGCTAGGATGCTAGTTCTTAACTCATGCATTAACCAGAAGCACGTTGGTTTGGCTTTGTTGAATGCCGATCGAAACCCTAAGGGATTTTTTTATTGCTGATCGGTTAGGGTTCAAGGGAGAGGGAGTGTTGATTTTCTTTAGTGTTTTGGTATCCATGATTAACCAAATAATGACCTCCGTGTTTCATTATATAGGCCTAGAAATCTTAGTGTCCAAGTTTGACACAAACACTTCCCCCACCCCTAATCGGCCGACCTACCCAACACACTCCTTAACTTTCATGTGTTTGGTATTTATACAAATAACCTTGTCCGTTACAAGTTATTTATTAAGTCTATTGATTATTTATAACTTCTAAAGGTATAAATAACGACCGTTAGTTATTTCGTGAATCATATTAATATAATTAATATATACAATAAATACATTAATTACATTTATAAACTGTCGGGAATTGCAGATTTGATGATTACAAAACCACAAGCAAGAATGAAGAAATAAGAAACAACGAGGGGTTATTATGTAATAGTTTGTAGCTTTCATAGTAAGCTATTGTTAGGGTTTGTAACCTCCCTCTACTATATAAAGAGGGTAGGCGTCTAGTTACAAATCATCCTTTTCATTCATTTCATAATAGACTTCTCCAATGAGAGTGTAAGAAAACGCATAGAGCGTCTAGTAGTTGTAGTAGTAGTAGTTTTTATATTTCAATTAATAAAGAAAACCTTATTAGTGATATTGATTGTGTCATTATTATTTCGTTGTGCATTCAATCAATCAATGTCATTGATACCCTAGTTGAGTCCGGATCTTGGATTCTACATTTGGTATCAGAGCCTCATGGCTCTCGATCTAGGATTGATAAGGTTTTCATGTAATTAAGGTTTATACCCTAATTCTTCTATGCAACAGATGTGAAAAGAAATGAGGCAGCAGGCGAAAAGAAGCAATTTTGGGGAGCAGATCTGATGGTAAAAAGATGGGTCGAAGTTCTATTGGTGCCTGATCATGGATTCGATAAAAGAATAAAAGTGGATCTGTTAGTCATTGGCTCTCCGCTGTCCCTTTCACACGGTACTATATTCATTTTCTAAATGTTCTAGTCTCGTGGGTTTCTTGAATGTGTAGTGGGGCTATAGTTTCATTCTGACTTCATTGTACACGTGATGTTGATATTTTGTTAATCACGTGGGTCTTTCATTTTTATTGGGGCACAAGACAATCACATGGGGAGATTTGATCTGATTTGTCACAATTCTCAATTTCTAGTCATTTCTCAAACTCCATATTTATCATTTCATATCAAGTTATGCATGGTTTTGCATTTCACATTAAACATATAATTTCTTATTAAATAAACGTTATCGCGTAAACATTATTTTGAACAATTGATCCGATACTTCCAAAATTTATCACAATATATTTTTATACTCATACTAAGTTTATAAAAATATTATTATTAGTTTACCCGGTGTTTTAAATCTATTTCGTATATAAATTGTTATGTTTATATAAATTACGACGGTTTTCTTAAATTCAACCCGATAAATATTTATTCACTCAAATCTTTCAAGAAATGTATTTTTATAATTTTTATGACTTCAATATATTTTATCTTGACCCGTTAAAATTTATTTCTAGTTAACGCTACCCCAAATACCTATTATAAATTACAACTTACAAACTAATCTTACACATTTATATACCTACTCAACAAAATACATCATTTCTTATTTCTTTTACCCATTGTCGACTAGAATTCATGACTCAACATTCTCTTGTACCAAATATCTAGATATTATTACATGTATATTATTATACTAACATTTACACACACATACACATATCTAAGGTGTAAAAGAAAATATTACTCTCTCTTTTTCATTCATTAGAACCGGCCAAGCTAGGACCAAAAGAAAGGATCATCTCAAGTTTTCAAGACAAGTATAATTAAACACTAGTATCATTTGTTGCAAAGGTTTTGTAATACAAACCTCAAGTGATTAGGAAAAACCTTTTGTCCTTACACCTCATCATATCACTAGTAAGCATTCATATTCATATTTTTATTTCACATTCATTTTTATGGTCATATCATTTTATTTGAGAAACACGCAAGTCTCATGATGTTTATACCATTTTTAAAGGTTTTTAAGGTTTTTATGTGTTAAATATATATAATCCATCCTATAATTACTCCTTGTTATATATTATTTTTGGTTATGTCTAGTAATCCATGACACCCTAAGAAGGTGTATGGTAGGATTAGAATAGCTTTGGAGTTGTTTTGAAGGGGTTAGAATAGGTTTGGCGCGAGAAAAACTCATTTCGACACGTTTTGAAAAGGGTCTGTCCTTAAAATTAAATTCTGGAAAATCCGACAGTGAACAAAAATATTTGGCCTAGATATTTAGAAAATATACTTTAAAACGAAACCGTGGCCGCTTGAACGGATTAAAACGGAGTTATAACGAAGAAGATATGAATTTTTCAAGTTAGACGTCGAAAACTAATAATTTCTGGAAATTCAGCATAAAAATGTCACTCTTTACGAGTCAAAAATAAGTCTTAAGCTTTATAAATTGTGTCGACTTATCGAAAATATATTAGAATACTTTGACACGAAGCTAAGGGTATAGAAAACTTAGAAAACGGACTTGTAACGAGTAAATTACACGCGATAAACAAAGTTGCCGTAACTTTATTCTATTAGCAACATTAATATATTTTCTATTAAACATATACTACGGCAACTAGGGGCCATGTTGAGGGTCGTTTTTAACATTGATAGGATACTCTTTATAAAAAGATGTCTTCTAGTAGAATCAAGTTCGCCAACCATATTTTCCAAAATATCCAACCGTTCGTCTAGCGGAGTTGTAATGAATAAAATATAGTCGCTCAAAGTTTACCGAAAACCACTCTTAAACACACAAGTACCATACTTAACCTATATTTTTCTCTAAGATCGAGACCTCTAGGATGAAAAATTAAATGCTAAAACTTTGAGATAATGATACAAGCTTCCCAAAACCGTTGAGTTTGTTTCCTAACGCTCGACGTGCACCATTTTACGACTAGCTTTTAGAGGCCGTTTTAGTCACTTTCATGGAAATTTCAATGACATTATTTTACGACGAAAAGTTATAATTTCACAATTAATCACTAAATGATTATCGTCGGATATCATTTCAATGTAAATACATGTGAAGTAATTTAAAAATGGTCAAGACGTTAAAAGATTATATTTTCGACGAGAAGTATTGTTTTCAAAAATACATAAGTGGTATAAATATCATCCGAATTGCGTGCATAACATTACATCATGACTTATTGCATATCATATCATTCATAATAGGTCAGTTTCGAGATTTACGCTACATTTCGGTGTAACCACTTTTGTCATCGCATCTATTCATCAAGTGAGTAATCACATCCCCTTTTTACCGTTTTACTATATTTTGGGGCGAAATGCATGAACCATTCTTGAGCTAAATTGTTTACTACTTTTATTAACTAGTTTGACTAGAACTTGTGAACTTGAAATCAAATCCTTGAACTTAATTACGAAATTATGACTTATTTGAACTTATTGAACCGTACGTGTTATGACCTTGTCCCAAAGTCTCCCATGTTCGGAGCATCACTATAAAGTCTCCCATGTTCGGAGCATCACTATAAAGTCTCCTATGTTCGGAGTATATCTTTGGGAAGAGGCACCCAGTATATCTTTGGGAAGAGGCACCCAGTATATCTTTGGGAAGAGGCACCCAACATAACTTTGGGTAGTGGCACCCAGCATAATTTGGTTTCATCAGGAGCATCCCTGGATTATTATATTCGTGGTACTATATTGTGAACTATTATGACCGCTTATACTTGACTATTAGACATACTACTTTTGGCAGTGGGTTGTGAACACACAGGTTGCAAGTTTTGTATGGGCGGAACTTGGAACTGAGTGGATTTACAATGCCTTTGCTTTGTGACCTCATTTGACAACGTGTGCATGAGCATAAACTAGACATACTATATTTTGTGCAATGGGTTGTGAACACACAGGTTGCAAGTTTTGTATGGGCGGAACTTGGAACTGAGTGGATTTACAATGCCTTTGCTTTGTGGACTATTTCCGATGACCGAAACCTTGGACTCTTTCTTACGAGTTTTCTTATTTTGCTAAACGTGTATACTCACCAACTATTTTCATAGTTGACCCGTTTTTCTCTCATGCATTTCAGGTGATCGTTAGTAAGCTTTTTCTACCAGGTCTTGCATAATGAAGTTTTCACTTGTCACTACAAATCGTTATGTAATAGAACGAAATATTTTGGAATCTAAACTTTGTAATATATTTGTCGATGACGGTTAAACTGGTATTGTAATGGTGTACTCTTTCTTTTAAATATTAACGTTGGTATGTTCTATTATCTTGTGCTTATGTTCCCTTCCGTTACACCTCGTGTTTCCGCCTCCGGCGAGGGTGTGACAGATTGGTACCAGAGCCAAAGGTTATAGAGAATGCCGATTTTTCAAAAATAAAAATCACAGCTATAACCGGAATTTTTTTTTTATTATTAAACATTGAACATCATCCGAGTCATCTAGTCTTATCGTTGCATCGTTAATCATAAATTATACATAGCCTGATCAACTATGTCTAATTTATGAAGAACCATGCAATGATAAGAAGGCTAATTTTAAATCATGTTTAGTCGAGTCTTTTGAGTCTGGTCACCTGAAGTTGCATTGGTCGGGTGGGTATGCATAGCATGTTTTTACGTTCACGTCTAGATTACCGTATCTTATTTATACCATCTCTTTTCCATCTTTCGACTGGTTAGACATAGCATGTCTCTGTTCCTGTCATATTTCGATCACTATAACACATTACCACCGTTCTGCACCTCATCTGACTTCGTTCGAATGTCGTTTACTCAACCCGATGTTTTGGTCCACTGTAGGATCATGGCTGCAAGAAACACACGCTCAGGAGGTAACCACAACGGCAACCCAAACAACAATGATAATCCAAACAACAACGCTGCTGGAATAGCGGATCTACTCACTCAAATTATAACACATCTCGATGCTAGACGAACCAACGCCGGAGAAGGTACTTCAAACGCTGGTCAAGGATGCAGCTACAAAACTTTCATGACATGCAAGCCAATGGAATTTCATGGTACTAAGGGTGCCATTGGACTGCTAACCTAGTTCGAGAATGTTGAGTCGAAACTTAGTATCACGAAATGTACTGAAGGAAACAAGGTTGAGAGTTCTGCTGGTCTACTACAGGGTCGAGCATTGACCTGGTGGAACAACCAACTACATACTAGAGGAAGAGGGGCTGCAAATGTGTTATCTTGGGAAGCATTTAAGAAACTACTAACTGATGAGTACTGCAGAAAAGATGAAGTGCAGAAGTTGGAAGCGGAATTTTGGAATCACTTGATGGTTGGAGTAGAAGTCGACAAGTAAACGATCCGTTTCCATGAGTCAACTAGGATGGTTCCTCACATGGTTTCCACTGTGGAGAAGTTGATCGACCGATATATATGGGGATTGATACCGGAAATTAGGAGGGAGGTCACCTCATCAAACCCAACCACTCTGCAAGCCGCTGTGGGGATGGCGTATCGCTTGACAAATGATGTGATCAGGTCTGGAGGACTAGCAAAAGCGAATGACAATGGATGAAAGCGACAGGAGGATCACCATGGAAGCCGAGACCAGGGTCAGCAAGACAAGAGGCAACGAATAACCAGGAACTATGGAGCGACTACTCAGGAGCGCAAAAGATACGCAGGTCCACATCCTTTGTGCACTCGATGTAACTATCACCACTCGGGAGACTGCCCAAGGTGCGACAAATGTGGGCAGACGGGCCACTTCGCGCAAAAGTGCTCAAACAGGACTGGGAATCAAGGACAGAGAAAAGCATGTTACGAGTGTGGAAGTCTAGATCACCTTCGCAATACCTGTCCAAAGCTGAAAAGAACACCCAATCAAGGAGGTAATCGTTCAAACCTGGCGTTGGCAATAGAAGGCCCACAAGATCAGAACATTGAAATTCCTCCCGCACGTGGTCGAGCATTCTATCTGGGTACCGAGGAAGCCCGCAACACGTAACAGGTACATTCTTTCGAACAACTACCTTATTTCTGTACGACATGATTTTGAGTGCATAACTTCCTTCCAATTTTTACCACGTTCACGGCATTGATTAATTTTTGACCCATCGATATCGACCTTAGTTGTATTATATTTTGTTGATTTGATTTGATTTGTGTAAGCAAATCCAATATCGAGCGAATCTTTCAAAAGACTTCATTCAAAAGACTTGTTTCCTAGCTTGATCTAGTGACAGTTCTTGTTTGATGAGTTGCGAAAGTCAAGCTAAGAAACAAGTTTACTCAAGTCACTATCTAAAGGTCTTTTGAGGGCTACGTTCGATATTGGGTAAGTTTACCCTATCAAATCTAATCACGGGCACGTACTTAGTTGAATGGGGAACCTGTACGCATGGGCATTGATATGATCATTTAGACTGTTTGTACGAGCATAAACTTTTAGAATCCTTGTCGAGGTTCGGACCATAGTATCATTAATCGAATCACGAGGACGTGATTCCGCTGACATGGGAAGAATGTCACAATTCTCAATTTCTGGTCATTTCTCAAACTCCATATTTATCATTTCATATCAAGTTATTCATGGTTTTGCATTTCACATTAAACATATAATTTCTTATTAAATAAACGTTATCGCGTAAACATTATTTTGAACAATTGATCCGATACTTCCAAAATTTATCACAATATATTTTTATACTCATACTAAGTTTATAAAAATATTATTATTAGTTTACCCGGTGTTTTAAATTTATTTCGTATATAATTGTTATGTTTATATAAATTACGACGGTTTTCTTAAATTCAACCCGATAAATATTTATTCACTCAAATCTTTCAAGAAATGTATTTTTATAATTTTTATGACTTCAATATATTTTATCTTGACCCGTTAAAATTTATTTCTAGTTAACGCTACCCCAAATACCTATTTTAAATTACAACTTACAAACTAATCTTACACATTTATATACCTACTCAACAAAATACATCATTTCTTATTTCTTTTACCCATTGTCGACTAGAATTCATGACTCAACATTCTCTTGTACCAAATATCTAGATATTATTACATGTATATTATTATACTAACATTTACACACACATACACATATCTAAGGTGTAAAAGAAAATATTACTCTCTCTTTTTCATTCATTAGAACCGGCCAAGCTAGGACCAAAAGAAAGGATCATCTCAAGTTTTCAAGACAAGTATAATTAAACACTAGTATCATTTGTTGCAAAGGTTTTGTAATACAAACCTCAAGTGATTAGGAAAAACCTTTTGTCCTTAAACCTCATCATATCACTAGTAAGCATTCATATTCATATTTTTATTTCACATTCATTTTTATGGTCATATCATTTTATTTGAGAAACATGCAAGTCTCATGATGTTTATACCATTTTTAAAGGTTTTTAAGGTTTTTATGTGTTAAATATATATAATCCATCCTATAATTACTCCTTGTTATATATTATTTTTGGTTATGTCTAGGAATCCATGACACCCTAAGAAGGTGTATGGTAGGATTAGAATAGCTTTGGAGTTGTTTTGAATGGGTTAGAATAGGTTTGGCGTGAGAAAAACTCATTTCGACACGTTTTGAAAAGGGTCTGTCCTTAAAATTAAATTCTGGAAAATCCGACAGTGAACAAAAATATTTGGCCTAGATATTTAGAAAATATACTTTAAAACGAAACCGTGGCCGCTTGAACGGATTAAAACGGAGTTATAACGAAGAAGATATGAATTTTTCAAGTTAGACGTAGAAAACTAATAATTTCTGGAAATTCAGCATAAAAATGTCACTCTTTACGAGTCAAAAATGAGTCTTAAGCTTTATAAATTGTGTCGACTTATCAAAAATATATTAGAATACTTTGACACGAAGCTAAGGGTATAGAAAACTTAGAAAACGGACTTGTAACGAGTAAATTACACGCGATAAACAAAGTTGCCGTAACTTTATTCTATTAGCAACATTAATATATTTTCTATTAAACATATACTACGGCAACTAGGGGCCATGTTGAGGGTCGTTTTTAACATTGATAGGATACTCTTTATAAAAAGATGTCTTCTAGTAAAATCAAGTTCGCCAACCATATTTTCCAAAATATCCAACCGTTCGTCTAGCAGAGTTGTAATGAATAAAATATAGTCGCTCAAAGTTTACCGAAAACCACTCTTAAACACACAAGTACCATACTTAACCTATATTTTTCTCTAAGATCGAGACCTCTAGGATGAAAAATTAAATGCTAAAACTTTGAGATAATGATACAAGCTTCCCAAAACCGTTGAGTTTGTTTCCTAACGCTCGACGTGCACCATTTTACGACTAGCTTTTAGAGGCCGTTTTAGTCACTTTCATGGAAATTTCAATGACATTATTTTACGACGAAAAGTTATAATTTCACAATTAATCACTAAATGATTATCGTCGGATATCATTTCAATGTAAATACATGTGAAGTAATTTAAAAATGGTCAAGACGTTAAAAGATTATATTTTCGACGACAAGTATTGTTTTCAAAAATACATAAGTGGTATAAATATTATCCGAATTGCGTGCATAACATTACATCATGACTTATTGCATATCATATCATTCATAATAGGTCAGTTTCGAGATTTACGCTACATTTCGGTGTAACCACTTTTGTCATCGCATCTATTCATCAAGTGAGTAATCACATCCCCTTTTTACCGTTTTACTATATTTTGGGGCGAAATGCATGAACCATTCTTGAGCTAAATTGTTTACTACTTTTATTAACTAGTTTGACTAGAACTTGTGAACTTGAAATCAAATCCTTGAACTTAATTACGAAATTATGACTTATTTGAACTTATTGAACCGTACGTGTTATGACCTTGTCCCAAAGTCTCCCATGTTCGGAGCATCACTATAAAGTCTCCCATGTTCGGAGCATCACTATAAAGTCTCCTATGTTCGGAGTATATCTTTGGGAAGAGGCACCCAGTATATCTTTGGGAAGAGGCACCCAACATAACTTTGGGTAGTGGCACCCAGCATAATTTGGTTTCATCAGGAGCATCCCTGGATTATTATATTCGTGGTACTATATTGTGAACTATTATGACCGCTTATACTTGACTATTAGACATACTACTTTTGGCAGTGGGTTGTGAACACACAGGTTGCAAGTTTTGTATGGGCGGAACTTGGAACTGTGTGGATTTACAATGCCTTTGCTTTGTGACCTCATTTGACAACGTGTGCATGAGCATAAACTAGACATACTATATTTTGTGCAATGGGTTGTGAACACACAGGTTGCAAGTTTTGTATGGGCGGAACTTGGAACTGAGTGGATTTACAATGTCTTTGCTTTGTGGACTATTTCCGATGACCGAAACCTTGGACTCTTTCTTACGAGTTTTCTTATTTTGCTAAACGTGTATACTCACCAACTATTTTCATAGTTGACCCGTTTTTCTCTCATGCATTTCAGGTGATCGTTAGTAAGTTTTTTCTACCAGGTCTTGCATAATGAAGTTTTCACTTGTCACTACAAATCGTTATGTAATAGAACGAAATATTTTGGAATCTAAACTTTGTAATATATTTGTCGATGACGGCTAAACTGGTATTGTAATGGTGTACTCTTTCTTTTAAACATTAACGTTGGTATGTTCTATTATCTTGTGCTTATGTTCCCTTCCGTTACACCTCGTGTTTCTGCCTCCGGCGAGGGTGTGACATGATTGGTTACTCATTTGTGGTGGTTTTATTAATATTAATGATATGATTGATCGGATCATTTAATGATAGATCAGTATTTATTTTAAATTGGGCGGTGGGTGTTTATATTTCTACTGACTTGTTGCTGCTGATGGTTCAAGTGGGTCAATTTATTTGTTTTATCGTGTGAATTGGTCAAATAAAGTGGGTCAATTATTGATCACGTAGGACCAGTAGAAGTCACTATATTGGTATAAAATTGGACGTTACATTTATTTGAAGGTCATTCCATGTAGGGCTTATGGTACTATCACGTGCTTTGTATTTAACCTTCATGTATACTGCTGATTCATCGAGTGTTGCTGCTAGTTGGGTATTGTTCGAATATTATAATACAGGTAGCGTGGGAACGTAATTCTGGTCGACTATTGTTTATACTGTTCATGATCGGTTGTTGTACATGTTATTTCTGGTCTTGACAGTTTGTGCTGGTCTTCTAATGTTTTACTAGTCTTGGTGAGTTGAATTTTTATTCAATGATGAACCCTAGTAATTAACATATTTTCGCCTTGATTTGGTGTTCCTACTGGCTGCATATTTTGATTCGTTTCTACTGGTTGATTACTACTGGCTGGTTCCTGCTGATTCGTTCCTACTAGTCAGTTTCTGCTGGTAGTATTGGTTTCTGCTGATCAGTTGCTGCTGGTTGTTCTGGAGTTCCTACTAGTTGATCAGGTACGTGTCTTATCATATCTCAAAGTGAGCAAAGACAATTTTGGAGATAACTTGTTCGTTCATTAATGGTGTGACAAAGACTTGATAAATCTAGCGAAGGGGTGATATCTACAGACTAAAGGTACTTAATGCGCACATTTGCTAACACTTTAAGAAGTTACGTTGTAGTGCTCAGTATTAGTGAAGGGGTGTGATCTACATATTGAAGGTGCTTAATGCTCACATTTGCTATCACTTTAAGGAGTCACGTTGTTGTGCTCAGTGTCTCATATTAGTTGAGGGTTTATCAAGATTTGGAGTCACATGGATAGTACAAGATATAAGATGCATGCGTTGGTGTTCCTACTGGTTCTCCGTTCCTACTGGTAGACTATTTTGCTGCTGATTTGATTTTTCTGCTGCTGCGTGTTATTTCTTTTGTTTAATAGTAAAAAAAATAATTATTATTAAGATGGTTCGTATAATTTTAAGGGGAAGCTTATTGTTTATCTACTTACCATCTACATGCATCACTTGAGGGGAAGCATCTACAAGTTGCACAAGACCCCTATTAGAAGATTACGAAAAGGGGAAGACGATTCATAGTGTGCAGCTTAATTATTGTGATGACATGTTTTAGCATTGTTTCTTTATACAGGCTGTTTTGTAATATCAAGAAACTGGAACTTAACCTAGTCAAATTCCAGTTTAGGGGAAGATTGTTGGGAATTGCAGATTTGATGATTACAAAACCACATGCAAGAATGAAGAAAGAAGAAACAACGAGGGGTTATTATGTAATAGTTAGTAGCTTTCATAGTAAGCTATTATTAGGGTTTGTAACCTCCCTTTAATATATAAAGATGGTAGGCGTCTAGTTACAAATCATCCTTTTCATTCATTTCATAGTAGACTTCTCCAATGAGAGTCTAAGAAAACGCATAGAGCGTCTAGTAGTTGTAGTAGTAGTAGTTTTTATATTTCAATTAATAAAGAAAACCTTATTAGTTATATTGATTGTGTCATTATTATTCTGCCGTGCATTCTATCAATCAATGTCATTGATACCCTAGTTGAGTCCGGATCTTGGATTCTACATAAACGTTCCCTCGTATATACGTGACATTAATTACATTTACAAAAAATACAAATTGGACTAGAGCAATACCAATAACTACGAGAATTAATTTCAGTAGGGGTGGCAATCGAGTTGTGTTCGTGTTAACCTATTCGGGTTTATGTGTTGGTGGGTTAGTATAGCCTTTACCCAAACACGACCCATTTATATTTCACTCATATTAAGTAAATAACAAAATACATCTAATGCACATCCAACATAAAAACCAGGTTATATATTTTATTTTTAAAATCTTATATACTTAAACGGGTTCACGGGTTGACATGTTTAATACTTACTCAACCCAAACACGACCCGTTTATTAAATGGGATAGACGGGTTGACCCGTTTTTTACCCACACCTGTTTATCGTCAACCCAAACTTGTTTAACTTCGTGTTGGGTTCGTGTCGTTTATCGTGTCATGTCGAAAATTGACACCCCTAAATTTCAGTACGTCGACATACGTGACATTAATTACATTTACAATAAATACAAATTTGACTAAAGCAATACCAATAACTACGAGAATTAATTTCAGTCGACCACCAACAGAACTTTGATTACAATATTGACTTTACAGTGGACCATAATATGTGGAGTTATTGTGAGTTTTTTCCAAAGGAGAATAAAATTTGATAGCAATATCTACTTTATAGTGGACCATGTGCACCTGTTGTGAGTTTTATTCGAAGAGAACAGAAGACGGTGAGTTTTCATTTGATCTACTGGCTCGGTTCAAACAAACGTCTTTGAAAGGCTATTGTTTTTCGTTTCCCTATTGTGTGGGAAAAGAATAAAACAAGAAAAGAAAAAGGAAGACTATAAAGTAGAAAGTCTTCCACTACGTGGCTTGATTGAACACATGCACATTTAAGGGATTTTGTTTCACGATTTTGTTTCACGATTTGTAATTTTCTTTTGCGTGATATATTAAGTTCCGATATCATGGCTGTTTTTTTGTTTTTGTTTGCGTGGATGGGTTAACCACTTTCGGTTAAAACATTATTGAGAATCTGTGATAAGAAGTTGTGCGTGTGCGAAATGAAAATATATATATATATATCTCAAATCGTACTCTAAAACTATTTAAATATCGATGATAAGATGTTTGGCTAGTTGATGTGCTCATAACATATGTCAAGAGTTTATAAGTGTATAGCAGCACCCTAGAAACAAAAGGGTTTGTAAGGGAAGAAAAAATATATTATTGAAATTAATTCAATAAATATGAACAAACTTGCCATAGCCAATTGCTACTAAGAATTTTGCATAAAATATGACGCTAAACATTTATTTTATGTTTGTTAAAAAAGGTATACATTTTAAAAAAGATATTGGGTAGCCCGCGCGTTATCGCGGGAATGTTTGTAGGTTTGTTATTCTATGTTTATTTATGTAAAAATATCGAATATACTTCGTTTTTTGTTATTTATATTTGTCATGATTCGTTGTATAATGTATGTGTCTAAAATAAATTGTTTTCATTTTTGTTATGGTTTGTCATAGTTTGCATCCTCGCTTTCATAGAAGTGTGTTAGCAAAAGAAATACATTTGATATTAATTGCTTAAAAGAGCAATTTTATGCACTTGTCGAATATAATATCGGGAAATCAAATATACAATTCAGCTATTAAACTATTGTTAGTCCATATCTGTTTATCCCATGTCTCCTCTCTTTAAATGTCAGGGAACCTGTGAAAATGAAGAAAAAAAGTTAAGACTTGCAACCCAATATACAATTATACCAATAACATTTACTATTCTCTTGATGCAATTCTACAATCAATAGTTAACCCAAACAAAGAATAGTTTTTTTTGCATATCAGTTTTTGTAGATCATTTCTGGTCAAACTGGTAATGATAATAAAACATTTTTCTTCCTTTTTTTTTTATTTTTTTTAATTTTTTTTACGTTTGTGAAAATGGCATGGGATGTGAAATGGTGGATAGTAAATGCTTGTTCATGCATGGGGAAGACAAACTTATAATGAGTTACTGTTTTTGTGGGTGGCTCAAGGTGGCAATGAAACCAAATGGTCTTATAAGTCAGATGCAAACACAGATTAACAATTGATTCGTAATAAAAGGCTTAGGGGTATGTGTATGGATAAAACCTCAATATCGATATCAAAAATAATCACGAAGATAGTTTCAAAATTCCTTTAGGAAAAAGAATAATAAATCAAATCCCGTGTGTGATTGTTGATACGGATTAGTCAACCCGAATCGTTTCCCAACGAGGCGTGAATTGCCAACGTCGTTTTTGGTTTGGAATTTAATGCTCGATGTTTAGATTTGTGATTTTGATTTTATTAAACTACGGGAGAAGGGAAAGTAATTAAGGGAAATCTAATCTACGGGAAATCCTAAGTGCGAGATTAACTAAAACGTAATAAACGAAACGTAATTAAAATGCAACTACGTCTAAATTATATCCTAAAAATGCCTAAAATTACTTTTACTCTAGAAATGCAAGTTGAAAACTATTTATGAGCTACAACTATTTTTTAGGATTTTTCTGGATTTTATTAGAATTAAAAACTAATTTTTAACTTTTAAATCTAAGTTAAAATACTAAGAATTATGAAAATTAAAGGGAAAAATATGAAACTATTTTTATAAAATCTAAAATAACCTAAGAGAATTTTCAAAACTATTTTTGTATTTTTCTGATTATTTTTCTATTTTCTACGAATTTAAAACTATTTAAATCTATTTAATTAGCTAAAAATTACAAAATAAGCTAGGAAAAATCTAGAAAAATTATTTTTTTGCTTTTTGTATTTATCTTAATCTAAGAAAATTGAAAATTTATTTTTTTGGAACTTTTTCTGATTTAATTGCAATAAAAGCTATTTAAAAATACCTAAAAACTGTTTTAAATTGTGAAAAATACCAAACAGTGATGAAAAATTATGAAAAATTCAGTAAAAGTCTAAAATATTATTCTAATTCTATAAAAAAAATATAAAATACTAGGCTTATGTGTGAGAAATGAGAGCTGCAATGTAACTGTTTTGAAAATAAGCACTTATGAATAGGCTAATAAGCACAATAAGCCACCAAATTGTTTCAGAAGCTAATTTATACTAAGACTAACTATTATCAACTAATTCCAGCTACTCCTAACCTCTAATCAGCAATCTACCAAGTTAATATGCTAACTGTTTCTAACTAAATTCAGCTCTTAACCCCTATGTTTAAGCTGTTGCACAGGCTTATTCAATAAGCTAATGTGAAAACCTAAACTGTGGTCCTCAAGACCACCAACCAAAGAGTGTTTGTACCAATTTTCAGGTCCTAATGATCTAGATAGAACCTTGTGCAAAGGCTGCAAGATTTGAAGAAAACTGGTTTTGACATTTTTTTTTTGACTTTTGAAAACAGTTTGGAAGTTTGACTTCTGTGAGATTTAAAGGCAAATTTTGAACTGATGCAGATGAAATGAGATGAAATAAGAACAAATTAAGCTAAACTAACAGTTTCTAAACTTATCTTGAGCTTATTCATTAACTGAACATCAACAGTTATTAAGCCAAATAAAGTTTAGTTTGATTTTGACTTTTTGATGAAAACAAGTACTAAATAAGGACTGCAATAACTATATAATGACCATTAAACACTGCAACAACAAACTGATTTACTATTGAGCTCTAATAAACTAATTAAAGCCTAAACCAAACACTCCTTTAAAAATTGTAAAAAGCAATTTGAACTAATTTAATCCTAATCCTAGTGTGCAGAGATTGAAACAGATGAAATATTAAGATCCTAGAACTGAAATAATCATCTAATCAAGCAATAAAAACAAACACACATGATCAATTCATTAAGACAGTTTTGAGAATGAAAGAGGTTATTACTCACTTGTTATTCCAGCCAAATTTAGGCAGAGTAACAGTACTATTCCAATCAAAAATACCAAATAACAACCCAATCCATAATAATCAACCCAGTTCCATCTCTGAACCAAAATAGCACCACAGTTGACTTTTGTTGACCAAGAGCATTTGTTGTGTATTGGATGCAATGAAACAGTGTAAGTACAATATAAGCTCACTAAAGCTATATCAAGCTTAAATGAGCTTATTCCATTATTCAAAACAGCTTATTAAGTACTAAAATCAGAAATACAAGATTAAATTTAAAACTTGGAAATTTTATTAAGACTGAAAGAGGATTACAATAGACTGAGATTACATAAAAAGCCTTAAGAAAACATTAATAAGCTACTGAAAGGTTGAAATACAAGAAACATAAAGCTGATTTGAAACTAAGGAAATGCACGATTACAAATGATGCTAAGGGGTCCTATTTATAGCCTTCAAGCAGTCTTGGATCCTTGATAGAAGAGCCTAGAAGGCTTATCCTTATCCTCAGCCTTCTGATTCATCTCACCCAATCATTAGCCTCCAAATCACCCAATGATGTGTTGCGTCCAATGAAGAGGCTTTGTTTGTACACGTGGCCTTCTTATCCTGACAAATCAGCTCAGCTTCTAGAAGGGAATAAGATTCTAGTACGAGGTTATATGTGTGGGTAAATGGTGGTGGGTAAATGGTTTTCCATTTAGGCGCGTTTGGATTGGGGAAGACGGGTATTTTGGGCGCGTTTGGTTTTGTTTAATATTGTTTGAGTTGCTTTGACCGGGTAAAGTGATTGTTTGACCAGGGTCCAAAGTGGGTAACGGGTAAGTGAGCTATTGGACCGGGTATAGTAAGGTTTGGGCTGGGTATTTTCGGATTTGGGCCAAGTGTAAGTATATTGGACTAGATATGGGATCCGTTTGGTAATTTAAGGACCCAAGGTGCATATGCTGAAAATACAGGGACCAAACATGTAAATCTGAAAATATCTTCCAAGGGTTGAACTTGTCCTTCTTTAAATAATCCAGGGACTGATTTTGCAACTTCTGAAACTTGAAGGATCAATTCTGCCAAATGCTCAAAGATGAGGGGCTGATTCTGACAATTCTTCAAATATGATCATATCTTCCAAAAATTATCCTCAGAGAATAAAACTCTTCACAAATGCATAATTTCGATCTTCTGACTCAGCTCAAACTCTCTTAATCTCTCGTGCTCGGATTTTCGTCTGATTTGGCTTCTTTTTGTGTGTTTTGACATATCCGTACCTGCACAAGCACAAACTCAAGAAAACCACAAATATTAGCAATAA
This sequence comes from Chrysanthemum seticuspe, assembly GCA_019973895.1. Taxonomy (NCBI): domain Eukaryota; kingdom Viridiplantae; phylum Streptophyta; class Magnoliopsida; order Asterales; family Asteraceae; genus Chrysanthemum; species Chrysanthemum seticuspe. Next base: position 1,383,607 of record BPTQ01000004.1, read on the forward strand.
ACGGCTCTTTCTTGGTTATTTTGGGTTTTATTTGATAAAGAAATTATATGTGTTTTAGCACATATCAAAATACCCCAGACGAGACCATTGTCGTGTCCTCACGCCATGCAATCAACTCACGCTTCTAAAACTAAGGATTTCAATCTCTTTCTACTAAACCTATGAAGAAGTAGCAAAGATTCCTCAAAAGAGATTAAGAAAGCCTTAATTCTAAAAACGCCCCGTTTACCTTTTTAATTCACATGTATAGATATTATGATTAAGCACAATCCGGTTATGAATGACGGTTTGTTGAACTTTCATGTCGATCAATAACTCCAACATTTTTCAAACGACACGTTAGGATCACGGAGTAGAAAACACAACACAGCGTGAAGTGACCATACGGATAGAATACATCGTCCCTGATTTTACACAAGTCCCAAACTAAGCGTAAAATCGAAATCATTATTAACTATGATTCTAGATGCTAACACTACCCATGGAAGTTACTTGTGTAATTACCTTTTGTTCCCATTTTCCTATTTTCCTCTAGAATTTTTTATTTTTGTGAGAAATGAATTTCTTCAAATTTCTCGTTTCGATAACTTTTATTCCGATAAAGATATAAAGCTAAGTCGATAATTAGTTATCCATCTTCTCTCAAGAACCATTGTCCCAAAAATGAGGTCCACATCAAGGAATTTTTTTTCACTTATACTTTTGACCTTTTTTTTTTTTTTTTTTTTTTTTTTTTTTTTTTTTTTGCACTTATACTTTTACTTATATGAGCTATGAACTACGGAGCTTCACGGGGTAATTCCAAGACTATAGGCTTCATGAAATGAGGGTCCCGGTTGGCTAGACTAAGACCTCACTCAATCCCGGCTAAAGATCCAAGGGTCCGATCTCGACACCGCAGCTCATAACTTTACTTATTACTTTTCACTTATCACTTATTGCTTATTTATTACGGATCCTTGATGTGTACCCAATTTTTAAAACAAAGATTCTTTTAAGAAGATAAAGAACTAACTATCGCCAAAAACTCAACATCTCTAATTATTTATTAGACAGATATGGGGTGAAACAATTTTGTGGGAACAAAAAGCCATAAGTACCTTCGATGGGCTCTAAAGAGAACCAACTACTCCACGCTTAGCATCTAAAATCATAAGTAACTCTATCATTTCTCGATCTCCGCAAATTTAAAATCCCAAATAATGAGATCCGCGGATGCTTAGCCGATAATTTTTAGATTATCTATGGTTAAGGGAACAAGCTAGGGCTCAACACGCCCGGTCAAGTCAGAATTCTATTCCTACTCTCACCAGCGGAAAGTCAACAAGGTGTCAAAACGTATACATAAATTTAGCAAATGCTTCGTCTAATGAAATTTAGTCATGCATATTTAAAGTCTCTTAGGGAAACTTGCAAAATCTTGGCCTTGTGAGCTAGAATTCGTATTTTATAGCTTCTTGTCTAAGAGACTAGCAAAATTTTCGATCAAAAAGACTTAACAAAAGCTTAAAAAAATTTTAAATTTTGCTCATTTTTGCACAATTTTTTTTTTTTATTTTCTAAGGAAAAACGGGGTTGCGAGAGAAACACAAAAAAACAAGCGCGGTCAAATCAAATCGAAGATTACCCTACCCCAGACTAGAACGAAACATTGTCCTCAATGTTAAAAGGCAAGGGTATCACGAAAATCTAAAAGCCGTTTATTAAGTATGCTCAAAGATTAACGTTAGTCGATAAGATTAGGATATTGGATTTCCATAAGCATCGATCATGAAACTCGAGTGGAGAAAAGACAAACTTCGAGCACGAGAGTCTTCATATCGGGAGAATCCTAAACACAACATCACAAACAACCAAACACGAGAAATCGAAGAGGCTGACCCCTTCACGTCACTTATTAGAAAATAGAAAGAAAATAGAGATAAGCATGGGGTGCCTCCCACGAAGCGCTACTGTTTTTGATCACCGAGTCGCTAGCTTGACTCGATCCCCGAATTCAATTATCCTTGGGGAAAGTTTGGAGATCCGGGACAACCATAGATGGGATGTCCCCTCCAAAATAATGTTTCACACGATGACCATTCACCTTGAAATTTGGGCCATCGGGCTGAGAAAGCTCCACCGTTCCGTACGGGAAAACTTGAGCGATGGTGAATGGTCCGGACCAACGGGTTTTGAGTTTTCCCGAGAATATCTTCAAGCGAGAGTTAAAGAGGAGAACTTGATCACCAACGTTGAAAACGCGGTTTTTGATTTTAGCATCATGAATCCTCTTAGTCTTTTCTTTGAAAATCAAAGAATTCTCGTAGGCCTGATCCCTAAGCTCATTTAATTCATTCAATTGAACTTTTCAGTGATCACCCGCGGTCTTAAGATCAAAGTTTGCATGTTTCAAGGCCCAGAATGCCTTATGCTCGAGCTCAATGGGCAAGTGACAAGCTTTTCCATACACCAACTTAAATGGGGTGCACCCGATGGGTGTCTTGTAAGCGGTGCGGAAAGCCCATAATGCATCATCTAACTTATCGGCCCATGAAGCTCGATTTTCTCCTACGGTCCTTTCTAAAATCCTTTTCAAACCACGATTGGAGATCTCAACTTGTCCGCTCGTTTGCGGGTGATACGCGGTAGAAAGACGATGGGTAACTCCATATTTAGCCATAACTTTAGCAAATTGTTCATTACAGAAATGGGTACCGCGATCACTGATGATAGCACGAGGTGCTCCGAATCGGGAAAACAAATTCTTCAAGAACTTAACAACCACTCGGGCGTCATTTGTAGGGAGCGCCTTCGCTTCAACCCATTTAGACAAGTAGTCGACGGCCACGAGGATATACTTATTACCCCTAGATGATGGAAATGGTCCCATAAAATCGATGCCCCATACGTAAAAAATCTCACAAACTTGAATAGCATTTGTGGCATTTCATCCTTTTGCAAAATTTTCCCTTGACGTTGGCAAGAATCACAAGATTTAACTAAATCATGAGCATCTCGATATATGGTAGGCCAATAAAATCCGGAATCAAAAACCTTCTTAGCGGTGTAGCTTGCACCATGATGGCCACCAGTGGGTCCGTTATGGCAAGCATTGAGAATATCAAGGGCCTCTTGGCCATGAACACACCGCCGGATTACTTGATCCGCACAAATCTTAAACAAGTAGGGGTCGTCCCAGAAATAATGCTTAACATCTTTGAAAAACTTTTTCTTTTGTTGGGACGACATCCCTTTCACGATGAAATTCCCCGCATGGTAATTTGCAAAGTCAGCAAACCATGGGGTGTTTGGGTCTTTCTTAGCAATCATCCCAAGTGTCTCAAGAGGAAATGTTTCCGTGATCTCCTTTTTCCCGAGCACACTTTGATGGGGATTTTCAAGTCTAGAAAGGTGATTGGCAGCAAGGTTCTCCGCTCCTTTTTTGTCAAGAATAGTAACATCAAATTCTTGAAGGAGGAGAACCCATCGAAGTAATCGTGGCTTAGCATCTTGCTTTGCCAAAAGATACTTAAGGGCAAAATGGTCAGTATACACTATGGTCTTTGACAAGACAAGGTAGGGTCGAAATTTCTCGAAAGCGTAAACAAAGGCCAATAATTGATGAGTGTGTAAATACTCATCATTTTTGTACCATTTAAACTGCAAAAACATCTGAAAACACTCAGAAATGCATCAAAATGATTAAAATATCACAAACAAGTGTTTTATATGTTTTAAATGCAAAAATATCAAAATCTGGTGAAAAAAATATCAAGTTTGCATAATTGGCAGTTTTAGTCCCCCAAGTTTCAAAAGTTGTCAAAAACAGTCCCTGGTAAAACCAAATAAAGAGAAATATCATTTTAAAAGTCCCTAGGGATTCTTAAGTTGTCAAAACTGGTCCTTGAGAATTAAATTTATAAATTTACAACTTTGGTCCTTTAACTTTCAAAAATGACAACTTAGGTCCCTTAACTTTCAATAATGGCAAGATAGGTCCCTAAAATTTCAAAGCTTGTCAATTTTGGTCCCTTAAAACAAGTTTGGAAAATTACAGGTTTGGTCCTTGGTCTTTTCAGAAAATACAAAACAAGTCCTTGTTATTATTTAACAAAAGACTTGTCAAAATAGAATTGTGAACCCCTGCCTTTTCCCTTTTGACCTCCTGCCTAAACAAATGACCCCTCCCTTTTTGAACCTTGGTCAAACTCAGTCAAATACCAAGTTGCCCGCCCCACCTTATCCCTTCTTCAACCAAGTTGCCTGCAACTGCAAACACCCATCCCATCCCATCACCTCACCTTTTCACCCTTATCCCTCCCCCTCATCATCACCTTACCCTCCACATTAAATGCCACCCCCCCCCTAGTGCTATATCACAGTCCACAGGTCAAATGAGTTTTTCCCGCCAAAAACCAATCCAAAGGCTATAATGCATTCTAGCCATCCAATGGCTCAAAAGACTGATGGGATTCACTCAGAAGGAAGAGAAAAAGAGTTTTGGTGTATAAAAAGGGAAGAAGAAGAAGAAGAGAGGCAGTAGTTAATTTTTATTTTTACAAGTATGTCGTATTTCATGTTTTTCTTTTGAATTAAGCTTTAAGTTGTATTGTTTTGTTTCAATATATCAATTTAAGTCATTTAAGTGTATTAAAACTATTGTCAAGCAGCAATTCAAGTTTTTAGTCACAATTCATAATTTATGTTCACTGTTTCAAATTGCAATATCCAAATCTTATGTACAAGTGTTTAGTGGTGTATTTTTAAGCTCATATAAGCTTACATACGCTCCTCATAGCTTTTGATAAGCTTATATTTATGTTTCTAGCAAATTAGGATCTTGGTCAATGGAAGTCAACTGAGCCATCAATTTGAAATGGAAATGGAACATGGGTGTATCAGTGGTGAATTTGGGTTGATTCTAAGTTCTATGGGTTGATTTATATAGGCTAGTGGTACTGTTCTGGTTTCATTCAGTTTCAAGCCATTGTGGCTAGGCAACTTTGTAAGTAATTTTCAAATTCTTAGCATAAAAAGTATTTGTAGTTTTAATCTGTTAGAACCTGTTCAAATAGTAGTATTGAGATTGGTTGAAGTTAGTTTGATCATAATATCAAATTGGGTCATTGCTTAAATCTGTTTTGTTGCAAATCAGTTAAACAAGGGTGTTTGGAATTACTGTACTTTCTGTCTTAGGAGGTTATGCAGTGGTTGATTTCTGTTAGTTCATATCTATTAAGCTTATTTAAGCATAAACCTGTCAATAACTTGGGTCTGCATACCCCCAAAGTCAACATTTCACTTTAATCTATCTCACTGCTCACTGTTGTGATAATTGGATGAGCAGACCCTTGTTTTGTGTTCAAATTCATTAAACATAGCTTGCAATAGTATCATTACATCATATTACTTCATAATCAATCCTTAAACTTAGTTCAAAATTGGATAAAGTCAAACTTTCTCAACTATCAAAAAGTCAAAATTGCAAAAACTTGATTTGAGCTCATCTGGCAAGAATTTTCATAGCTTCATTATTGGGTCAATCTCATTGAAACTCTGGGTTTAAAAAGTTAAGCTGGTCTATTTTCCATAAATGATTTTTTCAAATTTTTCCAAGAGCTTTTTGAGGTTCAAATAAGCAGCTCAATAAGCTCTTATGTGCCCTGTGCACACTCAGTATTAGCTGAGTGTAAGCAGGCACTTTGCAGCCTCTGCACAGGGTTGGTCTTAGGTCCTTAGGGTCTGAGTCTTGGTTCATAGATAGCCAAGCTGGTTAACTTGAAGTCTCCAATCTTGTTTCTCACAATAGCTTGTTCAAAAAGCAGTTGCATAAGCCACAAGGTAGCTAGAAAACCTGTTTTGCACAATAATCTCAATTTAGCCAAATCTGTTCTAGTTGCATTTCAGTGGTTAAAAGCAGTTGTAAATGGTTGCATTTGGTTACTTTTAGTACTTTATAGCTTCTGTTATCAGTTGGTACTTTTTGGTGCTTATTTGCCTAAAATAAGTGCTTATTTATAAGCACTTATCAAGAGCAGTTGCTATTTCTCACACATAAGCACCTGTTTTTCCAATTTTTCTAGCTTCCTTACATCATTTTAGAGTTTTCCTGAAATTTTCATATTTTTCTAAGTTGATTTGCTATTTTTCTTAATTTAAATTAGTTTTTAAGGATTTTTAATTAGCTTTTAATACAAAAAATTCAGAAAAGGTTAAAAAAAATAATTTTTCATTTTTATTAGGTTTAGATAAATACAAAAAGAAAAAAAAAGTAATTTTCCATATTTTTCATTGTTTATTTTGTAATTTTTAATAATTTAATTAGTTTTTAATAGTTTAAAATTCATAAAAAATAGAAAAATATTCAGAAAAATACAAAAATAGTTTTGAAAATTCTTTTTTGTTATTTTAGACTTTTCCAAGTCATAATTTTATTTTTCTAGCTTTATTTCCTATTTTCTTGTATTTTAGGTAATTATTAAATAGTTAAAAATAGTTTTTAATTAATAATAATTAGATAATTAGTGATAAAAATAATTTTATTTTTCTAAAAATTTTCTTTTATCATTAGGATTGTAAAAATATATTTTTCATATTTTTAGGATTTATATTGTGCAAGTTTCACGTTTTTGTTTGTACGTCACGTAGTTTTTAATTAAGTTTTATTAAAACAAAAAGAACAAAAACATCATTTTAATAATAGTGATAGCATTTATTTAATAGATTTTATTTTTTTTAATTTTCTTTAATTTGCATTTAAGCCGTTGTAATTTGTTGGCTATTTCTGTAGTTATAATCATAAATCAAATCTCTGTATCCATTCAAATCTTCTCGATCACTAAACGTTTGACTATTCTCGCACGGCTCGTTAGGACTTAACGACCTGGGGAAACACTATACTCTCCTGGACTTCATTGCATTTGTGTCTGAACTGTTTTAAGTTTCTTACAGCTAGCCATTCACAAGTGGCTAGCTTGCGTGAGACAACTTGACGGTTTTGCGCAGATCAAATTTTGGCGCCGCTGCCGGGGAGCTGTGCTAATTATCTCACGTTTAGCAGATTAGTGATTTGAATAATCACTCTTTGTTCATACCATCTATCTATATATATATAAATTTCTATAAAAAAATCCAAAAACCCAAAAACAGCTAAAAACGTATAAAACACAAAAATATTTTTCTTTTGTTTCTATATATGTATCAAATATAAAAATACAAAAAGATTTGGCGTTTTCTGAGTTTAATAATAACAACATAAAATCTTACCACCGCAAACCAAGGCAGTGCACTACCTAACTGGGGGTGCGACCATAATAAGTTCCCGAACCAAAGATTTAAAACTTGCCTTTGTGTCCTTGATAGTGGTGTACCTTTTTCAAAGAAGCCACTCATCTTGTGATTATTGGTTTAAGTTCACTGTTGTTTTGCCTCGATCTTGTTTTAATTGGATTTGTTGTTATATATACTTGTCAGAGCCAGAAAACCAAAAAAGATTCTCTTTATCCCATTTTCACCAATTTCATAATTCCTTTCCTTAACTCTGAGATCCCTTAGAGTTAACTCTAGTGCATACGCACTCGTTCTTCTAGATCATTGAGTCCTTTTCGTGATCTAGCAGACATTCCTAGACGACGTTCTCGTAGACGTGCTGCCCAAATAGTCGAACCCGAGATTCGTACTATTTCAAACAACAATATGGCAGACGAACGCACTATGGCGGAAATGCTCCAAGCACCCACCGAGGGTTATGGAGATGCCATCATTCTACCAGTAATCAACTCTGATCACTTTGAATTGAAAACACATTTGATCCAACTTGTGTCTACAAATAATTCCACGGGTTTGATCGTGAAGACCCGTATGCACACATCCGTTGGTTTAACAAGTTGACTTCAACTATCAATTTCAAGGATGTGTCACAAAAAGTCATCAAGTTGATGCTATTTCCATTCTCACTTGAGGGGACAGCCCGGATTTGGCTGGAAAAAGAACCCCCTCGATCCATCGAAACTTGGGAGGAACTTGTTCAAAAGTTTGTTAATCATTTCTTTCCTCCATCAAAGACGACTAATCTTAAAAATGAAATTTCTGGATTTCGTCAAAATTTCGATGAAAACTTTGGAGAGGCATGGGAGAGATTCAAAGATCTCCTCAGGAAATGCCCCCATCATGAATTCACGGAGCTTCAACAAGTCAATATCTTTTATAATGGGTTGAACGGTAACGATCAAGATTCTTTGAAGCGGTGGCAATATCTTGAATCGTAAGCCTAAAGATGTGATTGAGATTTGCGAGCAAAAATCAAAAGTTCCTATTTCTCGCAACAAAGTCAATAATCCTAATACTCCTTCTTCTTCATCCAGTAACTCTTCTGAGTTAGCAGCTCCGATAGCTGCTCTAACGGATGCCATCCGTTGTATGATTAAGGATGTTAAGGAAATCAAAAGCGAGATTCATAAGCCGGAACCAGTCAAAGCCGTAAACAAGGTGTGTGAAACTTGTAGTGGTCCACACGCGTATTATGATTGTCAAGCAACCGATGCTTCCTTTTACCAAGCTCCCGTAGCTTCGGTAAACCACAATCAATACCGACCACAGGCTGATCCTCACTACCGTGCACCTAGCGGTATGACACCACCTGGTTTTCCTCCTGTGCAAAACCATGGCAATCAAAATCGCTTTGTTCCGAATCAAGGACAAAATTTCAATCAAAACAGGAACAATTTCAACCCACCATATCAAGCTCCAAATCACCAAAGTTATCAACAACCTTCTCATGCTCCTCCACCAAATGACTTCATGAAACTTACTGAGTCAAGCATACGTTCTATGCAAACTCAGATCAATAACATGAGGATTGAGCTAAAGAAGGAAATTGATACCACAATGTCTCGGCAGACAAATGAGTTGAAGAATATGATGAGCAGTTTCATGAACATGAATACGAACCAAGCTTCATCATCTTCTGGAGGACTCCCAAGCAATACAATTACTAATCCCAATGCCGAGTTGAAAGCCGTCACCACTCGTAGTGGTAAGACGCACAATGGACCTTCGACTCCTATGCCCCCTCCTCCTGTGGCAATGAGTCAAGTTACCAAGGAGACAACGGACAAGGTGCATTATTCAAGCCCACGAAGTACCGCACACGTCCAACCTTCGGTAGTCCAAGCTTTAAGTCCGGAACCCGAAGTTCCGAAGACACATTCTGAGCCAGAAAACACTTCCATCCCGGCTCAAAAGTCTAGTCAGCTTCCTTACCCATCAAGAATGAATGATGAGAAGCTCAAAGACAAAAACAAAGAGCAAATGGAAAATTTTTTCCAAATCTTCAATGAGCTTCACTTTGATATAAGCTTCGTTGATGCTCTCGTTCTAATGCCTAAATTTGCATCCACGCTTAAAGGCTTACTGAGCAACAAGGATAAGTTGTCTGAGATGACGAAAACCCCTCTAAATGAGCAATGCTCAGCGGCCATTCTTAATAAGCTTCCCAAAAAGCTTGAAGACCCTGGCCGGTTTTTAATCCCGTGTGATTTCTTGGGGATGTTTCAATGCTCCGCCTTGGCCGATCTTGGCGCTAGCATTAACCTCATGCTACTCTCAGTATGGAAGAAACTATCTCTTCCTAAACTTTCATCCACTTGTATGACACTCGAGCTAGCGGACCGTACCATAACTCGTCCACTTGGGATAGCCGAGGATGTCGTGATGAAAGTGGGAAAGTTTCACTTTCCTACTGACTTTGTTGTAGTAGACTTCGATGCAGATTCTAGAGTTCCCCTCATCTTAGGGAGAGCTTTCTTGAGAACGAGTCGTGCTCTGATTGATGTGTTTGCTGAAGAGTTGACCATACGGGTTGACAATGAAGAGCTCACATTGAATATCAACCAGAACTCCAAACCTCTGTACAAACAGAGTGTTGCCACAATTGATCAAAAATCTGAAAGATTCAATGCAACACTCTCCAATTTCACGGTTAAGAGGAGTTTTCAAAAACGTGCTGAGCTCAAAGCTATGAAAATCACCCCTGGTTCAAACAAATGGTTTGAAAGCTGTACCAGGGAAGTCAAGAGTATTCTTGATGATGATGATCTAGATTCGGAGACTTCATCGGAAGTGGTGGAAACTACTAGCTCTAAGAGCACACCACTTGTCCTACCTCCGGAATCAGTTTGTCGCATCGAGTTTTTTAACTCTGTGGATGAAACGAAACTCTCTTCTGTTTCATCTGAGTTGGATGATGATGTTTGTAATCCAATGGGAGACGTTCTTCCCATTGATGAATTGCTCAAAAATGATCCATCATCTTCTAGTCTTATTCCCGACTCTTCCATCCCTTCCCTCACTCCTGATGAGGAAGATGACAACTTTTGGAATGAAGTCGATGCCTTTCTTAGTGATGAGTCAATTCCAACAGGAATTGATAATACTTACTTTGATTCGGAGGGGGACATCCTTTTTCTAGAAAATCTGTTGATTGAAGAACCATTTCCCACCCTCCCTCCCGGACATCTTACTGACAATCACCATATAAGCTTCAAGTTTAAGCTTAAAAATGTCAAAAATGGTGATTTGCTTCTTTCTGATGAGGAATGGACTTGCATTGTCATGCATATCTTTGTTCCATTCTTCACAGATGGTGTGGTTGCTCTTTCCCTTTTCTCTTTCGGGAATGAGGACACCATCTTTGACCCCGGTATCATTCTTTATAGTTTTTACTATTAACAATACCGCGGTCGTGTCTCGTCGGTGTAGAACTTTCTAACACTGTGAACGAAAGTCCGATCGAGATTGGTTTTCCACGTTACTTTCCCCATGAACAAATGAATTCGGGGTCGAGTCAAGCTTGCGACTCGGTAATCAAAAACAGTAGCATGCCATATGGGTTTTTCACCCATATTTCTGAGTTGTCTGAAGTTTGTTACAGTTGGCCATTCACAAGTGGTCAGCTTGCGTGATTAAACTTGACAGCTACTTCTTTCTACTTTCTACCACCCTAGTGTGGGGGGGTTGCCCCACATGTTGTGTATATATAAGAAAAAAAAAAAAAAAAAAAAAAAAAAAAAAAAAAAAAAAAATCTTGCTAAATAATGGCCGTAGTATTTCCCTTTTACGTTCTATGTTTCGGCATAACCGCCGGTACTTTGAATATTGAGGGCAATATTCAATTCTAGTGTGGGGGGGAATTCTCACGAATTTTATCATGTAATTATACCGCCTAATTCCCCCATTTTTGGCCAAATTTTTTTTTGGAGTAAGTGTTTTACACTTACTCAATTGGTTATCAGTCCGCCTTGTCTAATAAACAAAAGAATTGGCTAATCCAGGAGCAAACGGCTCTTGGTAAAGATATCTCAAATCCATTGACGGCTTGCAATTTGCCCAAAATTGTATGGTATTCAGCTCACCATATCCTAAAAAGTGAAGAGTTGGCTAGCCCGCAAGTTTATGGCTTGTGGTAAAGGCAGTGGAAAAACCATAATTGGTAATCAGCTCACCAAAGAAAATATTAATAATTTATCTAAGAGTTGGCTAGTCCAGAGCAAACGGCTTCTAGTAAAGACAAACCAAATCCGTTGAAAGCTGGTGGTTTGCTCAAAATCACATGGTTATCAGTGTACCAAGGTTCTTACTTGAACTGAAACATTTGGCTACTCCAGAAGTAATGGCTTTTGGTAAAGAGATGAAATCCATTAATTTTTCTCAAAACATTGCTAGGGACTAGCAATATCTTAGTGTGGGGGATTGATGAGTGTGTAAATACTCATCATTTTTGTACCATTTAAACTGCAAAAACATCTAAAAACACTCAGAAATGCATCAAAATGATTAAAATATCACAAACAAGTGTTTTATATGTTTTAAATGCAAAAATATCAAAATCTGGTGAAAAACGTATCAAGTTTGCATAATTGGCAGTTTTAGTCCCCCAAGTTTCAAAAGTTGTCAAAAACAGTCCCTGGTAAAACCAAATAAAGAGAAATATCATTTTAAAAGTCCCTAGGGATTCTTAAGTTGTCAAAACTGGTCCTTGAGAATTAAATTTATAAATTTACAACTTTGGTCCTTTAACTTTCAAAAATGACAACTTAGGTCCCTTAACTTTCAATAATGGCAAGATAGGTCCTTAAACTTTCAAAGCTTGTCAATTTTGGTCCCTTAAAACAAGTTTGGAAAATTACAGGTTTGGTCCTTGGTCTTTTCAGAAAATACAAAACAAGTCCTTGTTATTATTTAACAAAAGACTTGTCAAAATAGAATTGTGAACCCCTGCCTTTTCCCTTTTGACCTCCTGCCTAAACAAATGACCCCTCCCTTTTTGAACCTTGGTCAAACTCAGTCAAATACCAAGTTGCCCGCCCCACCTTATCCCTTCTTCAACCAAGTTGCCTGCAACTGCAAACACCCATCCCATCCCATCACCTCACCTTTTCACCCTTATCCCTCCCCCTCATCATCACCTTACCCTCCACATTAAATGCCACCCCCCCTAGTGCTATATCACAGTCCACAGGTCAAATGAGTTTTTCCCGCCAAAAACCAATCCAAAGGCTATAATGCATTCTAGCCATCCAATGGCTCAAAAGACTGATGGGATTCACTCAGAAGGAAGAGAAAAAGAGTTTTGGTGTATAAAAAGGGAAGAAGAAGAAGAAAAGAGGCAGTAGTTAATTTTTATTTTTACAAGTATGTCGTATTTCATGTTTTTCTTTTGAATTAAGCTTTAAGTTGTATTGTTTTGTTTCAATATATCAATTTAAGTCATTTAAGTGTATTAAAACTATTGTCAAGCAGCAATTCAAGTTTTTAGTCACAATTCATAATTTATGTTCATTGTTTCAAATTGCAATATCCAAATCTTATGTACAAGTGTTTAGTGGTGTATTTTTAAGCTCATATAAGCTTGCATAAGCTCCTCATAGCTTTTGATAAGCTTATATTTATGTTTCTAGCAAATTAGGATCTTGGTCAATGGAAGTCAACTGAGCCATCAATTTGAAATGGAAATGGAACATGGGTGTATCAGTGGTGAATTTGGGTTGATTCTAAGTTCTATGGGTTGATTTATATAGGCTAGTGGTACTGTTCTGGTTTCATTCAGTTTCAAGCCATTGTGGCTAGGCAACTTTGTAAGTAATTTTCAAATTCTTAGCATAAAAAGTATTTGTAGTTTTAATCTGTTAGAACCTGTTCAAATAGTAGTATTGAGATTGGTTGAAGTTAGTTTGATCATAATATCAAATTGGGTCATTGCTTAAATCTGTTTTGTTCCAAATCAGTTAAACAAGGGTGTTTGGAATTACTGTACTTTTTGTCTTAGGAGGTTATGCAGTGGTTGATTTCTGTTAGTTCATATCTATTAAGCTTATTTAAGCATAAACCTGTCAATAACTTGGGTCTGCATACCCCCAAAGTCAACATTTCACTTTAATCTATCTCACTGCTCACTGTTGTGATAATTGGATGAGCAGACCCTTGTTTTGTGTTCAAATTCATTAAACATAGCTTGCAATAGTATCATTACATCATATTACTTCATAATCAATCCTTAAACTTAGTTCAAAATTGGATAAAGTCAAACTTTCTCAACTATCAAAAAGTCAAAATTGCAAAAACTTGATTTGAGCTCATCTGGCAAGAATTTTCATAGCTTCATTATTGGGTCAATCTCATTGAAACTCTGGGTTTAAAAAGTTAAGCTGGTCTATTTTCCATAAATGATTTTTGCAAATTTTTCCAAGAGCTTTTTGAGGTTCAAATAAGCAGCTCAATAAGCTCTTATGTGCCCTGTGCACACTCAGTATTAGCTGAGTGTGAGCAGGCACTTTGCAGCCTCTGCACAGGGTTGGTCTTAGGTCCTTAGGGTCTGAGTCTTGGTTCATAGATAGCCAAGCTGGTTAACTTGAAGTCTCCAATCTTGTTTCTCACAATAGCTTGTTCAAAAAGCAGTTGCATAAGCCACAAGGTAGCTAGAAAACCTGTTTTGCACAATAATCTCAATTTAGCCAAATCTGTTCTAGTTGCATTTCAGTGGTTAAAAGCAGTTGTAAATAGTTGCATTTGGTTACTTTTAGTACTTTATAGCTTCTGTTATCAGTTGGTACTTTTTGGTGCTTATTTGCCTAAAATAAGTGCTTATTTATAAGCACTTATCAAGAGCAGTTGCTATTTCTCACACATAAGCACCTGTTTTTCCAATTTTCCTAGCTTCCTTACATCATTTTAGAGTTTTCCTGAAATTTTCATATTTTTCTAAGTTGATTTGCTATTTTTCTTAATTTAAATTAGTTTTTAAGCATTTTTAATTAGCTTTTAATACAAAAAATTCAGAAAAGGTTAAAAAAAATAATTTTTCATTTTTATTAGGTTTAGATAAATACAAAAAGAAAAAAAAAAGTAATTTTACATATTTTTCATAGTTTGTTTTGTAATTTTTAATAATTTAATTAGTTTTTAATAGTTTAAAATTCATAAAAAATAGAAAAATATTCAGAAAAATACAAAAATAGTTTTGAAAATTCATTTTTGTTATTTTAGACTTTTCCAAGTCATAATTTTATTTTTCTAGCTTTATTTCCTATTTTCTTGTATTTTAGGTAATTATTAAATAGTTAAAAATAGTTTTTAATTAATAATAATTAGATAATTAGTGATAGAAATAATTTTCTTTTTCTAAAAATTTTCTTTTATCATTAGGATTGTAAAAATGTATTTTTCATATTTTTAGGATTTATATTGTGCAAGTTTCACGTTTTTGTTTGTACGTCACGTAGTTTTTAATTAAGTTTTATTAAAACAAAAAGAACAAAAACATCATTTTAATAATAGTGATAGCATTTATTTAATAGATTTTATCCTTTTAATTTTTTTTAATTTGCATTTAAGCCGTTGTAATTTGTTGGCTATTTCTGTAGTTATAATCATAAATCAAATCTCTGTATCCATTCAAATCTTCTCGATCACTAAACGTTTGACTATTCTCGCACGGCTCGTTGGGACTTAACGACCTGGGGAAACACTATACTCTCCTGGACTTCATTGCATTTGTGTCTGAACTGTTTTAAGTTTCTTACAGCTAGCCATTCACAAGTCGCTAGCTTGCGTGAGACAACTTGACGGTTTTGCGCAGATCAAATTTTGGCGCCGCTGCCGGGGAGCTGTGCTAATTATCTCACGTTTAGCAGATTAGTGATTTGAATAATCACTCTTTGTTCATACCATCTATCTATATCTATATATATTTCTATAAAAAAATCCAAAAACCCAAAAACAGCTAAAAACGTATAAAACACAAAAATATTTTTCTTTTGTTTCTATATATGTATCAAATATAAAAATACAAAAAGATTTGTCATTTTCTGAGTTTAATAATAACAACATAAAATCTTACCACCGCAAACCAAGGCAGTGCACTACCTAACTGGGGGTGCGACCATAATAAGTTCCCGAACCAAAGATTTAAAACTTGCCTTTGTGTCCTTGATAGTGGTGTACCTTTTTCAAAGAAGCCACTCATCTTGTGATTATTGGTTTAAGTTCACTGTTGTTTTGCCTCGATCTTGTTTTAATTGGATTTGTTGTTATATATACTTGTCAGAGCCAGAAAACCAAAAAAGATTCTCCTTATCCCATTTTCACCAATTTCATAATTCCTTTCCTTAACTCTGAGATCCCTTAGAGTTAACTCTAGTGCATGCGCACTCGTTCTTCTAGATCATTGAGTCCTTTTCGTGATCTAGCAGACATTCCTAGACGACGTTCTCGTAGACGTGCTGCCCAAATAGTCGAACCCGAGATTCGTACTATTTCAAACAACAATATGGCAGACGAACGCACTATGGCGGAAATGCTCCAAGCACCCACCGAGGGTTATGGAGATGCCATCATTCTACCAGTAATCAACTCTGATCACTTTGAATTGAAAACACATTTGATCCAACTTGTGTCTACAAATCAATTCCACGGGTTTGATCGTGAAGACCCGTATGCACACATCCGTTGGTTTAACAAGTTGACTTCAACTATCAATTTCAAGGATGTGTCACAAAAAGTCATCAAGTTGATGCTATTTCCATTCTCACTTGAGGGGACAGCCCGGATTTGGCTGGAAAAAGAACCCCCTCGATCCATCGAAACTTGGGAGGAACTTGTTCAAAAGTTTGTTAATCATTTCTTTCCTCCATCAAAGACGACTAATCTTAAAAATGAAATTTCTGGATTTCGTCAAAATTTCGATGAAAACTTTGGAGAGGCATGGGAGAGATTCAAAGATCTCCTCAGGAAATGCCCCCATCATGAATTCACGGAGCTTCAACAAGTCAATATCTTTTATAATGGGTTGAACGGTAACGATCAAGATTCTTTGAATGCAGCCGCCGGTGGCAATATCTTGAATCGTAAGCCTAAAGATGTGATTGAGATTTGCGAGCAAAAATCAAAAGTTCCTATTTCTCGCAACAAAGTCAATAATCCTAATACTCCTTCTTCTTCATCCAGTAACTCTTCTGAGTTAGCAGCTCCGATAGCTGCTCTAACGGATGCCATCCGTTGTATGATTAAGGATGTTAAGGAAATCAAAAGCGAGATTCATAAGCCGGAACCAGTCAAAGCCGTAAACAAGGTGTGTGAAACTTGTAGTGGTCCACACGCGTATTATGATTGTCAAGCAACCGATGCTTCCTTTTACCAAGCTCCCGTAGCTTCGGTAAACCACAATCAATACCGACCACAGGCTGATCCTCACTACCGTGCACCTAGCGGTATGACACCACCTGGTTTTCCTCCTGTGCAAAACCATGGCAATCAAAATCGCTTTGTTCCGAATCAAGGACAAAATTTCAATCAAAACAAGAACAATTTCAACCCACCATATCAAGCTCCAAATCACCAAAGTTATCAACAACCTTCTCATGCTCCTCCACCAAATGACTTCATGAAACTTACTGAGTCAAGCATACGTTCTATGCAAACTCAGATCAATAACATGAGGATTGAGCTAAAGAAGGAAATTGATACCACAATGTCTCGGCAGACAAATGAGTTGAAGAATATGATGAGCAGTTTCATGAACATGAATACGAACCAAGCTTCATCATCTTCTGGAGGACTCCCAAGCAATACAATTACTAATCCCAATGCCGAGTTGAAAGCCGTCACCACTCGTAGTGGTAAGACGCACAATGGACCTTTGACTCCTATGCCCCCTCCTCCTGTGGCAATGAGTCAAGTTACCAAGGAGACAACGGACAAGGTGCATTATTCAAGCCCACGAAGTACCGCACACGTCCAACCTTCGGTAGTCCAAGCTTTAAGTCCGGAACCCGAAGTTCCGAAGACACATTCTGAGCCAGAAAACACTTCCATCCCGGCTCAAAAGTCTAGTCAGCTTCCTTACCCATCAAGAATGAATGATGAAAAGCTCAAAGACAAAAACAAAGAGCAAATGGAAATTTTTTTCCAAATCTTCAATGAGCTTCACTTTGATATAAGCTTCGTTGATGCTCTCGTTCTAATGCCTAAATTTGCATCCACGCTTAAAGGCTTACTGAGCAACAAGGATAAGTTGTCTGAGATGACGAAAACCCCTCTAAATGAGCAATGCTCAGCGGCCATTCTTAATAAGCTTCCCGAAAAGCTTGAAGACCCTGGCCGGTTTTTAATCCCGTGTGATTTCTTGGGGATGTTTCAATGCTCCGCCTTGGCCGATCTTGGCGCTAGCATTAACCTCATGCCACTCTCAGTATGGAAGAAACTATCTCTTCCTAAACTTTCATCCACTTGTATGACACTCGAGCTAGCGGACCGTACCATAACTCGTCCACTTGGGATAGCCGAGGATGTCGTGATGAAAGTGGGAAAGTTTCACTTTCCTACTGACTTTGTTGTAGTAGACTTCGATGCAGATTCTAGAGTTCCCCTCATCTTAGGGAGAGCTTTCTTGAGAACGAGTCGTGCTCTGATTGATGTGTTTGCTGAAGAGTTGACCATACGGGTTGACAATGAAGAGCTCACATTGAATATCAACCAGAACTCCAAACCTCTGTACAAACAGAGTGCTGCCACAATTGATCAAAAATCTGAAAGATTCAATGCAACACTCTCCAATTTCACGGTTAAGAGGAGTTTTCAAAAACGTGCTGAGCTCAAAGCTATGAAAATCACCCCTGGTTCAAACAAATGGTTTGAAAGCTGTACCAGGGAAGTCAAGAGTATTCTTGATGATGATGATCTAGATTCGGAGACTTCATCGGAAGTGGTGGAAACTACTAGCTCTAAGAGCACACCACTTGTCCCACCTCCGGAATCAGTTTGTCGCATCGAGTTTTTTAACTCTGTGGATGAAACGAAACTCTCTTCTGTTTCATCTGAGTTGGATGATGATGTTTGTAATCCAATGGGAGACGTTCTTCCCATTGATGAATTGCTCAAAAATGATCCATCATTTTCTAGTCTTATTCCCGACTCTTCCATCCCTTCCCTCACTCCTGATGAGGAAGATGACAACTTTTGGAATGAAGTCGATGCCTTTCTTAGTGATGAGTCAATTCCAACAGGAATTGATAATACTTACTTTGATTCGGAGGGGGACATCCTTTTTCTAGAAAATCTGTTGATTGAAGAACCATTTCCCACCCTCCCTCCCAGACATCTTACTGACAATCACCATATAAGCTTCAAGTTTAAGCTTAAAAATGTCAAAAATGGTGATTTGCTTCTTTCTGATGAGGAATGGACTTGCATTGTCATGCATATCTTTGTTCCATTCTTCACAGATGGTGTGGTTGCTCTTTCCCTTTTCTCTTTCGGGAATGAGGACACCATCTTTGACCCCGGTAACATTCTTTATAGTTTTTACTATTAACAATACCGCGGCCGTGTCTCGTCGGTGTGGAACTTTCTGATGTTCATATGTTTGTTAACACTGTGAACGAAAGTCCGATCGAGATTGGTTTTCCACGTTACTTTCCCCATGAACAAATGAATTCGGGGTCGAGTCAAGCTAGCGACTCGGTAATCAAAAACAGTAGCATGCCATATGGGTTTTTCACCCATATTTCTGAGCTGTCTGAAGTTTGTTACAGTTGGCCATTCACAAGTGGTCAGCTTGCGTGATTAAACTTGACAGCTACTTCTTTCTACTTTCTACCACCCTAGTGTGGGGGGGGGGGGGGGGGGTTGCCCCACATGTTGTGTATATATAAGAAAAAAAAAAAAAAATCCTTGCTAAATAATGGCCGTAGTATTTCCCTTTTACGTTCTATGTTTCGGCATAACCGCCGGTACTTTGAATATTGAGGGCAATATTCAATTCTAGTGTGGGGGGGAATTCTCACGAATTTTATCATGTAATTATACCGCCTAATTCCCCCATTTTTGGCCAAAATTTTTTTTGGAGTAAGTGTTTTACACTTACTCAATTGGTTATCAGTCCGCCTTGTCTAATAAACCAAAGGATTGGCTAATCCAGGAGCAAACGGCTCTTGGTAAAGATATCTCAAATCCGTTGACGGCTTGCAATTTGCCCAAAATTGTATGGTATTCAGCTCACCATATCCTAAAAAGTGAAGAGTTGGCTAGCCCGCAAGTTTATGGCTTGTGGTAAAGGCAGTGGAAAAACCATAATTGGTAATCAGCTCACCAAAGAAAATATTAATAATTTATCTAAGAGTTGGCTAGTCCAGAGCAAACGGCTTCTAGTAAAGACAAACCAAATCCGTTGAAAGCTGGTGGTTTGCTCAAAATCACATGGTTATCAGTGTACCAAGGTTCTTACTTGAACTGAAACATTTGGCTACTCCAGAAGTAATGGCTTTTGGTAAAGAGATGAAATCCATTAATTTTTCTCAAAACATTGCTAGGGACTAGCAATATCTTAGTGTGGGGGATTGATGAGTGTGTAAATACTCATCATTTTTGTACCATTTAAACTGCAAAAACATCTAAAAACACTCAGAAATGCATCAAAATGATTAAAATATCACAAACAAGTGTTTTATATGTTTTTAATGCAAAACTATCAAAATCTGGTGAAAAACGTATCAAGTTTGCATAATTGGCAGTTTTAGTCCCCCAAGTTTCAAAAGTTGTCAAAAACAGTCCCTGGTAAAACCAAATAAAGAGAAATATCATTTTAAAAGTCCCTAGGGATTCTTAAGTTGTCAAAACTGGTCCTTGAGAATTAAATTTATAAATTTACAACTTTGGTCCTTTAACTTTCAAAAATGACAACTTAGGTCCCTTAACTTTCAATAATGGCAAGATAGGTCCCTAAACTTTCAAAGCTTGTCAATTTTGGTCCCTTAAAACAAGTTTGGAAAATTACAGGTTTGGTCCTTGGTCTTTTCAGAAAATACAAAACAAGTCCTTGTTATTATTTAACAAAAGACTTGTCAAAATAGAATTGTGAACCCCTGCCTTTTCCCTTTTGACCTCCTGCCTAAACAAATGACCCCTCCCTTTTTGAACCTTGGTCAAACTCAGTCAAATACCAAGTTGCCCGCCCCACCTTATCCCTTCTTCAACCAAGTTGCCTGCAACTGCAAACACCCATCCCATCCCATCACCTCACCTTTTCACCCTTATCCCTCCCCCTCATCATCACCTTACCCTCCACATTAAATGCCACCCCCCCTAGTGCTATATCACAGTCCACAGGTCAAATGAGTTTTTCCCGCCAAAAACCAATCCAAAGGCTATAATGCATTCTAGCCATCCAATGGCTCAAAAGACTGATGGGATTCACTCAGAAGGAAGAGAAAAAGAGTTTTGGTGTATAAAAAGGGAAGAAGAAGAAGAAGAAGAGAGGCAGTAGTTAATTTTTATTTTTACAAGTATGTCGTATTTCATGTTTTTCTTTTGAATTAAGCTTTAAGTTGTATTGTTTTGTTTCAATATATCAATTTAAGTCATTTAAGTGTATTAAAACTATTGTCAAGCAGCAATTCAAGTTTTTAGTCACAATTCATAATTTATGTTCATTGTTTCAAATTGCAATATCCAAATCTTATGTACAAGTGTTTAGTGGTGTATTTTTAAGCTCATATAAGCTTACATAAGCTCCTCATAGCTTTTGATAAGCTTATATTTATGTTTCTAGCAAATTAGGATCTTGGTCAATGGAAGTCAACTGAGACATCAATTTGAAATGGAAATGGAACATGGGTGTATCAGTGGTGAATTTGGGTTGATTCTAAGTTCTATGGGTTGATTTATATAGGCTAGTGGTACTGTTCTGGTTTCATTCAGTTTCAAGCCATTGTGGCTAGGCAACTTTGTAAGTAATTTTCAAATTCTTAGCATAAAAAGTATTTGTAGTTTTAATCTGTTAGAACCTGTTCAAATAGTAGTATTGAGATTGGTTGAAGTTAGTTTGATCATAATATCAAATTGGGTCATTGCTTAAATCTGTTTTGTTGCAAATCAGTTAAATAAGGGTGTTTGGAATTACTGTACTTTCTGTCTTAGGAGGTTATGCAGTGGTTGATTTCTGTTAGTTCATATCTATTAAGCTTATTTAAGCATAAACCTGTCAATAACTTGGGTCTGCATACCCCCAAAGTCAACATTTCACTTTAATCTATCTCACTGCTCACTGTTGTGATAATTAGATGAGCAGACCCTTGTTTTGTGTTCAAATTCATTAAACATAGCTTGCAATAGTATCATTACATCATATTACTTCATAATCAATCCTTAAACTTAGTTCAAAATTGGATAAAGTCAAACTTTCTCAACTATCAAAAAGTCAAAATTGCAAAAACTTGATTTGAGCTCATCTGGCAAGAATTTTCATAGCTTCATTATTGGGTCAATCTCATTGAAACTCTGGGTTTAAAAAGTTAAGCTGGTCTATTTTCCATAAATGATTTTTGCAAATTTTTCCAAGAGCTTTTTGAGGTTCAAATAAGCAGCTCAATAAGCTCTTATGTGCCCTGTGCACACTCAGTATTAGCTGAGTGTGAGCAGGCACTTTGCAGCCTCTGCACAGGGTTGGTCTTAGGTCCTTAGGGTCTGAGTCTTGGTTCATAGATAGCCAAGCTGGTTAACTTGAAGTCTCCAATCTTGTTTCTCACAATAGCTTGTTCAAAAAGCAGTTGCATAAGCCACAAGGTAGCTAGAAAACCTGTTTTGCACAATAATCTCAATTTAGCCAAATCTGTTCTAGTTGCATTTCAGTGGTTAAAAGCAGTTGTAAATGGTTGCTTATTGGTGCTTATTTGCCTAAAATAAGTGCTTATTTATAAGCACTTATCAAGAGCAGTTGCTATTTCTCACACATAAGCACCTGTTTTTCCAATTTTCCTAGCTTCCTTACATCATTTTAGAGTTTTCCTGAAATTTTCATATTTTTCTAAGTTGATTTGCTATTTTTCTTAATTTAAATTAGTTTTTAAGCATTTTTAATTAGCTTTTAATACAAAAAATTCAGAAAAGGTTAAAAAAAATAATTTTTCATTTTTATTAGGTTTAGATAAATACAAAAAGAAAAAAAAAGTAATTTTCCATATTTTTCATAGTTTATTTTGTAATTTTTAATAATTTAATTAGTTTTTAATAGTTTAAAATTCATAAAAAATAGAAAAATATTCAGAAAAATACAAAAATAGTTTTGAAAATTCTTTTTTGTTATTTTAGACTTTTCCAAGTCATAATTTTATTTTTCTAGCTTTATTTCCTATTTTCTTGTATTTTAGGTAATTATTAAATAGTTAAAAATAGTTTTTAATTAATAATAATTAGATAATTAGTGATAAAAATAATTTTCTTTTTCTAAAAATTTTATTTTATCATTAGGATTGTAAAAATGTATTTTTCATATTTTTAGGATTTATATTGTGTAAGTTTCACGTTTTTGTTTGTACGTCACGTAGTTTTTAATTAAGTTTTATTAAAACAAAAAGAACAAAAACATCATTTTAATAATAGTGATAGCATTTATTTAATAGATTTTATCTTTTTTAATTTTCTTTAATTTGCATTTAAGCCGTTGTAATTTGTTGGCTATTTCTGTAGTTATAATCATAAATCAAATCTCTGTATCCATTCAAATCTTCTCGATCACTAAACGTTTGACTATTCTCGCACGGCTCGTTGGGACTTAACGACCTGGGGAAACACTATACTCTCCTGGACTTCATTGCATTTGTGTCTGAACTGTTTTAAGTTTCTTACAGCTAGCCATTCACAAGTGGCTAGCTTGCGTGAGACAACTTGACGGTTTTGCGCAGATCAATAATTCCTTTTCAGTAGTCATGTAATTGTGTTGGGCCTCAGACAATGTCTTACTCGCATAGTGTATGGGTTGAAAATATTTCGACTTACGTTGCCCCAAGACTGCCCCAATTGCGTAATCACTTGCATCACACATGAGCTCAAAGGGCAAATCCCAGTCGGGGGCAACTAAGATCGGTGCCTCAGTTAATTTCTTTTTAAGAATATTAAACGCTTCAACACATTCATTGGTGAAGATAAACGGAGCATCCTTTTCAAGGAGATGGGTCAGAGGGCGGGCTATCTTAGAGAAATCTTGGATGAAACGGCGATAGAAACCGGCATGACCCAAAAAACTCCGAATACCTTTGACCGTAGTGGGATGAGGGAGTTTAGCTATAATGTCGACTTTAGCTCGGTCGACCTCAATCCCAGATTTTGAAATCTTATGGCCGAGGACAATGCCCTCTCGAACCATGAAATGGCACTTCTCCCAATTCAAGACCAAATTGGTGTCTTCACACCGTTTGAGCATGTGGTCTAGATGAGAGAGGCAAGAAGTGAAAGAATCTCCATAAACCGAGAAATCATCCATAAAAACTTCCATAGATTTCTCGATCATGTCATGAAAAATAGCCATCATGCACCTTTGGAACGTACCGGGAGCATTGCATAGCCCAAAAGGCATGCGTCGGTAAGCAAAAGTTCCATAAGGGCATGTGAAAGTGGTTTTCTCCTGATCCTTCGGATCGATCAGGATTTGAAAATAACCGAAGAAACCATCGAGAAAGCAATAGAACTCATTTCCCGCCAAACGTTCGAGCATCTGATCCATAAAAGGTAGCGGGAAATGATCCTTTCGTGTAGCATCATTCAACTTTCGGTAATCAATACACACCCTCCATCCGGTGACGAGGCGTGTGGAAATCAACTCATTTTCTTCGTTAGCAACGACGGTCATTCCTCCTTTCTTAGGGACACAATGGATAGGGCTAACCCATAAGCTATCGGAGATTGGATAAATGATTCCGGCGTCGAGGAGTTTAAGAACTTCCTTTTTGATAACGTCATGAATTTTTAGGTTAACCCTACGTTGTTGTTGAATCACGGGTTTACAATCATCCTCCATCAGAATTTTGTGGGTACAGAAACGAGGATTGATTCCTTTGATATCAGAAATTTGCCAAGCGATTGCATTTTTATGTTTTCGTAGGACATCCAAAAGTGCGGTTTTCTCCTCAATTTTCAAGTTTTTAGCAATGATAATGGGAAATTTGTTTGGTTTTTCAAGAAAAGCATATTCAAGATGAGGAGGTAAATCTTTGAGCTCGGGCTCGGGAAGCTTTTCATCAGACGTTTGTACTTCTTTGAGTTCTTCGATCGTAATTTCCTTCGGAGGGAGTGACGGTAATGGATCTTCATTTAACAATTGCTCAAGATAACTTATATCTCCCTCCGAATCATAAACACCATCATCAATTCCCGGCGGAATCAATTCATCATCAACAAGAAACTCATCGATCTCTTCCAAAACGAAATCACCTCCCTCGAACGAAGTGAGAGAGGGGGAAGAATCGGCAATAATCGGTTCAGAAGATGGTTCAATATTTTCAGAAGGAATGGTGGGATTGCCACTCATAAAATCAAGAAGCTTTTGATCATACTCCTCCGTAGCAATATCAAGAACGTCGATTCGATTAATAGAAGCATCATCATAGTTGGAGGAGTATCTCGAAGGATGGTTAATATTAAACGAGACGGTTTCCTTGTTAGATCGTAAAGTGATTTCTCCTTCATAAACATCAATCATCGCACGACCCGTTCTTAGGAAAGGCCTCCCGAGAATAAGAGGTACTCGGGGGTCAGCATCAAAGTCAACGACAACGAAGTCGGCGGGAAAATGAAGTGGTCCTACTTTCACATAGACGTCCTCGGCGATTCCTCTCGGAATAGAGGTTGAACGGTCCGCGAGTTCGAGAGTCATCTTAGTAGGAGTAAGATCCGGGAGAGAAAGCTTGTTATAAATCGAAAGAGGCATTAAGTTAATACTCGCACCAAGATCGGCCAAGGCGAAGCATTTCACTATTCTCGGAAACTCACAAGGTATAAGAAATTTGCCGGGGTCTCCTAATTTTTCGGGAAGTTTCTTGAGGAGCACCGCCGAGCAATTCTCATTCAACGGTGTTTTCGCTATTTCTGCCAACTTTTCCTTATTACTCACTAAATTCTTGATCATAGCAGCAAACTTCGGCATGAGAAGTAAAGCATCGGTGAAACTGATGTTAAAATTCAAGGATTGAACGATTTCAACAAATTTCTCCATTTGGTTTTCGGTTTTGTCACGAAGCTTTTGATCATGAAGCCTTGAAGGATAAGGAAGTGAAGGTTTAAGAGTAGTCTTCGGAACATCGGGTTCCGGAATCGGAGTCTGAACGACCGGAGGTGGGACGGGTGCGGGTTGCACATTTTCTTCAATAACCTCGGTGTCTCGTTCCTCCTCCCTCACCAGCGGAGTAGGAAACGAGGGTCCATCATAAGCCTTACCACTCCGTGTGGTTATAGCTTTCAACTCACCCTTTGGGTTGGGAATGGTATCACTCGGAAGAGAACCCGAAGTTGAGGGTTGACTTATCTTACACAAAACAGCATTCAACATGTTTTCGAGTTTATTCTGTGAAGCATCCAATTTGTTGTTCTGAAGTCGAATCTCATTCCTAAACTCATTGCTTTGTCTAGTTAACGAAGATTGAAACTCGTTCCTCAAACTTGTAATCTGATTTTGCATAGTGTGGATGGTAGAATTGTTGTGTTTAACATAAGTTGTGAATTCATTTGAAGGCAAAGGTGAAGCTTGATAACCTGGATTTTGATATCCTTGATTGTAGTTAACTCCTTGGTTCGGGTATTGATTCGGTGGGGCTTTGAATTGGTTTTGAACATTTGGTCCACGAACTTGATTCTGATTAAAACGAGTCTGATTGTTTGATTGAGAAAATCCCGGAGGTCCCATTTGATTACTAACATGAGGGTTTGTTTCAACTTGAGGACGGTATTGGTTA
Organism: Chrysanthemum seticuspe; assembly: GCA_019973895.1. Classification (NCBI taxonomy): domain Eukaryota; kingdom Viridiplantae; phylum Streptophyta; class Magnoliopsida; order Asterales; family Asteraceae; genus Chrysanthemum; species Chrysanthemum seticuspe. The sequence continues at coordinate 1,409,862 of BPTQ01000004.1, forward strand.
CCTCCGGTTACGGCATTAGCCTCGAAAGGATTTCCATCGGTGGCGGTACAATTGTAGTAGGCATGCGGGCCACCACAAGTAGTACAAGTCGTTTCCACCGCTTTGACTTGAGCGGGTGGAGAAGAATTAACCTTAGCCGTCTTAATCTTAACCAAAGCCTGTATCATATCCGTAAGCTTATCAATCTTAGCATCGGTGCTAGACGTATTTCCGTAAGACGAGGACGATGGTGTAGCACTCACTCGGGCAGCAACCGATTTGCTTCGTGAGGTATGGACTTTAGATTTGTTCTCAATAATCGACAAGGCATCTCTCGTTGATCGGGCCAACAAATTACCACCCGCGGCGGCATTGAGAGAGTCTTGATCAGTTTCATTCAAACCGTTATAAAACGTATCAAGTTGGTGCAACTCAGAAAAACCATGATGGGGACATTGCCTAAGCAAATCTTTGAATCGGTCCCATGCCTCACTAAATGATTCATCAAATCTTTGTGTAAGTTTTGTTATTTCATTTTTTAGGCTTGTTGTTTTAGACGGTGGGAAGAATTCGTTCACGAATTTTGATACTAAATTCTCCCATGTGGTTATCGATCGAGGGGGTAGTTTTTCGAGCCAAATCCGGGCGGCCCCCTCGAGTGAAAATGGGAAGAGTAGTAGCTTGATAGCCTCTTCCGGAACGTTACGGTACTTGATTGTAGACGTGAGCTTGTTAAACCGTCGGATATGAGAGTGAGGATCGTCCCTCTCAAATCCGTAAAATTGGCTCGATGATACCAAGTTGATCAAGCTGTGTTTAAGCTCAAAGTTATCGGCAATGATTGCCGGGACGACGATGGCTTCTCCATAACCCTCGGTGGGTGCCTGGAGTTGCTCTAGCATGGATCGGTTGTCCTCCGCCATTTCGATGATGGGCGGAGTCTGATTAGTTCGAATCTCGGGTTCGACCAATGGAGCACGTCTATTTCGCCTTCTCGGAATTGTAGCGGTTTCACGTATCGGTCTGTAGTTATTAGAACGAGTGCGCATGCACTTTCAAAAACCAAGGCAATTAAAAGAGAACGGTATTCGAAAACACAGTGAACTTAACCAATAATCCCAAGTGAATAAATCACCTCTATAAGACAAACGCACAAGCGAGCGGAGAAGCTTTGTAGGTCAGCGCGAAGCTTATTAAAAACCCGCTTCTTTTCAGCCGCAATTTAATGTCAGGCCGTCCTTATACCCAACACACAGTTTGTTTATCCGATAGAAATAAATCAATTCACAAGCGACACAAAGGCAAGTTTTTGATCTTTGGTTCGGGAACTTATTAATGATAACACCTCCGTTGAGAATGTTATATAATTGGTGTCTTCTATTTATTAGCAAAAACACAAGAGAAAATCTTTTTGTATTTTTAATATGATATATATATACAAAAGAAAAAGAAAAATATTTTTTTACTTTTTTTTTTAATTTTTAGAAAAATAGTAACTTCACGAATGAAGGATCTCGAGTCACTAATCGTCAAACCTCTAACGATATTGTCGTGACACAACCTCCCCGGCAGCGGCGCCAAAATTTGATTCGTAATAAAAGGCTTAGGGGTATGTATATGGATAAAACCTCAATATCGATATCAAAAATAATCACGAAGATAGATTCAAAATTCCTTTAGGAAAAATAATAATAAATCAAATCCCGTGTGTGATTGTTGATACGGATTAGTTAACCCGAATCGTTTCCCAACGAGGCGTGAATTGCCAACGTCGTTTTTGGTTTGGAATTTAATGCTCGATGTTTAGATTTGTGATTTTGATTTTATTAAACTACGGGAGAAGGGAAAGTAATTAAGGGAAATCTAATCTACGGGAAATCCAAAGTGCGAGATTAACTAAAACGTAATAAACGAAACGTAATTAAAATGCAACTACGTCTAAATTATATCCTAAAAATACCTAAAATTAATTTTACTCTAGAAATGCAAGTTGAAAACTATTTATGAGCTAAAACTATTTTTTAGGATTTTTCTGGATTTTATTAGAATTAAAAACTAATTTTTAACTTTTAAATCTAAGTTAAAATACTAAGAATTATGAAAATTAAAGGGAAAAATATGAAACTATTTTTATAAAATCTAAAATAACCTAAGAGAATTTTCAAAACTATTTTTGTATTTTTCTGATTATTTTTCTATTTTCTACGAATTTAAAACTATTTAAATCTAATTAATTAGCTAAAAATTACAAAATAAGCTAGGAAAAATCTAGAAAAATTATTTTTTGCTTTTTGTATTTATCTTAATCTAAGAAAATTGAAAATTTATTTTTTTGGAACTTTTTCTGATTTAATTGCAATAAAAGCTATTTAAAAATACCTAAAAACTGTTTTAAATTGTGAAAAATACCAAACAGTGATGAAAAATTATGAAAAATTCAGTAAAAGTTTAAAATATTATTCTAATTCTATAAAAAATATAAAGTACTAGGCTTATGTGTGAGAAATGAGAGCTGCAATGTAACTGTTTTGAAAATAAGCACTTATGAATAGGCTAATAAGCACAATAAGCCACCAAATTGTTTCAGAAGCTAATTTATACTAAGACTAACTATTATCAACTAATTCCAGCTACTCCTAACCTCTAATCAGCAATCTACCAAGTTAATATGCTAACTGTTTCTAACTAAATTCAGCTCTTAACCCCTATGTTTAAGCTGTTGCACAGGCTTATTCAATAAGCTAATGTGAAAACCTAAACTGTGGTCCTCAAGACCACCAACCAAAGAGTGTTTGTACCAATTTTCAGGTCCTAATGATCTAGATAGAACCTTGTGCAAAGGCTGCAAGATTTGAAGAAAACTGGTTTTGACATTTTTTTTGACTTTTGAAAACAGTTTGGAAGTTTGACTTCTGTGAGATTTAAAGGCAAATTTTGAACTGATGCAGATGAAATGAGATGAAATAAGAACAAATTAAGCTAAACCAACAGTTTCTAAACTTATCTTGAGCTTATTCATTAACTGAACATCAACAGTTATTAAGCCAAATAAAGTTTAGTTTGATTTTGGACTTTTTGATGAAAACAAGTACTAAATAAGGACTGCAATAACTATATAATGACCATTAAACACTGCAACAACAAACTGATTTACTATTGAGCTCTAATAAACTAATTAAAGCCTAAACCAAACACTCCTTTAAAAATTGTAAAAAGCAATTTGAACTAATTTAATCCTAATCCTAGTGTGCAGAGATTGAAACAGATGAAATATTAAGATCCTAGAACTGAAATAATCATCTAATCAAGCAATAACAACAAACACACATGATCAATTCATTCAGACAGTTTTGAGAATGAAAGAGGTTATTACTCACTTGTTATTCCAGCCAAAATTGGGCAGAGTAACAGTACTATTCCAATCAAAAATACCAAATAACAACCCAATCCATAATAATCAACCCAGTTCCATCTCTGAACCAAAATAGCACCACAGTTGTCTTTTGTTGACCAAGAGCTTTTGTTGTGTATTGGATGCAATGAAACAGTGTAAGCACAATATAAGCTCACTAAAGCTATATCAAGCTTAAATGAGCTTATTCCATTATTCAAAACAGCTTATTGAGTACTAAAATCAGAAATGCAAGATTAAATTTAAAACTTGGAAATTTTATTAAGACTTAAAGAGGATTACAATAGACCGAGATTACATAAAAAGCCTTAAGAAAACATTAATAAGCTATTGAAAGGTTGAAATACAAGAAACATAAAGCTGATTTGAAACTAAGGAAATGCACGATTACAAATGATGCTAAGGGGTCCTATTTATAGCCTTCAAGCAGTCTTGGATCCTTGATAGAAGAGCCTAGAAGGCTTATCCTTATCCTCAGCCTTCTGATTCATCTCACCCAATCATTAGCCTCCAAATCACCCAATGATGTGTTGCGTCCAATGAAGAGGCTTTGTTTGTACACGTGGCCTTCTTATCCTGACAAATCAGCTCAGCTTCTAGAAGGGAATAAGATTCTAGTACGAGGTTATATGCGTGGGTAAATGGTGGTGGGTAAATGGTGATGGGTAAATGGTTTTCCATTTAGGCGCGTTTGGATTGGGGAAGACGGGTATTTTGGGCGCGTTTGGTTTTGTTTAATATTGTTTGAGTTGCTTTGACCGGGTAAAGTGATTGTTTGACCAGGGTCCGAAGTGGGTAACGGGTAAGTGAGCTATTGGACCGGGTATAGTAAGGTTTGGGCTGGGTATTTTCGGATTTGGGCCAAGTGTAAGTATATTGGACTAGATATGGGATCCGTTTGGTAATTTAAGGACCCAAGGTGCATATGCTGAAAATCCAGGGACCAAACATGTAAATCTGAAAATATCTTCCAAGGGTTGAACTTGTCCTTCTTCAAATAATCCAGGGACTGATTTTGCAACTTCCGAAACTTATCAATTCTGCCAAATGCTCGGGGCTGATTCTGACAATTCTTCAAATATGATCATATCTTCCAAAAATCATCCTCAGAGAATAAAACTCTTCACAAATGCATAATTTCGATCTTCCGACTCAGCTCAAACTCTCTTAATCTCTCGTGCTCGGATTTTCGTCTGATTTGGCTTCTTTTTGTGTGTTTTGACATATCCGTACCCGCACAAGCACAAACTCAAGAAAACCACAAATATTAGCAATAAACGGCTCTTTCTTGGTTATTTTGGGTTTTATTTGATAAAGAAATGATATGTGTTTTAGCACATATCAACAATCATAACCAAAGAAAAATTACACTCTAAACACACACAAATAGGAAAAAAAAAGAACTTTTTTTACCAAAAAAATAAAAATGACTACATCAATGCCCTTTTGCAAGGAGTTGGCTGCTGCTGCTGGGTCAAGCTCGGTCAGAGACATGATGGTTGTGCGATTGCAGATGGAGGTTACTGTTACTTTGGTAGATTAAGCAGAACTAAGGAAGAAAGCTCAAGACATAAGGTCTTGTGTAGCTGAGAGGGATTTTGTGATTGGAGAGTTAGAGCTTCTGTTTCCTTTTGATTATTCTTTGCAGAGCATTTCACAGCTCACCAACTTGCAAACCGAAGACCTGGCAGAAGTGGCAATGATTTTGGTGAATGTGCTGAAGAAACAGAAGCGAGCGGCGGAGCTTATGTCGTTCATTGAGAAGTTGAAGACCATGGTGTACTGATCTGGTCTGTTTTGGTGTTTATGATATGTATTTTGGGTTTTAGGTGTGGTGTAAATGTGCAGGGTTGTGTGGGTATTTTGAATAGAAGTTGGTAGGGTTTATGTGTATGGATATTTTAATATACGATCTTTTAGTTTATGCATTAGTATCTAATTAATCTAAGATTTGTGGTGCTAAAGTATTTTTGATGGAACTTACATGTCTTTTGATACATGTCGTGGCCTGCTGGTTTGCTATATTGCTTTCGCCAACCGCTCGTTTGTTCCGTAAGTGTTTGACTCTACTTCTGGATCAAAGCCGAACCTATTACAGTAAAGGAACTGTTATTGTATAAGTGCAAAAATTAAGTTTTAAAAATTTTGTCTGTTTCATCACTCAAACATAAGTTTTAATCTAAAGGTTGATTCAAATTTAAAATATCAATTTTAATGTGATAATAAAGAATGGGAAGAGCAAAAAACAGAACACATTTGTCTTGTAAAAGGTAATGTATTAGCATGTAGATAATCAGTTTGAGAGAGTCAGCTGGTTAAGTAAGGTAAATTTAAGTGCCCGCCGTTTGTGATTCACGATCGGGTAGTATTAGTAACTGATGGCATATTTTCCGAAAGACTTCTTACGTTATTTTTATAAGCGAATAAAACCATTTTAAATCTCGAAAGTAATTTTATCACCTTTGTTAATCATATTATTAGATGCTGTTGTTGACATTGCCTCTATGACCTTGGTAAAACATAGGTGCACACACATGCTATAGAACTGCCTATATTTCTTTCGGAACACTACAATGATAAGTAAGTCTGCATGGTTGCAGCAAGGATGTGTTTCATTTAAAGTGTATCTATAATGAATGGGAGTGTATTGAACAGAGCATATAATAAAAGACATGCATGAATTATTTGTGTTAGATACTTTCTAAGTGAATCCAGACGAAACCTGCATGAACAGTAGCGAATCTGTGCGTATTGTTTTCATGCAAATAGTATTCAATATCTAATTATGTGTTATACATGTGGCCACTGCGTTTTTTACTATGAAAAAGATACTGTGTGAAATTCTTTCTAGATTTAGTTTTGCTATTTAAGAGAGTGTAAGTGGACATTTTTTTTGTAACTCATATGATAACTTGTAATAAAGAAGGAAGAAAACACAATGTCTGGGCGCCCTAAGTGTGACCAGCTTAGAGCAGAAGCTAATTCGAATAATTGGTCTGAGATGCTAGTGCTCTATTGTCGTGAAGCTACGGGTCAGGATATTCAAATGTCACAACAAATGAATGTGCTCTCTGGTAGATTGGTCAGCATTACTCGTGAAAGGATTGCTTTCATTCAAGAGTTAGAAACGGTTCGGAATACCTATGCCAAAAAACTACAGAATATCTAAGAGAAGTCCAAGCAAAAGATGAGCAAAAGGTCATGCAAATGCGTATTTTGGCAGCTGAATTGGAGCTAAATGCTCGTAATCATGATGTGTTTATCCAGAAACTTAAAGGCCTAATGGATTGGTAAATGTATATATGCTACCGGAGGAAGGTGATGTTGGTCATGATGTGTTGTTTATGTTGGTGTTTGCATTTGTAGTTGTGTAGTTCTACTGAATTTTATTATGAGTGCCGTAATATTTGGCTCCAGCCTTTCGTAGGTGACTGTAAAATATTTTATCAAATAAAAGCCAGCATTTCCATTAAGTAAGTTTACATTGTGTAGGATATTGGTTTTCACATACACATCATAACACAATCAAACATAGGCGTATAGAAGATGAGTTTTAGAGAGAGAAAGTTAGAGGTTTAGGGAACTTTAGTGAGAGAAAGAAAATCTTATTATGAGCTCCAACTCTCTACCTTGGGAGGTAGAGAGTATTTATAGTCTTACATAAAACGCCACACAACGGGCTGTGGATCAGGCATACAGTGGGTAAAGACCCGTCCGTCCTCCACGGTGTTACTTAACTAACTACTACTTAGCTTGAAATAACTACGACTACGAGCTTTCTAAAGATTACATATACTTGAGGTGACCGACTCTTTAATACCTGGAATTTCTAATTCCTAACAATCTCCCCCTAAGGGAGGTCACCTCAATCATGTACTAAAATTACATTGAATACAAACAGATAATACATTAAAAATTGTTCTTGCATTCTTGATGTAGTACTTTGCTCCGAAGCTCGTAGTCATTGATTCTTCTCATTGCATGTTTGGTTAATCCAAGTGGAGGTCTTTTACTGATCCACGTGATAATAGTTTTGAGCCAGCTTTTGAGATCATCAGCTATCAAAAATCTCCGAGACATCCATTGTGGTATTGGAATTTTGTGATGTTGTGACATTCGGACCGACATGCTCACATTCTGGATCATGATATCTTCTCATCAGAGTAGCGGAAGCTTTTGTTGATTCATGATATTGGCAGCAGCGTAGCAGAAGCATGGAATGAAAATATCAGAGTCATTGATGCACTTATCATGATTTCTTTTGAGATGAATGTGTAGTGTGAGCATGCGGCTATGGATTGACCGCTTCATTCTGATCAGCTGCAAACGTAGGATGTACCTGGATAGAACAGTTAGCAATAAAGAACACGAAAGTGTCTTTGATCACTTTCGTTGAATTGAGGTACACGGCCCACGGTTCCCCGTTGATCAGTACAAGTACTGCCTGTGATCAGGTATAATTCCGAAGAATTTCCTTGACAGGGTTTCGCAGCTGCTCTAGCTGTTCTCAAACCGGAGCGTCTCAAAGAAGACAACACGGAGTGAGTGAACCAGCGAATAGAGATTCACTGATTGATGAAAAGAGATTTGAAAAACAATCGTGTATTGCTCAATTGAAATTGTTTTTGCAATACAACGAAGATTTTAGTGAAAATCAAGTATCAATCATAAACACCTTTTGATTTGAAATCTTTGTACGCAGTCTAAGTGCTAAAGAAAAGAGTTTTTAAGCACAAAGACCGGTTTTTCAAAGGTATCCGTCAATCCATAACCTAAACCAGGATTGATTCAAGACTTGAATCGCCCCATTGTTTCTGTTCAGTTGTCACATGGTTGATCTATATAATAGATCTCACATGCCACCTACCAGGAGCTTGTTTGATGTTGGCTCCAGAAGGCTTTCCATCTTCATTGTGAATATGTAAGCATATCACTCAGATGTTCTGGCAATACCACAAGGATAATGCGTAGGACTCAAGATATAATCTCTCTTTCCACATTGTGTGAGGCAGAGAGTCTTCATTGAAAGTGTCCTAATGAGATTTATTGATGATCTCGTGGCTCTAGACTCAATTTGTGCATATTTGGATCCTGTGCCGGAGACTAGGGAGAGGGTCTCCTTCTTCAATATCAACAATCTCTAAGAGAAAGTCGATAGATAATGTCGGTTCCCCGTGAGAATGAAACAAGTCCTTTTAAGAGGAACTTGAGTGGTTTGGAAAGTTGAAGTGCAGTGCGTCACTGGGTCCATGACGTCTTGTCTTCAATACCGATGTTACCATCAGTAGCATATGAATTGAACCCGGTTTCTGCCCTAAGGTTGAATAAATGGAGGGCTATTTGTTTTCACCCTTTTCTCATTCAATTCTTTTTAATTCTTCAACCCCTTCAGTGCTTACCAAGACCTCATAGCTAGAACCTTGTTGGGTTTATTCCAGTACTAGCTCAGTCTCAGTCCGCACTCTTCCCTTATCTCATTTTTCTCCTTTTATCATTATACCTAAGAACTCTACACTAACTAGTGGATAGTCCCTGGGTAGATCCCTCCGGTTCTAGCGGATCATGGGAACACATACCTAACCTTATCATCCTTATATCACCGTACATAAAGTAAAGTTGGTCGGTCTATTTGGTATTGTTCATCTGCCATTGGAACCAATTGAAAACCATTTGAAAATCAATCCAGATACTTGTGATATATTATCAAAACATTTTGTACCTGAATTGTTTTTGATATTTTTTAGAATAAGTGCTCCCCCTCAACATGTGCATGATTGAAATCGTTTTGCACACGGAGGCAAGAGGAAAAAAATATCAACATCACTTCCCTAATCAAGACAAGTAGATAAAGCATTTTAGGGAAGGATGAGGTTTTCATAAGTTTGCTGCCCCTCAATATGTGCCTCGAGATTTGAAAAGAGTTTTTGCACATACTAGAGGGAACCTGCACATTGAGAAAAATGATCACGTTTCAACACATATTGGTTTACGATATATGCTCCCCCTCAACATGTGCAAGAAAATTTAAAATCGTTTGGCACATGTGGGAAGGATAGCATGTACATCCTTATAAAACGATTTACCAATTTATCAGTATAAATCCAATTTAAATCATAAATTCTCCCCCGATCACAAATATCAAATCATTTGAGATTTGTGATCTCTGTAGATTTAAATTGATTTTGAAAGCTTTCAAGGAGAATTGTGACTTGATTAAGAAACTGTTTTAACTGATATGGATCGGATATTAAGTCTTTAAACTCCATTGATTGAACATGCATGATTATCTTTTGAAAACATTTTGAATGACAAATAACATTTTAATTTAATTGAAATCATTCTCCCCCTCAATCAATGACATAGGTTGTTGATTGAGAGATAGATATTTTGACAAATAAGTCCAGATGATTATCAAAAATAGAGTCCAAGTTATTTATCAAAACAATTTGTTTTCAGCAGATAACGGTTTATAGAATCAGAGCATGGAAATTTGAAAGTCATGATAAAGCATGGCTCTGTTCTTTCTTAGAAAAGCGGGTTACTGCCTGAAATGACAATAAACCATATCTTTCTCTTTCTCTCAAAATTTATTTATTTATTTATTTATTTTTTTATTTTTTATTTTATTTTTTTTTTAAGAATTCGAACAACATCTAAAGTCCCGTGTCATTCTTTGAATGACAGAACAAAGATCGTAGATATTATCGAACCGAAAAAAAACATGACAATTTGACAATAATTTTTGAAGATTTTTTTCGAATTTTTCCGATTTTTATGGATTTTGAAAGTTTTATATTTTTCTATTTTGTTTTTCGAACAGATATATACAGGAGATAGATGAAGATAGACCTTTACTCCTCGTCTTCCTCCTGAAGACGTTTGAGTGTTTCTGGTTGAATGCTTTTCATGCCCAGTCGTGGAAGAATAAACTCAAAGCGTTCTCTTGGAAGAGCTTTGGTGAAGATGTCTGCTAACTGATATTCAGACCTCACAAAATAAAGTTCCACCACACCTTTTTCCACTTGTTCCCTGATGAAATGATGTCGAATTTCGATGTTCTTTGCTCTTGAGTGTTGTACGTTGTTGCATGAGAGAGCAATAGCACTTTTATTATCACAGTACAGAGGAATTTTGTTGAATTCAAAGCCATAGTCAGATAATTAAGATCTCATCCATAAGATTTGAGCACAACAGGATGACATGGCTATGTATTCAGCCTCTGTAGAGGAAATAGAAGTACTCATTTGCTTCTTTGAAGACCAGCTCACAAGCTTATCACCCAAAAACTGAGCACCTCCAGATGTACTTCGACGAGTATCTTGACACCCTGCATGATCAGCATCTGCATAGGCTGTTAGCGACATACCGGTGTCCTTCGGGTACCAAAGACCCATATTGATGGTTCCTTGGAGATACCGAAAGACCCGTTTAACTGCTTCAACGTGCCTTTTAGTAGGCTTAGCCTGGTATCTAGCACACATGCAAACAGCGAACAAGATGTCTGGTCTACTAGCAGTGAGGTACATCAGGGATCCAATCATACTACGATATTTCGTTTGGTCAATCATGATCCCTGAGTGGTCCTCATCTAGTTTGGTTCGATCAATCATGGGGGTGTCAACAGGGTCACTTGAATCAAATCCAAATTTCTTTAAGATCTCTGTTGCATATTTAGATTGATTTATGAAAATGCCTCCGGGACTTTGTGAAATTTGTAATCCCAAGAAAAATGACATTTGTCCCATCATTGACATTTGAAATTTTGAACTCATTTCATTAGAAAAAAGATCACATTCCATTGGGTCTGTCGAGGCAAAAATAATATCATCAACATAAATTTGAACATGAATTAAATGTTTGCCTGACTTCCTGGTGAACAATGTTGGATCAACTGCTCCTTTGCTAAATCCGGTTGATAGAAGAAACTTTGACAGTGTATCATACCATGCCCTTGGAGTTTGCTTTAAACCGTAAAGGGCCTTCTTCAAACGATAAACGTGAGTAGGATGCTCTTGATTTACAAATCCTTCAGGTTGGCTGACGTAGACGACTTCTTTAAGGTCTCCGTTCAGAAATGCCGTCTTCACATCCATCTGATAGACTACCATGTTCTTACTAGCAGCATTAGCCAGAAAGATTCTGATTGCCTCGATTCGAGCAACTGGAGCAAAAGATTCTTCAAAGTCAATACCCTCCTCTTGACGGTATCCTTTAGCAACTAATCGAGCCTTGTTCTTCAACACATCACCATGCTCATCAAGTTTCACTTTGAAGATCCATTTAAGAGCAATAATCATAGCACAGTCTGGAGCAGGTACTAACTCCCATACATCAAGTCGATCAAACTCATGAATTTCATTTTGCATGGCATTGAACCAGCTATCTTCATTCATGGCTGTTTTAACATCTTTTGGTTCGATCTTAGATAGTACGGAGTTGAAGAAGCACCATAAGGCATCGGTTGCAAGTTGTTTCCGTGTTGATACAGGACGAGAGGGATTTCCAATGATGTTGTCTAGTGGATGATCGTGAGTCCATTTTCTAAGGTGTTCCTGTGGCAGTTGTTGAGGGACTGAGGTAGCAGAGTCGATGTCACCTGAAGAAGATGGTTCTGATGATGATTCAGGAGCAAATATGTTTTCAAATGGAGCATCTTCAGGAGTAGCAAAGGGATTAACTTCATCATTGATGCCAGAAACAGTTCCATGATGTACATTTGAAGAATGATGATTTGTTGATGAGACGGAAGGATCGGCAGAAGGCGCTTCTTGACTTAAAGATATTGAGACTGAGGGATTGACTTCATTCACAGGAATATGAGCAGCCTCTGTTGTAGGGATCAACACCTCATTAGTACTTGGATCATAAATTTCATCAAACATAGGATCAAACAATTTCTTTAAATCATCTTCAGATGGAGGTACATATGGAGTTTCTTGAGAGGAGTTTGGAACAAGGGATGAACCAATGGGACTGTTTTGAAGTGCGGGTCCTGAACTGGAGAGTCCAGGAGCCATTTGACCGGTCAGCTCATCAAACGAAACGTGAATTGTTTCCATGATATTTCGGGTTCTTTTGTTGTAGATTCGGTACCCCTTTTTGTTTGGTGCATACCCTACAAATACTCCAATGTCTGCTTTAGCTCTAAGTTTGCCTAAGTCTTGTCCTTCATTAGTTGGATAACACAATGCTCCAAACACACGAAGGAAAGCGAGATTAGGTTTCTGTTGTGGACAAGTTCATATGGTGTCTTTCCATGAACAGTGTGAATCAGGGAATGATTTTGTGTGTAGCATGCAGTGGAAATAGCTTCAGCCCAGAGAAACATTGGAACCTTTGAGTAAATCAGCATTGTTCTAGTGGCTTCCACAAGGGTTCGATTTCGTCTTTCAACTACACCGTTCTGTTGAGGAGTTCGTGGAACATTTCTTTGATGGCTGATTCCAATGCTTTCATAAAAGTCACTAAGTTGTTTGTTAACAAACTCAGTTCCATTGTCTGTTCGGATAATTCTGACTGTTTGGTTAAGTCGAACCTGCAGCTGTTTGATGAGTTTGATGATGATATCAGGAGTTTCATCCTTTGTCCTTAAGAACTTGACCCAGGTGAATCTAGAGTAATCATCAACCACAACCAACACATATTTCTTACCAAAGATGTTCTGCACTCTCATTGGTCCACACAAATCCATATGAAGGGTATGAAGAACTTCTGTAATTGAGTTTGTAGGTTTGGGTTTGTGGGCATACTTTTTGCTTTTACCCAATTGGCATGCTGAATAAAGATGATCCTTTTCATACTTTAGTCTAGGTAAACCTACAACTAAGTCCTTTCTGGAAAGATCATTGATGGTGCCGAAGTTCAAGTGATTGAGACGACGATGCCATAACCATGACTTTGTTTTTGAAGCCTTTGACAGCAAGCAAATTGGAGAAGACTTCATCATATCTTCGATGGAGATGGTGTATAGATTTGAACCACGCAAACCTCTTAAAAGTTCCTTACCATCAAGTTCTCTAACGAAGCAGGTATGTTTTCTGAAGGCTACTTCTAGATCAGAATCGCAGAATTGACCAACAGAGAACAAGTTGTGACCAAGACCTTCTACATAGTAAACCCTGGAGATAACACTTTTGCCAACAACATAGTCTCCATAACCCATAATAGCACCGAAATGATCATTCCCGAATCCAACTGTCCCGATGAATTTGCTCACGAAGTTCATGAGCCGTGACCGGTCGCCAGTCATATGCTTGGAACAGCCTGAGTCCAGGTACCACAGAACGATTTGAACGATCTGCAGTTGAACACAGACAAGAGTGGATAACTGGATAATTGGGATCCCCATGCAAGAATGGGTTCCATTTGGTTAGTAACGATGGTTGGAACACCCACATCAGAAATAGAAGCATTCATATCAGAAATTAAGGCACTGGAATCATTGTGAATAGATGCAGTACTAGTGTCTGTATTAGCCCTGTTCACAGTGTGCTCACTTCTTAAGGGAATAGTTCTACCAGTAGGCATCCATTTTCTAGTGGGCATTGTCTGATTAATCTTATGACCAACAGGTATTCAATAATAGCCTATCTTACTAAATGTTCTTCCTATGGGTTTCCACTGTTTTCTAACTTTCTTTCGTTTTTGCCCTTTTGCCTTTTTAGCATGAATATTAGCAACATTAACTGGACAATTATCATCATTAGGCAAAACATTAACACCACATTCATGATTAGAAACAGAATTCAAGAAGACATCAGTACAAGGTTTGCAAATAGTATCGGAATTCGAATTAATTACAGTATGCCTATGGCTAATACTAGAATCAACACGATTCGTTTTATTTGATTCAAGCTTAAAGTTCCTAGATTGTTCTTCTACTCTTTTCCAGTGCACATTCTTAGCTTGCAAGGTCCTATCATTCCTTGTATTGTCTTGAGACTTTGACCTGCTCCCTTTAATGTCACTGATTACTCCTGTAGAGGGAATGGGAACATTAGTGGGTTTTACAACTCTTTGCATCACCTGTTTAGATGTGCTGGGATCTGAACTACATGCAGGCACACTTAGGTTCACTTTCTTAAAACTAGAAGTGCTGGGATTTGTACTCTTAGAAGGCACACTTGAGTTCTCTTTCATAGCATTGACAGATCTGAAATCTGAACTACTTAAAGGCACACTAAGGTTCACATTCAAGACATTGGGAATCGAATGAATATCATACTTGGCAATAGGAATCGAACATGGAATCAAAGGATTAACTCTCTCACCTAAAGACTTTGGGCATATTGTGATCAAGCATTCTAGGATTTCTTGAGATCGTTTGGCATACAGGCATTGATGAGTGTCTAAATACTCATCATTTTTGTACTGTTTAAACTGCAAAAACATCTGAAAACACTCAGAAATGCATCAAAATGATAAAAATATCACAAATAAGTGTTTTATGTGTTTTAAATGCAAAAATGTCAAAATCTGGTGAAAAACGTATAAAGTTTGCATAATTGGCAGTTTTAGTCCCCCAAGTTTCAAATGTTGTCAAAAACAGTCTCTGGTAAATATAAATAAAGAAAAATGTTATTCAAGGTCCCTGAAATATTCTAATTTGTCAAAAATGGTCCTTGAATAAATCTTTTGTAAAATGGCAGAAAAGGTCCCTGAACTTTGAAATTTGGCAAGTTTAGTCCCTGGAAAAATTTGAAAATGTCAAAAATGGTCCTTGTACTATTGGAACTTGTCAAGCTTGGTCCTTGTGACAACTTTGGTATATTGGCAAAGATGGTCCTTCAAGAATTGGAAAATTACACTTTGGTCCTTGTCATATTAAACTATGCCTAGCCTTGTCAAAACTGATTTGAACCCCTGCCAATAACCTTGACCCTTCCATTTTGACCCCCTGGTCAAACCACCCAGTCAAACGAATACCCTTTTCCCTCCTTTGTGGGTTTCTTCTTCCCCACTTGGTCTGCAACCTCCCCTGCCACATCTCCCATCAGCCTCACCTTATCCCTTCCACCTCTCCCACCTCATCATCAACCCTACAAGTCCACCCCCACCCCCCTAGTTGCTAAATCAGACCACAGAAGTCAAAAGAAGTTTTCCCGCCAAAATTGCCAAAATGGCCAAAATACGCAAAACTCTCCCATTGGCCAGGAAAAGTGGTGGGATTCACTCATAAGGACACGTGGAAGCTACTGGATGTATAAAAAGGAAGAAAGAGGAAGAGAAGAGTAGTAGTTAGTTTTTGTTTTTTTTATTTGTATGTCGTTTTAAACTTTAATGTTTTTAGTTTAGTGTAAAAGCTTCAATTACCTGTTCCTTTGTACTCTAATTAAGGTATTTCATCAATATATTCTGTTTTTCAAGCTTAATTCAAGGTTTCAAGTATATTTCAAAATTCCTAGTTCACTGTTGCAATTTTAAGTTTCAATTGTGTATGTTCAAATCTCCACCAGCTCACTTATAAGCTCAGATAAGCTTATATAAGTTTATAATTGCTTTTTGTAAGCCTGCATTTAAAGTTCATGCAAGTTTGGATTTCAGTCAACATTAGTCAAACTTTGAAGTCTAATCTAGTCTTGGTAAATTTATGGTGATAATCTGTGTTTATGGTTAATTTTAATGTTAGATTGCTTGTTTTGATTCAGTCATGATCTCATTTCTTCAGTTTGCAAAGTTTAGATTCTATATAAGCATGTTAAAGGACTGTTTGGATTGCCTGATAAATCTGTGTTAGAGGGTTGTAAATTGGATCAGATCTGTTGCTTTAAGTTTGTTATAGGTTATTAAGTCTATCTCTGTCTTTATTTTGCATCACACTGCTTTAAAAGTCAAAATGATCTTGTGACTAATCTTGTGAGCTAACTGTTGAAATCCAGTTTCTGAAATCTGTTAATATAGGTTTAGTATTTGATAAGCTAGCTTGTGAAAGTCTTATTGCATCATATTACATTGATTTCAGTCTTCCATTTGCATTTGAATCTCAAGAAAGTCAACTCTCTTCACTGTTTTCAGAAGTCAAAAATCATGTCTGACCCATTTTGTGCAGAACTTGCAGATGATGCACACTGTGCAATTCAGCTTTTCATGGTCTTATTTTTGGTCCAGAGTTAGTCAACTAGGTGGTCTACAAGTCCACATTTTTAGTTTTTGTTTTAGCTTATTAAATAAGTAGTTTAAATAGCTTAAAGTAGCCCCTTTAGGCCTGTTCTGTCCACAACTGCATCAGCAGCCCCTGCACCCATTTCTTTAGCTTATTTATAAGCTGTAACCAGCCCCTCATAAGCCAACCAAGGGGGCAAAAGCAAGATGGTTTGATGCACTCCTTAGGTTCAGAAGCTCAAAAGCCCACCCTTATCTCAGCTTATTCAAAGTAAGTCCCAAATAAGCCTCTCGAAACTGAACTACTGCACTTATGCATTCTGCAGCCTTGGTTCCAGCTTCTTTTAAGCTTATCAGCTGATCTTGTTAGTTCATTTAGCTTTCCTTAGTGATTTTTGGATATTCTAGATTAGGTGTACTACCTTGTAGCTTATTTTATGCTTATTACTGATTATTGTCCAAACATATGCTCATTTTCTATATTAGATTAGAATTCCCTCAAAACTGCTTATTTCCCCTTTAGTAGATCTTTATTTCAGTTAAATCTTAGCTTATTTTAGTTATTATATATGCATGTTAGCTTATTTGGTTAAACATTTGCTTTTTTGTTGCTTATTTATGCTCATCAGTCACCAAAAAAGGGTGTTTGTTTGTTCTGTCCAAATCAGTGGGCAATAAGCAGTTCCAACTGCTTATTCCAAGAGATTGACAAACAAAGTTTTCACAAAAAAGTCTCATTTCTATCTTATAAACGAGTTTCAAAAGAAAAATCAAGAAAAAAAAAATGATTTTGCAAAAAGGGAGAGGCAGGGGTCGAACCTGAGACCTCTCCCTTGGATGAGAGTGATATGTTGTGTACCTGTAATGCCTGCGCCCTTGGGTCTTTCTTGTCAATGTTTGCAAAATCTAATACTTAAGGGAACATTGGCAGTTTTAGGCATAAGCTCTCTTTAGCTTATTTTTGAGCTTATTTCGCAAAGCAACCACCAAGTTTTTTATTTTTCTTAGGATCATCACTGTTCAAAGTACTTTATGTGAATTTTTCAGATTTTTCTTAAATAGTTTAGTATTTTTAATTAATTAATTAGATTAAAATCGTTTTTAATTCGTAATAAATAAAATAAAAGTCGAAAAAATACCCGGCTTTTTCCTAAAATTTTCTTTTGTCATGTAGTACGTGAGAAAATTGTTTTTACACTTGTAGGACTTTTATTTCACAAATTTTACGTTTTTGCTTGCGCACTCGCGTAATTTTTATAAATAGCGCTCGTTTTCATTCTAGGTTACGTTTTTAGATAATTTAGGTTTACACTTTAATTAAAATAGTTAATTTAAGTTATTTTGTTTTATAAATCTCATAAAAACAAAAACATTAGTTTAAAATTAGTGATAGCATTTATTTAATAGATTTTATCTTTTTAACTTTCTTTAATTTGCATTTAAGCCCCTGTAGTTTATGGGCTTTTCCTTAGTTATAATCTTATCCAAATCTCTTTTCCCGTCAAATCTCTCGATCACTACACGTCTGACTATTCTCGCACAGCTCGTTGGGACTTAACGACCTGGGGAAACACTATACTCTCCTGATCTTCATTGCATTCGTGCTTGAGCAGTTTTAAGCTGATTACGGTCTGCCATTCACAAGTGGCAGGCTTGAGTGATTTAGCTTAACTGTTTTGCGCGATCAGGCATTATCATGAGGTTTCTCTAGCTTATCCTCTTCAACAATCTCATGCAGACATTCTAGGCAATCCTTAAGGGATGAGAAGTACGTTTGAACAGCAAGTTTGTTGTTCCTGAAATGAGGAGGGACATATTTCACAGACAAAGCATATTTATTACAAGAGTGAACCTTTGATACACCATTCTCCCCATTGGTCATTGGCATTTTCCCTTTTACCTGACTCTTCAGATTCTCAAATTCCTTTTGCAATGAAGCTATTTGTTCGTTATTTTTGTTATGAGTGACCTTTATTGATTCAAATAACTCATTGAAATGACGTTTAACCTTTTCATTTTCTTCTAGAAAACTTTCGTTTTCCTTTTGTAATGCATTTACTAGGTTTTGAAGATGAAACGTTTGAGAATTCTGAGAATCTAAAGGAGGAGGCATTTGGGAGCCTGTCATATTGTTCGTTTGACCCTTTAATTGAGAGATTTGGGCTTTCAACTTTCTGATCATGTTGCACTGAGCTTGAATCTGTTCATCACGTTTGTTAATTTGAAAAACTGCATCAAACTCTGGAGCATCTGAGGATGTCTTGATATTTGAAGTTTTGACATTTTCTTTAAGATGTT
This sequence comes from Chrysanthemum seticuspe, assembly GCA_019973895.1. Classification (NCBI taxonomy): domain Eukaryota; kingdom Viridiplantae; phylum Streptophyta; class Magnoliopsida; order Asterales; family Asteraceae; genus Chrysanthemum; species Chrysanthemum seticuspe. The sequence goes on from BPTQ01000004.1 coordinate 1,428,652, forward strand.
GATATTTTAGTTGTAAATTAAAATGCTCAACTTCTAGTTTAGAAAAATGTTTAACCAAATTGTCGTGATCATCCAGTTCAATTTTCTCGTTTAGTTCAGAATTAGTTTTTTCAAGCTCAATGACACGATCATGGGAGACTTTCAGGGCAACCGATAATTTATGAAATTTGGAAGCATTAATGGAACAATTTGTAGCAGTGAAAAACACATCTTGAGCAATACATTCAGAAATCAGGTTCTCATTTAGTGTATGCAAGTTCTTCCTCTCAATCTCATTATATTTTAGTGCTCGCTCATAGTTACTAACTTCAACTATCATTGCATCAAATTCCTTTTCCATTCCCTTAATATCAATTTCTATCCCCTTTTTAAGACTCTCAAAATGATCTTTTAGAAGTTTAAAGAAAGGCATGACCTCAGTTAAATAACATTCTTTCATTTGCTCAAAACCCCTTTCTCCTTCCGTTATACCAGTGGGTGTGATCCTTTTCTTGTAAGTTTTCTCAAAATCAACAAATAGTTGAAATATAACATATTGGCTAATTAAAGTCTTGCTTTTAGTGGCAATTGTTCTAGGAGCAAGATGCATTGGTGTATTAGGAGGATACACAGTCGCTCTAGGCATTTTCCAAAGGGGAGGGTTTGTTTCAACAATATTTTCAGCTTTCTGCTTATCTAAATCCATTTTCCAGAAAACTTGTTCGGGAGTCAACAATGTCTGAGGCTTAAACATGTTCAAGGAAATCCAGTTTTCCTTTTTGTAATCATGGGGTGTGATCTTTATTTTCTTCTCTCTACATTTAGGATCATCTAATTTCTTGTTCATCTTTTCCCTAGTGACTTCATCTGATTTCTTATCTTCCTCAGTGCACTCAACGCAACTAGGTTTCTATCTAGGTTTAAGGATTTCATTGCCATCATAAAGAACCTTATGAGCATTTCTAGCCCTTTTAATGACCCCTGGATTTGGTTCCTTAACAAGGGGAATGCTATGCTTATCGCTTAAGACCCTATGCTTAGTGATCATGTGAGCAGTCTGAATGGTGTTCCCTTGTATGTACAACTTGTTTTCAAGTTTGTTTTTCAAAGTTTTCAGATTAGAAAAATCTTTCAAGAGTTTTGATTCCTTTGCATTAAATTCTTGCTTAAGCATTTTCACATTTTCTTGAAGTTCTTGTTTTTGCTTAGCAGTTTTAGAAAGCTTTTCTTGCAAGGAATTTAACTCTTGTTTTAATACTTCTTCTCGAAAATTACTTTTTCTAATGATTGTACGCACTTGGTCATCCATTTCCTGCTCACGAGTGGTCAACTCAAATTTTGCACGTTGTTCATAAATAGCAATACGTTCTTTATAGGCATTTAGTTCAGAAATTACAGACTCATCAGGGGCACAGGCAGTGTATTCATAAAAAATATAGTCATTGTTGACTGCAGGAGATGCATCACTTGGTACAACTTCACTTTCACTTTGTTTCACATATTGATCATATGGGACAACATTGATATTACCCATATTTTCAATATTTGATTCAATAGTTTCTGTTGATAGTACTTTGTCATGTATCTTTTGCACATCAGCATCATCATATAGTTTTAGTACCTCTGAGATGAGTTTGTCTTTGGATGGGCTAGCTTGTGGTGAAGAGGAGACCTTGGGAGAAACCATTGGAGAAATGCTAGCCATAAAGATTGTGTGAGCAGTAGATCCATCATCCACATCAGAGTCGTATGCATCACAATCAGCGACTTGAAAGGCATTCTGATGATTGTGACCTATCTCCTGAATACGCTGCTCATCCACATCTGCATCATAGGTCTTGGCATTGCCCTCAGCTAGAAACAACAATTCCTCTTCATCCAAAGCAGCACCATTATCCTGAGCTTGCACAAGCAGCATCTTATCTCTGAAGTAATCAGCATTCTGTGGACGCTTTGGAGATGTGCAGTTCCTTGCAATGTGTCCCTCACCACCACAGTTATAACATTTGATCGGCTTAGCTTGACCTTGATTACCATTCCTTCCTCGATTCTGATTACCAACATAACCTCTACCAGCTCCACCTCTCCCCTGATCATACTGTCTTTCCTGAACTGGTTGCACCACGATCCTCCCATCTTTAACAGTAGCTTGATTGTGTGGGTTAGATGCTGTTCTGAGGTTGTTATTGGTTTGTGGGAGAGAATTCATGTTTTGACTAATCAGAAGAGCTAGTTGATTAATGAAGTTACCCACGTGTGCATCAGCATCAGCTTGTTTAAACATAGGATCAGGAATTAGTTTGTGATTACCATTTCCCATGGGTATGACTTGTGAGGCTTTAGTTGTGATTTCGATGTTTGAGTAGAAGGCAGTTGAGTCATTAGACGAGCTTGTCTCTCCCTGGTTGGTTTTGAACTGATTGAGAACCATTTTTTCAAACATATCATGTCTCTCATTCTGAAGGAGGAAGGCATAGAGTTGCTCATAGTTTGTATTCTTCAATCCTTTAGTGAGCTTCACAGAGGTGACAAACTTGTGCCATTCGGGATTCATGTTGTTCACAAATTTTGAGTTCAGCTGAATGTTAGGCATAGTCATTCTGATGTTCCGTATGTCATTCACCAACTTATGAAATCTCACATAGTACTCATAGACACTGTCATCTGGTTTCATCTTGAAGTGTTCAAATTCGTCATAGAGTTGTGATTCTCTGTCTTCCATAGTTAATTCTGAACCTGAGAGAAGCATCTTGACATTATCCCATACTGCCTTTGCTTCGGTGTTGTGATTGATCAGCTTGTAGATGTCTTTAGGAAGACCTTGAAGAACAATGTTAGAAGCCCTGATATCAGCATCGAATCTCTTTTTCTCCTTATCATCAAGCTCATCGTACATCTTTGGTCTGTCCATTCCGTAAATCAGAGTTCCATCTTCAGCAGTATCAAGTACATCTCTAGTCGTCTCAACTCGATATGGTCCTTCATCAATGGACTTGAGAATGTTGACACCATTTCCTTTCCAAGGCAGTACAATCTGATTCATTGAGCCCAAGAATCGTAGTCAGTTCTGTCAAGCATGGGTGGACGAGTATCTGAACCAGCTGCTTGAACATCCTCGGCAACAGTGGAGATGATAGTAGGAACGTTGGTAGACATGTTAACAGATTATACGGGATTTTATAACTCTATGATTAAACCGGGAAATAGATTCTTTCACGGGATTTTACTAAATCAAGAGAAAACCGTAAACAATCACCCAAGTCGCTAGAAGATAATGCACCAAGTCGCTAACACCTAATTCGCTACACCCCCAAATCGCTAAAGTCCCAAGTCGCTAGACAAATGCAAGTCGCTAAGTAGTAACTCGCTAAGCCTCAAGTCGCTAGCAAAATTTTGGCAGCAATTCGCTACTCAAGTCGCTAAAGATTCAAGTCGCTAAAGAGCAACTCGCTACAGACCAAGTCGCTACCACCAAGTCGCTACCCGTAGTGGAGAGTCCACTACTTGTACTGTTAATCGCTAGGTCTAAGTCGCTAGCTCCAAAACTGTAACTCGCTACAAAATTGTGAAGCAAGTCGCTACGAAGAATGAGATCCGTATATCAAGTCGCTAGCAAGAAAAACCACATAAACATCACTTTTCAATCCAAAAACAACCCAACCAAGATGATTCAAGCTTACCAAATGAAAACCTAAACACTTGTGATGATTCTAAACATAAAAGTACTAACAAAATCCAAGCTTTAACACAAGAAATCAACCAAATGATGCACAAACCACTAAACTTTTTCAAACTCAAAGACCACCTAAAAACCACTAGAAATCCAAAGATGTGCACGATATGATCTAACCATGGCTCTTGATACCAATTGTAGGATATTGGTTTTCACATACACATCATAACACAATCAAACATAGGCGTATAGAAGATGAGTTTTAGAGAGAGAAAGTTAGAGGTTTAGGGAACTTTAGTGAGAGAAAGAAAATCTTATTATGAGCTCCAACTCTCTACCTTGGGAGGTAGAGAGTATTTATAGTCTTACATAAAACGCCACACAACGGGCTGTGGATCAGGCATACAGTGGGTAAAGACCCGTCCGTCCTCCATGGTGTTACTTAACTAACTACTACTTAGCTTGAAATAACTACGACTACGAGCTTTCTAACGATTACATATACTTGAGGTGACCGACTCTTTAATACCTAGAATTTCTAATTCCTAACACATTGTTTACCTTTTATTGTCTTTGCATCTGATGATTCATTGTGGAACAACATCCCCTTTTCTGCTTCATGGTTTCTCTGTTGAAATGCCTTTCTTTCTGCATTTTCTTTGCTTGTCACTGCGCGAAAAGAAGATGATTAAAATTTGCATATATGAATGTAAGTTTTAAATAAAAAAAATTAATTAATCAGATGGTATAATAGGCTATCAGCGACAGTTGTATCTGCAAAAAGTAAATATACCTTATTATCACCGTTGACAGAAGTATATCCGCAACATGACCGATTGTGTTATAAAATAAAAGATCACGATCTTCGTGGCCTATTAAATTCTATTTTATGACACATAGATCTGCATGCTACATGAGATTTATGTCTCATAAAATAGCATTTAACAGCGCAAGAAGATCGTGTCTCTTTTTTTTAATGGGCCAAGTCTCTTGGTATCAAAGATATTTTTGCCAAATAAATTGACATAAGACAATATTGTTGGAAAGATAACCTGCATCATCAGAACAATGGATAATCGTGTTAGACACGTTATCTGTGGAAAGTGTAATGATACACTAAACATCCAAAGAATCGTGCGATCGATGGTTCTAAAGTAGATTTTTTGTATAATGTGGTACAAATTAATTGACAAGTTAGACGCACCAGTAGAAAGTAGAAGTGGTTGCTTTATAAAACAGGAAAATAAAAAAACACGTTATTCCTGAGCTGTTAAATGCTATTTTGTGACACATAGATCGCTTGTTTTATTAGATTTATGTCTCACAAAGTAGCATCTAATAGCTCAGGAAGAGCGCTATTTTTTTTACCGAATGAGTGAACATTTCTGTTATGCCTTCTGCCAGTGTAGGAAGTTGAACATACAAGGACAGTAGTTGTAATACCATTACAACATATATTTTGATAATCATTTAATGTGATTATCTGAATCGACAGAAGGACATAATAGATAATACTTACAATCATCCCAGCACGTGCGCACATGTAGAAGTCATTAATGCGGGGGTGACAAACCTTGTTATGAATCACCGTTCCTGTTAAAATGGAAGGTGAAAATCATTGTATGTGTACTTGGTTTAAATCATACTAACATATACACTTTCCAATCATTTGGGTAAATAGATAACAAAAAAACCAAACAGCCATGTATTGTTCAAGTAAACTTACCAGGTGGAACGTTATCTTGTGATCCATGCTGGAAAAACTTTGTATGATGATTCTTTTGAGCAACTACCACGAGAAACTTAGGAGACCACTTGTCATCCAAAAATTTGCATATACATACCTAAAATAAGAACAAATACGAAATTAGGATATGCCAATCTATCATTCACATCGTTAACAACCCACTGTAGTATGAAAAAATAATTTATGACCAAGGTCGTTTGTCAGGAAAGGTCGCCGAATGAACATTCGTACATCTGAAGAATTATTTAGTTGACATGTGAAATATGATATTTTGTAAAAGTTTTCATTTTTCTTAGGTAAAGCCACATCAGAAAATGGCATTATCCCATGCCAGCAGGTGTTGTTAATACATGTTCTGTTATTTTTTTTTATTGGCCAACTCGTATATATAGGTATAAGAAAATTGTAAGTTAATACGGGTATGTGGCAGTATCCGTGGCAATTTTTTTCTGTTAACATTAAGTGTATTAAACTGTGGATATTCAACCTACAATATTTGACCAATTCGAAGCCATAGCAAGTTTCCACAGTCTATATAACAACAGAAGACATGGATAGTACCTTTAGCGGTAGCAGAAGGCAGATAGTTTCCAAACTGCCTTGCTCCCGATCAACATAATCTCCTAAGAAGAGATAATCGATGTACCTAGTTAATGCAACAAAAATTAGCATGAGTTGGTATGCAAACAACGTATGCTTACGCTAGTGTATAAAGATAGCACGAGCTGCACGACAAACGGCTAACGCTATAAAATTACTTAAAAAAAGGAAAAAAAAAACAAAAAAGAAAAAAAAAATAGAAGAAGAACACTTACGCTCCACAATGTGGGACTGAACACCACCGTTTTCCTATGGTCGAAACCCCGTATCCAGCATTCGATCAACCTCATCTAGAGAAAAGTATTTGATCTTCTTAAGTGATACTTTTATCTTTTAATCACGTCTATTAGTCTTCCTAGAGTAGCAACTAACATGTGCACACCTTTTTCACAGTTTCTCTACTACATAAAATCCAATTAAAAAAATGCAATGGATTAGGATCAGCGTATCTAAGAAATATTTGAGCTCGGCTTAAAACAAAACTATGACATGAAACTAACCTGTTTATACACTCTTACGACTATGTAGACAACAACAACTTTCACATTAGATTGATGACAGAACTTTTTGGCTTCTTCAAAAATCAAAGAAAATTATATTTGAAGTTAGCATATGAATATCATGATAATGACTACACATAAAAAAGCACAATCGGGTGTTTGGCAATGCAATTTTAGACATATCACATTTGCTGTAGCAATTCACAATGAACAAACAAAATCGCACAACCTAAACATAGCGCAATGACGAAATTTTTGTCAACTTCCAAAGCCCAAAAAGGTTCATTTCTCTTTTGTCACAGGTCAACCTATGTCCTAAAAAAATCTTGCGAATTTTATTGCAGTTCATTCTACGTCAATGTTGTAATAGTTACCTCATAATATCAGGAGTAGCTAAAATTGACCAATTTTTTGGTCAACAATCATTCATCACAAAAGATCTTTCAACCAAGCAATCGAAGATAAAATCCTGTTATGACAGGAATTCAAAGAGAAAGTCCATAAGTGCAACAATTAACGCTAAATTTGTAGTGTTAACGCCGACGTGTTTCCAGACAATCCATATACCTTTCCACACAATCCCAACATTTCTATAAAAATTATTTACCAAATCACTAAATCATTGCCTAAATCTTTTCTTTCTTAATAGCAATATGATTTCACATAATCAATCCTTTGATTATTCTTATCATCGTCATCATTATTGCTCAACTCTTTTCTTTTTTAATGGCAATATGATTTTCACATAAACAATCATTTGATTATTTCTATCCTTTCATTAAATCTGAGAAAAACATAGAAAACAGGAAAGACTTTGCGCCCCACTAACGACAATCCTAAAAACATGTGGGCGGTCCAATATATATACGGGACCGTCCCTTATTTACAGGACCGTCCCTAGTAGAGGTGTCATGAACTGGTTCATTGTTTCTCTTCTTCTACATCTTTGAACAATATTTTGAACCTTCCTATACCATGCTTCATCGAAAATTTCCAATCATTTTGATTCTCTAATCACCTCCTTCCTCACCATACTCATAGTTCACACTACCACCACTTCTCTTGTCTCACATCAACTACCTCTTCTCTTTTCTTTAGCTTCGGTTGCATGAAAATTAGTGCTTGCGTAATAGACTCTATTTTTGAATGACAGTATATGCGTGTAGTGCATGTATGTTTTGATTATGGACCAACTAATTGCTTTATATTTAAATATTTTGGCATGTTATTCTTAGGCGTTTAATCTTTACTGCTGCATAACTTATTTTTAGAGGCGCTTGGCATTAGCACGGTCATAAACTACTCTGATATATTGGGACCACATTAATTATTTTTATGGGCCTTATTTCTGCACTATTTTGAATGATGTAACACTTAATACTTTGATTTTGTAATCTCTTTTCTAAAACGGATGAGGTAATTTTTGTTTCCATATAATTCGTGCTTTGTACCAGTTAGTAGCACCTCAATCATAGTAATGTTTCCGCTGCACTATTTTTGGGGGTGTTACACCTAGTTATACTTGTTTAGTATTAGTGGATACCTGACGCAATCCAAGCCATAGTTTTTCCTCCCGAAAACCTAAATCAATCGACCAAGAACAAAGGAAGTGAACACGCATGTTGCAGTTGATCAAGAAGCTTACGTATTTGCAGGAAACAAGTGAGTCTTCTATATACACCTTTTATACTTGTTTTAAATTAGGTTATATCACTGATTATGATAGATCTTACTAGCTAGGGTTTGTCTAGCTGCATGACCACATATATGGTTACTTGCGCTGCTACAAGTTTTATTAGCCATGCGGGAATCACTAGAACCCTACATTTAATATGTATTTTTTTTATTAAAATATCTAACCTATATGAGGAGAATAAAGCTTCAAGCCATTACTTTGATGATATGAGAATTTTCAAGTCATTGCAAAAATGCCCTTGCTATATGAACAAACAGGGTTTCAATAAAAAAATTCAAAAAAATAAAATCATTTTTTATTAAAAATTTCTAGGAAGACAAGTCTTTGATAAGATTCTGTAATTGTTAGTGGACAATATGTCACAATACACTTGCTGTTTGTTTACGATGAGGCGAAAAATATTATTATTCATTGATTTGATCTCCTAGTGGTCAGTTCAAATGAATGACTGATTTGATCTCACTATTCCTAACAAGTAAAGTGATTTTACTTATATACAATTAAAACAAGTAAACAAGAATAAGCAAAAAAAAAAAAAAAAAAAAAAAAAAAAAAAAAAAAAAAACTGTAATATGTAAAAATATTTGATTTTTAAACATGTAAATCTATGACCTAGGGTTAACTTAAAACCGATTTTGGGCCATTACGGTCAAATTTTTAAGCAAGAAAAATCGCCCTAAGGGCTTGTTAAAAAGATTAAAGAAAACATTAACAAAAAAAGGTTTTAGGTCAATTTTACGTTTTTAGTGGTGTAACCCATAACATCAAACAAATAGCTCGTATGAGACTATTGGGATTTAACAAACTAATAAACATTATTACTACAAGCACGCAGCGGATGGATCTAGTTTCATGAATATCGATTAACAACTACACATAAATAACTAACCGTTATCACTCGAATTACTAAGACAAGTGATCCTCTTGATTCTTGTTCTTGACTTCTTGGATCTCGGATCAAAACACAATAACAACTAAAATAAGGTGTTCTCTATCGTAGCATATACTACACGCTATAGGAGAACGCTAGGATGCTAGTGCTTAACTCACGCATTAACCACGAAGCACGTTGGTTTGGCTTTGTTGAATGCCGATAGAAACCCTAAGGGATTTTTTTTATTACTGACTGGTTAGGGTTCAAAGGAGAGGGAGTGTCGATTTTCTTTAGTGTTTTGTTATCCATTATTAACCAAATAATGACCTCCATGGTTCATTATATAGGCCTAGAAATCTTGGAGTCCAAGTTTGACACAAACACTTCCCCCACCCCTAATCGGCCGACCTACCCAACACACTCCTCAACTTTCGTGTGTTTGGTATTTATACAAATAACCTTGTCCGTTACAAGTTAGTTATTATGTCTATTAATTATTTATAACTTCTAACGGTATAAATAACGTCCGTTAGTTATTTCGTGAATCATATTAATATAATTAATATGTGTAACTTTATTTTCAGAACCCTGTTAAGTGCGAGAACTGCGAGAACCTCCTTTTTTACTCCTAATAATGCATAATGTACATCAAGTTAATGCATAATGACATTTTTGAAAATACATGTAACTTAATTTGATAGGAAAAAATTAATTAGGGGCAATATGAGAATTCAATTCTTCCATAAAAAAAGGATTAAATCATAAAAACAGTTTCTCCAGGTTTTATTTTTTTTCTTCAGATCTACTCTCTTTCATTTTGATCTCTCTTTCTCAAGAACTCTAGCCGCCATCTTTTGAATAAATTTACCAATCAAAGACTACTACATTAACTTTTCAATCAGATGGAGGGACGTAGATTCCGTTTCATTGAATAAAGGGCAAATGGCATAAAAAGGTACCCATCTTAAGTTCAATTTCAATTAAAGGTACTATTCTTTTTTTTTGTCAATTTAAGGTGCCCGACTTTTTTTTGGTTGCAATTCTAGGAAACTTTTACCCACTTAATGGGTTGCCGGTAACAAATACTACGTATGACTTATCTTTTTTTTTTTTTTTTTTTTTTCGTTTACTAGGCAAACTTATATAGGCAAAAGTCAAACTCAAATCCCCAACGTAAAAACACACCTACTCAAACCCCCAATTGGCTTAGAACCCTACCCCATAATCTGTTCTAAAATCCTAACTCCATTTTTTTCCAAATCAAAATTCGATTATGTAAAGTTTAGATTTGAGGTCCGCCACTAGTGATCCACAACCATAAACAACAGTTCAATGAAGAACCAACCATTCGTGAAGAACCAGTTGCAAGCCCAAGCAACAAAGGAAATGAGAAGTATGCAGAACCAAGTTATGCAAAGCCAACCATTCATGAAGAACTAACTGATGTAGAAGTTTTATTTGAAGATGTTGAAGTAGCACAAATTTTAGATGCAGATCCTATACATTGTGAGTTAATTGAAGTTGAAGTGATAAATGAAGAACAAAGTGATGAGGATGATGGAGTTGATGTGCAGGATGATGAAATGGATGTGCAGGCTGATGAAGTGGATGTGCAGGCTAATGAAGTTGAAAGGGTGAGGACAAGAAGGGTATCTCAGAGATTAGTGCTAAGGAATTGGAACAAAAAACCTATGCCAATTGTTAATGGTGAAGGCACTACACCTGAAAAAGCCTTTCTTGTTTTGTAGGGTTAGGATAATTTGGTATTGTTTTTATGTCTTTTCTAGGGTTGGGGCATATTTTGTAGCCAATGTAGTTTGCTGTCAAGCCCATCTTTTGTTTAAGCCCATGTTGACAATGTAGTTTCTTAGTTTCATGTTAATGGCAGACAATAACTATTATCTGATATAAAGTTGTGCACTTTTTAACATTACAAAAACATGCACCTTGTTTAAGTTTAAAGTGCTGCATCTTTTAAAGTTATGCACTTTTCAATGTTGTTGACCTGTTTAGAGTTTAATGATATGGTTGGCATTGTTTAAAGTTTTGACCAAGAATATGTTATTTAATTTAACAAATGATGTGTCACTCAATTTTAAGGGTAACCGGATACAAGTTAAAAAGTGACTGGAAAACCTACTAATTTTCTAGGATTGCAAAAGAAAATAAGTTGGGTACCTTAAATTGAGAAAAAAAAAGAATGGTACCTTTAATTGAAATTGGACATAAGATGGATACCTTTTTATGCCATTTGCCCTTGAATAAATCTACTAAATAGATGAAGGGATACAACATTGTTGATAAGCTTAAACCATGTTACATCTATTTTTAATTGTGTTTTACCTCTTTATGATTATCCATCTTTAAAATTAAGTCAAATGATAACAATTAAATATTAAAATCTATAACTATCTTTCTTTAAAGTTTGTCAAATCGTTGATGTTCAAAATTTTTTTTTTGGCTCACTGTGATATAATCGAGAGCATGAAACCGGCCTATCGTTGAATGTAGTGAAAAATAATAATGACTTGCATGGTTTCGGATTCGATCAATGAAACAAGCAATAACCAAAGAAAAAAAATATTTAAAATATATGGGAGAGAAATATGGTTTCAGATTCGGATTATTCTTATTATTAGATTCGATCAATGAAATAAACCATATTTTTTCCATCGAATTCGATCTAATCTGTGGCTGTGCACTATTTTAACTCATATTTAAAATAATTGGTCTGTTTGAATCTAATACTTGAATGTTACTGTTTGAGTGTTACTGTTTGAATCTAATAATAAGAAACAAAACAGATTAGATTTACCAAGTGGCTGTGCACTATTTTAACTCATATTTAGTTCAAACTAAAACAGATTAGATTAGATCAATGAAACAAACCATAATTTTTCGGATTCGGATTCTTCTTATTATTAATTGGATCTTTTAAAATATATTGAACTATGAGGTTGTGCACTTTTTATCAAGAATTATATTTTTATAAGTTAACACTTGTGATGAAGATATTTGGTATTATTGAGATACTTAAAATGTCGTTTATTAGTTTTTCATGGATCTCATGACGGGAAACAGATTAGTCAATCACATTATAAAACACATATGGTTACGTATAAAACATATATGTTTTGTGTTTAGATTATAAAACATATATGTTTTGTGTTTAGATTATATATGTTTTGCATATATAAAAAAATTGGTCTCCTACTTATTTGTGTTTGCTAGTTTAAGCTTGTGCATGTGTGTTATGTTATCTTGATTTTTATTTTAAAAGTATTTAATCTTGACTACTATTTTCCTAGGCGTGACGATATGTTCTTTGAAGGCCTGCACATATGTTTTAATGAATTTGATGAAAAACTTGAAGTGCATATATGTTCTTGGAAGGCGTGCATGTATGTTCTTGGAAGACGTGAAAACATGTTCGAAAGAATCTGATGAGAATCTTCAAACACATATGTTTTGTGCACATATGTTCTTAGAAAGCGTGCATATGTATATTCAAAATGATACATTTGATTTGTATTTCATTTGATATAAAAATTTGTGTATTGTATTATGTTCTTGGTTTGTAATAAATCTAAATGTCATGACTATAATTTATGTTTTTAGTTTTTACTTAAGAAGTTTATAGAATATACGGTAGAAACATATGTGCAATTACATTTTTAAGTAAAACCTATTTAAAGTTTAAACTATTGTACAATAAAAACACATGTAAATTTACATTAAAAAAAAAAAAAAAAAAAAAAAAAAAAAAAAAAAAAAAACATATATGCACCTTAATATTTTAAAAACATGCATGCTAAGAGAAAAAAAAAAAAATTATGAGATATTTTAAAACGGGATTTAATAAAAAAAATCTAAAAAATATAAAACTTGTCTTTTACTATAATACCCTTTAGATTAAATAATTTTTTTTAATATTTAAAAAGATCTCATTGGTCTAGAGAAGTTCTCGCAGTTCTCGCACTTAACAGGGTTCTCAAAATAAAGGTCCCTTAGTTAATATATACAATAAATACATTAATTACATTTATAAACGTTCCCTCGTATATACGTGACATTAATTGCATTTACAAAAAATACAAATTTGACTAGAGCAATACCAATAACTACGAGAATTAATTTCAGTAGGGGTAGCAATCGAGCCGTGTTCGTGTTAATCTATTCGGGTTCGCGTGTTGACGGGTTAGTATAGCCTTTACCCAAACACGACCCATTTATTAATCGTGTCAAAAAACTCAACCCTAACCCAGACCTGCATAATACGTGTAACCCATTTAATTAAATAGGTCAAGCAGTGAATAAAGCTGGTGGTTTTGTCGATTTAACTAGTTTAAATGCAAAAATAATGTTGGTATCTAAAATATGATAAGAATAACATACAAATAATTATGCGACACTTTTTTGAATTATAAACATCATTTTTCATGATATCTAAGGTATAAAATTATAATTCACTCATACTAAGTAAATAACAAAATACATCTAATGCACATCCAACATATAAACCAGGTTATTTATTTTATTTTTAAAATCTTATATATTAAAACGAGTTCACGGGTTGACATGTTTAATACTTACTCAACCCAAACACAACCCGTTTATTAAATAGGTTGACCCGTTTTTGACTCAAATCTGTTTATCCTCAACCCAAACCTGTTTAATTTCATGTCGGGTTCGTGTCGTTTATCGTGTAGTGTCGAAAATTGTCACCCCTAACTTTCAGTACGTCGACATACGTGACATTAATTACAGTTACACTAAATACAAATTTGACTAAAGCAATACCAATAACAACGAGAATTAATTTCAGTCGACCACCAACAGAACTTTGATTACAATGTCGACTTTACAGTGGACCATATGTGGAATTGTTGTGAGTTTTTTCTAAAGGAGAATAAAATTTTGATAGCAATATCTACTTTATAGTGGACCATATGTGCATATGTTGTGAGTTTTATTCGAAGAGAACAGAAGACAGTATGTTTTCATTTGATCTACTGGTTCGGTTCAAACAAACCTCTTTAAAAGGCTATTGACTTTCGTTTCCTATTGTGTGGAAAAAGAAGAAAACAAGAAAAGAAAAAGGAAGACTATAAAGTAGAAAGTCTTCCACTACTCTTGATTCAACACATGCACATTTTAAAGGGATTTTGTTTCACGATTCGTGAAGGAATTAAAGACAATAAGAGCATCTCCAATGCAAAGTTTAATACAAAGTTCAATACACTTCCACGTCATCGCCACATCAACATATCAACTTTGATACAAAATCTTCACAATGCATTGAACTCAACACAGTTTAATACATTACCATATCATTAAACTTTTTTTAATAACTAGATCTTGATAAACTAATAAAATCATTTTATAAAAATAATATTAGAACATTTACTTTGCAAAATAAACATGCAACAGTATATACATAATGTTTACTAAATCTGAAAAAGAAGAAACTATTTCTAATAAACGATGTAATATAGATTATCGAATATTGCATAAATTTAAAACCTTCACATTGACCGAAACTTTACATTATGATATCCTTAAAAAAAAAACTAATACATGTATTTACCACTTCAACGATCACTTCCTAGTACAATAGCAACGATGAATGTTAAACTGTATTCAAATATTAAAAACAATGTATTTAATTGGGTTTCAAAAGAAACAAAATGGATTTGGGCCCACTATACCATATATTGATCGCTTGTACAGAGACGAATCGCTATTAAATATACTATGAGGTGGCACCATCTACAATGGATTGCACCATCTAAATGATCTATTATACGTATGCCACATAACATGATATGCCCTAAGAAGATAACAGTGTTTGCTTGATGCAAAACATACACTTGCCTTGCATTTTTGTAAGGGACCATATGCATGTTTGAAAGTATCAAATCTTTTTAAGCCGATTCAAAACAAGCAACTATTTTTTATTTTTTTTCGCGATTCCTTATTGAACTATGGACAATAAACAATTGCAAACTTTTGGTTCATACATCGTACACATTTAGGGTACGTTTGGTAGAGAGAAATTCAGAGAAAAGAAATGAAGTAGAGAATATAATCTCAGAGAATAGAAATCAGTAGAGAATTTTGTTCAATTCTAATGTTTGGTAACAACAGAGACTTGACCCGAGAAATGAAAAAAATTTTATTTAAATAATATTTTGTCTAAATAAAAATTCTTAAAAAATATTTTAAAAAAAATATATCTTTTTTTTTAAATTTATTTTTTAAAAATTTATGTACTTTCTTTAAAAAAAATTATTAAAAAAAACTTATTTTTTTAAAATCTATTTACTTAAAAAAAACTTGTTTTTTTTAAAAAAATATTTTCTAAAAATGTATTTTTTTTTAAAAAAAACTTATTTTTTTTAAAAATAATTTTTTTAAAAAAATATATTTTTTTTATATTTTTTTCTTTTAATTTTTTTAAATGTAAAAAAAAAAAAAAAAAAAAAAAAAAAAAAAAAAAAATTTCAAAAAAAATAATCTATTTCTCCAATTTCTCCACAAAAGAGATGGAAAACAAAGAGTTACAAATTACAAAGAGTTGATTTCTCCGAGAATTCCAAATTCTCCGCTCATTTGATTTCTCTACGTACCAAACAAGAGAAATGAAATGATTTCCTTTTCTCTAGTCTCATTTCTCTGTACCAAACACACCTTCAATGTGACTTTCTTTATGGGACCATGTAAGTTTCTTTTATGAGACCATATATGTTTCTAAAGATATTACAACAAGAGCATCGATAATGTAATACGTCTTTGAAGGACTCTTTTTTTGCCGCCTCGTATTTTCATTACCTTATATCTATTATCGCAATATCCAGTGCCAAAAAAAAATCATTTGTTTACGATGAGACTAAAAAAGCGATTAGTCTTTGATTTGATCTCCTAGTGGGTGGGTTAAAACTAATGACCGGAGTTTGTGCCAACGACAGAGAAGAAGTGATATTTTCAAAGAATAATAAATAACAATGAGTTTGCTGGTGATGAATTAAACACTAAGAAAGAGGAAGGTTGTGGTTTATTTGCTAGGAGTATGTGTGCGTGATTAAACTTAATTAGTTACTTTAACATGATGTAAATCCACTCTATTTATTTATACTAGCAGGGTACCCGTGCGATGCGACGACAGTTATCCTGTGACAATTTTGTGGTGAACAAATGTTGTTCGGTTACACGTTTCTTTCTAACAATAATCGTACAAATGAATGATAATATAAATCTAATTTATGCAAATACAACTAATTAAGCTACATATACAATTAATGTATGCATGAACACATACATATAGTGACTTTCAACAAAGACAATTTTTATTAAAAATAATTTTTATTAACAACATAGCTTGGGTCAATAAAACGAAATACACATACCTTGTTGCCTGTTGGGAACGTCTTGGGCTCATGTTCTCTTTTCACAACACCTTTTAATTACATTGATTACTATTTGATATTAAAAATCTGTGTTTATGATGATTGTATCTTTAGCTTTATAAGTTTGTATATTTTGTTGAAAGGGTTAATTAAATTATGTATTAATAGTATGTGTTGATTTTTTTTTTTTTTTTTTTTTTTTTTTTTTTTTTTTTTTTTTATTTGTGTTTCAAATACTTGTAAAAGATGTTTGTTTACTTGTATTTATTTAAAATTTATTTTAAAAAATCTTAAAAAATTAATAAAAGAAAAGTGTGAACATGGTTTATAAGTAGGAGGAGAGTTATTTTACATACCAAACCTTTTTTACATACCAAGGGACTAATCTCCACCATCCATTTAAAAAGAAATCAATGGATGAGATTAAAAGCATTTTATTATTTCACATATTTTTTAGAATTTAAATATCTCTTAAACCGTTAATCGTTAAGTGGAAATATTTACACCGTCACGAAGAGCATTTAATTATCTTTCTATAGACGGGCACTTTGATATACTTTTGAGAAAAGAAAAAAAAAAATCGTTTTTCTCACGTTTTTTCGTCTTTTTTTACGTCAATTAAAATTTGAATGAAAAAAATCATATATGATATGTGATATCACATGTGCTATTACACTAATATCATATGTGATATTACATATCATATATGATATAACACTAATATCATATATGATATAACACTAATATCACATGTGATATTTAAATTAGTGTTTAATCATATATGATATTTTTAATGCAAATTTCAGTAATGTAAAAAAACGAAAAAACCTTAAAAAAAAAACGTGAAAAATACGATTTTTTTTTTGGTCGAAAGTATATCAAAGTGCCTATCTATAGAAAGATAATTAAATGCTTATAGAAAGATAATTAAATGATCGTCGCAATTATATTTTTTTTCCCTCTTAATGATTAATGGTTTGAAAGTTATTAATATTTAAAAAACGAGGATGAAAGTGGGTTTTTTAAAATGTTGAGATTAATTTCAACTATTAGATCAAATAAAAATGGATGGTGGAGATTGATCCGTAAATAATCTTTTGTCCTCAAATGATCTTAAATCCATAAGTAGTATAAAAATCTATTACGCGATTCCTTGTTGAACTAAGGACAATAAACAATTGCAATCTTTTGGTTCATACATCGTACGCATTCAGTGTGACTTTCTTTATGGGACCATGTAAGTTTCTTTTATGGGAGCATATATGTTTCTTAAGGTATTACAACAAGAGCATCGATAATGTAATACTTCTTTGAAAGACTTTTTTTGCCGCCTCGTATTTTCATTACCTTATATCGATTACCGCAATATCCAATGCAAAAAAAAAAAAAAAAAAAAAAAAAAAAAAAATCATTTGTTTACGATGAGACTAAAAAAACAATTAGTCTTTGATTTGATCTCCTAGTGGGTGAGTTCAAACAAATGAGTGGAGTTTGTGCCAACAACATAGAAAAAGTGATATTTTCAAAGAATAATAAATAACGATGAGTTTCGCTGATGATGAATTAAACAATAAGAAAGAGAAAGGTTGTGATTTATTTGCTAGGAGTATGTGTGTGTGACTAAACTTAATTAATTACTTTAACATGATGTAAATCCACTCTATTTATGTTATATATAAACAGTTAGATTATGGGAGTTTGATTAGCTTAAATGCGCTAAAGGTGTGTGAATGTATTGGGGGCACACACGTGAAACACTAAAATGCGTTAAAACGTTTAAAGCTCAAATTGACCGTATTTGACCCGGAATAAATTAGGACCAAATTTACCCAAACCAAGGCCATATATGGCCGGTTCCATAGAGGTGTGTTTGGATGGGTTTCTGCCTAAAGGGTTTTGTGTGGGAAAAGGAATGTAAGCTTGAACTTAGAGCACAAGTTAAAAGCCCAAGCTACCTAGGGTTGTGAGGCTATATAACGCTAACCTAGGGCATTCCCTACACGACATATACTCTCTTTTACAGCAAATTGGGCAACCGATCCATCACCACCTAAATCCCACCGATCGAAATTATCAATCCGATATGGGATTTGTTCTTTCGAAACCCTAATTGCATCTATACAATCCAATTGTGTTCAAGGGTTAGTAGTTACTGTTTATTGGTTAGTTCATGGTTGAACATAAGCAGTTCCAAAGGTGTTTGGTTGCTGTGAATGCGGCAGAAGAGAAAACGGACCAAGTCCCTTTTATCCGATTTCGGACAAAAGGGCAATTTGGTTCTCGGGTCTGATTTGGATCTCGGACAACACGTGGTAGAAGGCTAGGGTTGTTTGGTTCGAGGGTTTTTTAGCTATACAAGGGTTGTTTGTTCAAACGTGACACGACTAGCTTTATCAGGTATATTCGGTTTACGTGTTTGTGTGAGCACTCGTAGTGGTAATCGCGTTGATTACTTGGTTTCTTTGTTGATAACTTGCGGGTGACTACGAGGGTTAGTTTTCTTGTTTCCTTTTGTATTCTTTTGTTTATTATACGTGTTAATCTAATTGCTTAAACTAGATCCATATTTCGCTGCGTACTCGTAATGTTAAATGGTTATCATGATTATAAAATCCCAACAGTGGCATCATGAGTCAACTCGTTTTTGTGATTATGGGTTACACGTTTTAATAAACACGCGAAAAGGCTGCATGAAATCTAATTAGTTATTTGTTTTATTTTTGATTTGACAACTATATGCAATAATTGTCATTAATTAATAAAAAATAACAAGACAAAAACGAATTAATTAAAATTAATGGTTAATTAGATACATAAAATAGCATAATTAAAAGTTAATTAGTTTGCCATGATTATTTTATGTGTGTTTTCCGGGTATAAGACCCACTAAATTGCTTTTTGTGATGTATGGGGCGATCTAGGTATTATACCTAGTGACGGTCTTATGGTTCTCTTTTTGGGGAAGACTCGTGAGAGGAATCAGATCCATATGTGTTTATTAATGCTTTATTTATATGTTTGTGATTCCTTATGTGCATAATTGTTACATGTTTTTGACACCTAATTGCATGCAATATGGAATACTACATATCGTAATCATAACATTAATAATGGACTTAATTTACACGCCTAAATACCATGCTCATTGCGACCTACTATTTGATTCGTGGAAAATTGTTTTTGTAAAATTAAGTGACCTAAACTATTGAAACAAGTTTTTCATGAAATTAAAAACTAGACGCTATGGACACTTGGGATGTACGGCTCACCTACTAGAACAAACTATAAAGGGGGCTTAAGGCGGTGCGCATAGTCATACCTAAAGGATTTTTGGTTATTGCCTCGCGCTGACCTGGTCCTCTACCTCCCTGCGAGTTCGATTGGAGCTACCGTGAACTATGATGATCACTACAGTGTCTTTACTAATTATTATTATTATTATTATTATTATTATTATTATTATTATTATTATTATTATTATTATTATTATTATTATTATTATTATTATTATTATTATTATTATTATTATTATTATTATTATAATTATTATTATTATTATTATTATTATTATTATTATTATTATTATTATTATTATTATTATTATTATTATTATTATTATTATTATTATTATTATTATTATTATTATTATTATTATTATTATTTTATTTTTTATTTTTTTTAAATAAGTGTTACAAAGCTGTTTTGCCTGCTTATTTGTACATGATTTTATCACATTTATGTGTATACCCTATGTGAAAATTTTAAGTCTATGCCAATCAACTAAGAACATGTGCATTTGGCTTGACCTCTTTGGTTAGACCTTAGGCCATTCCAACTGATGTGCATGGAGTATACAAGTTTTAAATTTATAAAAGACGATTTACCAAATTTACCAATAACACATACGAGCAAGTGCACTCGTCCGTTATAGCAAGATTATGAAGGTATGTCGGGATCGTTCGCAGGGATTTGAGTGAATCTGATTGACAAGTTTGAATCAACTAAGACAATCCAAAAGCATATAACAACGAAAATAGATATAATGAAATTCAGATGATTAAAAACTACACTTGCTTAAACTAGTTTCTTATCCTTGATTAGTATGATTGTGTTAACCTCTTAACATGTTGGTTATGATAATTAGTTGCTGTTCTAATCTATTGTTCTTACAAGTTAAACCTTCGTCAAGATTTTAGTTCATAAAAACAAGCATTAAGTTTAACCAATCAATTCAAGATCAATTCAAGTTTCATAAGTTTATTTTCACAAACTTAAACACAAAAACATCCATTTGCTTTATCAAATTGCTTAAGAAATGGTCAATACAAAAGGTAACCGATTATAGACAAAAGGGTACAATTGATTGTCAACAACTAATCTTACGACCTTTTAGATGTTTCAAATCAATCCAACTTGATAATAAAAAAGCTTTCTTATTACAACCACACCTTAGTTCCTTTGTTTAATTAAGAATAATGGGTTAAAACAATCATCCATAGAAAAAATGATTATAATTAGTTGAATAACAATAAGTTCATTTGACATCTACGATTACTATCAACAAGTCAAACTTGATTAACAAATGTCACTATGAAACTTTAGCACAATTGGATCTTAGAATCAACTTGAAATTGAATTAAAACATGTTAACACAATCACTAACTAATCATATGATAATCAACATCATTTAAGCAAGTGTATAAAGAAACTAGCCACTCATAGCAAACATAAACATAAACTCAGAACTTTGAACATTAGAAAACATGATTAAGAGTCTTACAATGCTTGGAATAAGATTATAAATGGTGAAGTAATGATTCCCAAAGTATTGGGGTAGACTCCTTGGGGTTTTGGCCTCCAAATGTGGTACTTCTGGAACTCCAAACTTTCCTGGACTTATAAGGACGAATTTGAGAGCTTAAGAGCTTTGTTTGATGAGTAGAGAGAGTTGTATTGAAGTGTGTGTCTCATATGCTCACAAGAGGTCTCTATTTATACTAGTTCCAAGGCCTAGGGTATTAATCGCTGAACTTGGCCTCCAAGGAGTTAGGAAGGGACTAGAATACACCAAGGGAAGGACCTAGAATCGTTTGGATACAAAGGGGAAACTTAGTGATGAAGATTTGGCAGAAACATGCCTTTCAACCGGATCAGTCACATGACCAACTGATCTGGTTGGTCTTCTACAAGTGTTCCAACCGTATCGGTTGCGGGTGGCAACCGAACAGTTGGACTGGCGTCCTGGGCACTTTTTGCTCTTCACCCAACCGATCCGGTTGCAGTTACAACCGATCTGATTGGTCTTCCTAAGTGACGGAAAATTGACCTTTAATTAGTTCTGACTTGTAGTGCTTGGTTCTTCAATCATCTTGGTCTTCTATGGTACTTGAAATACTGATTTGTGCTTGACATGCTTCACTGAAACGGGAATCTTCCAATTGTTGAACATTCTTTTACTTTTCCTTCCGTTTCCCTGCACTTGGTTATAAACACTAGACAAACATCTTTTGATGCGATTAAGCACTGAAATCATACAAATATAACCAGATAACATATACAAAAGCACACATAACGCTACTGAAAACATGTACAATCTGAGCGTTATCAAATTACCCCACACTTAAACTTTGCTTGCCCTCAAGCAAATCTAGGAAAAACATCCACTGGTACAAAATTATGATTACGAAAAATATGATGCAAATCTACCAAGTACAAGTACGAGAGAAGATTCATCAATTACGCTTTTAAGAGTGAAACTTTCAAGATGTTTGACAATATCCAATGATTTTCTTGCATGATTAACATTTCAAAACACCTCACGAAAAAGGAACGAAATATAATTCACTCAATCACTCAATTTTTAGTGGAGTAACAAGATAAATCACACTCATTGCTCAGTCATGATTAGATTATTACCATAAGCTTGTACAAGAAACAAAACTCCACCGACGTGGCGTGAGCACCAAGCAAAAACATCTAAAGAGGACTTTTATTCGGGTTATAATGTTAAGGCTTAGGTTTAAGGGTATGGATAAGGCATGGGATTATTGATGAAATTGGTGTTAAAACAAAAATAGAATCAAGTATAATACCCGTATTGCTAGCTACCAAACAATCCGCAAACCAATAAATGATTATAGCTTCCATTTTCTTTTCTTCGGATTTCCACAACTCTTTGCTTTGATTCGCCATGACAACTTTTCTTCAAACATAGCACATTGGCTAATACATTCACATTTTCATCACTTTATTTTATTTTATTTTATTTTAAACATAATTGAAATGGCTCACTCAACTAACAAGGTGCGGCTACTCATAATCATTTGAACAATCTTCTCATTCTAGGTGACTAGCAATCAACCGTTTAGACATTGACAAGGGTTAAGCTAAGGTTTAAAGTGTAAAATCTTTTTGTATTTTTCTGGACTTAACAAAAATGAAAGGGATGGCTCAGAGGGTGTAACTAGGAGTATCTAGCGCTAAAGATGAGCGTTATAAATGGGTCCATGTAGGTGGTTAACTAACCGATGTGGCTAGCTAATACATCATAATATGAAAAATGGAAGGCCATTTGGGTTAAATCCTAAGGTGCCTCTTTATCATACAAATTTACTTATATCGCACGAATGCGATCTCATTGCGGTTTGGTAATGATTTACAAGTACAAGTTCTAGAATAAATAAAATCACCGGCACACTCATAGAAAAAGATTCAAGCATACAAGATGTATGCTTTATATAGAACAGGCTCAAATCCTCACAATTTTAGTGGTAAGGGCTATAATTTGTGCTAGCAAATGTTATCGATCCCAGAATGGATTGCAATATTAATCGGAACACATCTCAAAGTTTCAAATATTACCAGTTTTACCAGTGGTTTGATCAAGTTATTCTAATATATTATCCTACAAGCGTGAAAAATAACTAGATCACAAGGGCAAACAAAATTTTAAATTTAAGCTTAAAAACTCTAATTTTCCTATTCACCCCCCCACACTTAAGTTAAACATTGTCCTCAATGTGAAAAACAAACTTCAAAGTATAGAAATAGGGAAATATAGATGAAACCAGATATTCTAATGAGTTTGTCAGCTTAACTTCTTCTTCATCTAAGCGTCCACTTGAGTAATCATTACCTGCACAAAATCTTATATACAAACAAAAGAGTTTTATTAAGATGTGGCACCCCCCACACTTAAGTTCAACCAAAGGTTTAAACTTTGGGGCGTGACCACCGAAAATCAAATCTGAAACACATGGGTTGCCTCCCCGAGAAGCGCTTGTTTTATTAACGAGTCATCAGCCTGACTCGAATCTTCCCGAATTTACTTGGCCACAGATGCAGCTTTGAACATTTTGAAAAGTTCGGGGACATACATTAATTCTTCACTAGTAGCATCAACATCGCTCCAGATGAACTCAGTAGATGGTTTCCAAGGAACGTTTTATGGAATTCTTCCTGGAAAAGGTGCTACGAAGGTGATGGTTTCGAATTCATTTTCGGGTGAAACTGTCTCAACTGATATTTCATTCATTTTCTCCTTAAGATAGTATAGTTTGATTTGGTGCCCATTAACGATGAAACTTCCACCCTGTTTGTCATAAAGTTCGACATAACCGGATGGATATCCATGTTTAACGATATATGGTCCAAACCATCTTGGTTGTAATTTAGGAGCTTTGAATTTGAATTTCATGTTGAAAAGCAGAACTTTATCTCCGGCTTTGAATTCTTTTCGAATTCTCAGCTTTTTGTCGTGATAAGCTTTTGTTATGGCCTTATACAGTTTGGAATTTTCATAAGCTCGGAGTATTAATTCATCGAGTTCATGCAATTGCAGGAATCTCTTCTCTCCAGCTATTTTGAGATCGGTGTTACAGTTTCTAAGAGCCTAGTAAGCACGATGTTCAACTTCGAACGGCAAATGACAATTTTTTCCATACAGGAGTTTGTAAGGAGTTGTGCCAATAGGTGTTTTATAAGCCAAACAAAACGCCCACAGAGCATCGTCAAGTTTCTTCGACCACACTGTTTTTTCGAGTATTCTTTTAAGAGCTCTGTTGGTGTTTTCAACTTGGCCACTGGTTTGTAGATGATAAGCTGTCGCGAATCAATGATGAACCCCATATCTTTTCATGGTTTTCTCCATTTGTAGGTTACAGAAATGGGTCCCTCGATTGCTTATCAAGGCTTTGGGGATTCCATAACGAGCAAAAAGTTTTTTGAGAAAATTAACGACGACGCGAGCATCGTTTGTTGGTAAAGCTTCAGCTTCTGTCCATTTGGACACATAATCTATAGCAACGAGAATGTATTCGTATTTGTGGGATTTAGGAAATGGTCCTATGAAATCAATTCCCCAAATATCGAATATTTCACACACTTGAATGCTTGTCAACGGCATTTCGTCTCTGCGCGAAAGGTTGGTGGTTCTTTGGCAAGCATCACAGTTCTGAACAAGTGTATGTGCTTCTTTGAATATTGTTGGCCAATAGAATCCAGCATCAAAAACCTTTTTAGCTGTGGTGGAAGGACCATAATGTCCCCCAGTTGGGCCATGATGACATTCGTCAAGAATCTTGTGGGTTTCAGAACCAGAAAAACATCTTCGGATCATTCCGTCAGGGCACATTTTGAAAAGATATGGTTCTTCCCAAAAGTAGTATTTAAGTTCCGAAAAGAATTTGCTCCTTTGAGCGTGAGTTAAACCTTTTCTGAGAATTCTCCAGCGAGATAGTTCGCAAAGTCAGCAAACCAAGGATCGTCATTTCCATCAACGGTCATGAGGGTTTCATCAGGGAAGTAATCATCGATTTCTTCTTCTTTTAACTCCTCAAGATCGGGATTTTCAAGACGTGATAAATGATCAGCGGCTAGATTCTCTGCTCCTTTCTTATCATTGATTTCGATGTCAAATTCTTGGAGTAGCAGAATCAATCAGATAAGACGCGGTTTAGCATCTTGCTTGGTGAACAGATATTTGAGTGCCGAGTGATCGGTGAACACGACTGTTTTTGAGAGTACGAGGTAGGATCGGAATTTGTCGAACACGAAAACTACAACTAGTAATTCCTTTTCTGTAACTGTATAATTTTACTGAGAACTATTTAGTGTCTTGCTAGCAAAATATATGGGCCAAAAGTGTTTTCCTTCTCGTTGGCCTAAGACGGATCCGACAGCAAAATCGCTGGCATCGCACATAAACTCGAAGGGTAGTGACCAATTAGGTGAAACCATGATCGGAGCACTAGTCAGTTGAGATTTTAGTGTTTCGAAGGCTTTTATGCAATCAGCATTGAAGTCAAAGATAGAATCTTTCTCAAGAAGTTTTGTCATCGGATGAGATATTTTTGAAATTTTTTTGATAAAGCGGCGGTAGAAACCGGCATGTCCTAAAAAAATTCTAACGGCTTTAACGTTAGTTGGTGGTGGAAGTTTCGTAATAAAGTCGATTTTTGCTTTATCTTCTTCCATGCCTGCACTGGAGATCTTGTGGCTAAGCACAATTCCTTCGGTCACCATGAAGTGACATTTCTCCCAGTTAAGGACAAGGTGTGCAGCTTCGCATCTTTCGAGCATTTTATCAAGATTGGAAAGACAAGCTTCAAATGAGTTTCCGAAGACTGAAAAGTCATCCATGAAAACTTCCATGGAGGTTTCGAGCATGTCTTGGAATATGGCTATCATACACCTTTGAAAAGTCGCAGGTGCATTACAAAGACCAAAAGGCATACGCCGATATGCGTAGGTTCCAAAAGGACAAGTGAAAATGGTCTTTTCTTGGTCTTTAGGATCGATTGGAATTTGAAAATATCCTGAAAATCCATCGAGGAAACAAAAGAATTTATTTACTGCTAGTATTTCAAGCATTTGATCCATGAACGGGAGTGGAAAATGATCTTTTCTGGTGGCTTTGTTTAATTTCCGATAGTCAATACAAACGCGCCAACTAGTGACAGTTCTAGTAGGGACTAGCTCATTCCGTTCATTAGTCACATTCATCATTCCTCCTCTTGGGAACACAGTGAACGGGACTCACCCAAGGACTATCCTCGATTGGGTAAATTATACCAGCGTCGAGAAGTTTTATGATTTCCTTTTTGACAACTTCTTTCATGTTGGGATTGAGTCGATGTTGACGTTCAACAACAGGTTTGATCCCATCTTCAAAATTGATTTTGTGTTTGCATAAATTCGGACTAATTCTTGGGATGTCAGATGTTTTCCAAGCGAAGGCTTGTTTATGATTTTTGAGGACAGAAACTAAAATTTCTTTCTCATTGGCCTCGAGTAATGAAAAATATAACTACTAAAAGAAGTGAGTTTTCCTCTAGGTAAGCATATTCAAGATGATCAGGTAGAGGTTTGAGCACGAGATTTGTTGGTGGTTCTTCGATAGAGGATTTTATTCTCATCTCGTCATCGAAAGTTATTTCTTCAAATTTCTCTTCCTTCATTTCCTCCTCCGTGTTATCTCCTTCGAACTCTACTTTCATTAAATAATCAAACTCTTTGTCAAAGTCTGTTTCATTGATTTTCTCAGAAGTAGTCATGAATGGATCAGATTCGTTAAGTAATGCATCCAATTCTTCGTCAGTGACTTCATCGATAACATCGATGTTGAAACAAGTGTCATCACTGGAATGTGGATAGCGCATCGCTTTATCGATTAGAAAAGTGATTCGATCTTCTCCAACTCCAAGGTTGAGTTCTTTTCCTTTCACTTTGATGATTGCATCAGCGGTATTTAGGAAAGGTCTTCCTAAGATGATTAGGACTTTCCTATCTTCTTCCATTTCTAAGATTACAAATTCCACGGGAAAAATGAATTTACCGACTTGAACAAGCATATTCTCGGCAATACCAACAGGATATTGATAAGAATGATTTGCTAATCGAATGCTCATTTTTGTTGGCTTAAGGCTGTTGTTGCAGAACTTGGAATACAGCGAATAAGGCATCAAATTGATACTTGCGCCAAGGTCGGCTAAAGCATCACATTGAATATTATTCCCGAAAGTACATGGAATGAGAAAGCTCCTAGGATCTCCGAGCTTTGGTGGGATTTTGTTTTGAACAATGGCTGAGCATTCTTCGTTAAGGAAAGTAGCTGATATTTGCTCTAGCTTGCTTTTGTTATTAAGAAGTTCTTTCAAGAATTTCCAGTAATTGGGCATTCTGGCTAAGACATCAACGAGAGGAACATTGAGTCTAACCTCTTTGATTATTTCAATGAACTTCTTATAACACTGTTGGAATCACTCCTAAACTAGAATTCAAGTGTTAGTAATTAATATGTAATAGTTAGCTTAATTAGGCCTTTATGTTTGTTATTAAGCTAAGGCTTATGGGCCTTATACATAAGCCTTAGCTTAATAACAAACATAAGGGCCTAATCAAGCTAACTATTATATATTAATTACTAACACTTGAATTCTAGTTTAGGAGTGATTCCAACAATCTCCCCCTAAGTGTTAGTGATTGATGATGTGAACGGTGAAGGTGTTGATGTAATAGTAGATTTAACGTCTTCAGACATTGTTCTTTCTTGTGAGAAGAATTTCCTTGATTCAAACAATCTCCCCAGTGTAGAGAAATTGTTTCCATTGAAAAGTTCTGCTTTGACGTCATCATTTTCTTTGTTCTTTGTGATGGTAGTGATAGTATGTTGTTGTTGTCTGCATCAGGTCAGCCTCGTTGCTCCAGTGTCTCCACGTCTTTCTTCAACATGCTCACACTCTCTTTGACGTTGGATTTCAGTGCTGATGAAGTTCTCTTAGTCTTTAAACTTTGTAGATTCTTTGGCTTGACGAAGAATCATTCTGACTTTTGTGTTGCCTTTTGAGAGAACTTCCATTAGTGATGATGTTGGTATGAGCATGTGAAGAATCTGCCCGATCAGTCCGCTCCAGAGCTTCCATAAGAAGAAAACATAAGAAAGGTTAGTAATAAGCGGATTCCGGCACTTACAGGTTTGAACTTCGACAGTGTTAACAGCATAGTGTGAAAACACAACTCTAATTCTTACAAAGGCCGTTCCTGAACTGGAGTCCCACAAGTGAGATAACGCGATGTACCAAAGTGCACCTACAGTTCAGATGAGTCGCTGAGATACACCGAAGCATCACCTCACGACTGTAGATCGTTTGAGACACACTAAGCGTAATCTACGGGGAATTACCGAAGTGACCTGCTGTCAGGGCTGTTTGATGTTGACCCTGGAAGGAGTTTCCATTCAATCACTGAGGATCACAATTGTGAACTTCTCATAAATGTTCTCGACAGATTGCTAGGATCTGTGTAGGACTCGATAACGTACCACTGTTGTTCTTATTGTTGAACAACAAGTGATGAAATGTCAAGTGTACATATAAGATCTTTTGATGAATCTCGTGGCTCTAGACTCAATAGTGCATTTTGGTTTTCCTGAGCGAAGACTAGGGAGAGGGTCTCCTTCTTCAATACCAGCAATCTCTAAGAGAAAGCCGATAGTTTACGTAGGGTTCCCTGTGAGAATGAAACAAGCTACTGTTGAGAGAAACTTGAGTGGCTAAGAAGGTTTAGTGTATGCGTTACTGGGTCCATGACGACTTTTAATCTTCAATACCGCCGTCATCATGTGACAACCAGTAGTATATGAATTGAACCCGATGTCTGCCCTAAGTTGAATAATCTGGAGGGCTATTTCTTTTCACCCTTTTCTTTGATTTTCTTTTTAATTCTTCAACTCCTTCTTTCTTCGATTCTCATTTTCTCTTTTTTATAATCATACCCGAGGACTTCTAATTCTAACTATTGGTAGTGTCCTTGGGTAGATCCCTCCGGCTCTGGCAGATCATAGGACGGTTATTCCTAACCTTAATCACCTTATAACTCCATTGCCATAAAACCATTTTTCATGAAAATCTCTCGAAGTGTTTGTGAATGAAAAACCATGTTTGAACACTTCAAGAGTTTTAGATTTTCAGAAATACTCCCCCTCCACATGTGCTTAAGAGTTTTGACAGAAATCTGCACAGCGAGGAAAGAGCGCGCACTTTTTGAATTGATCAACTCAAGATAGACAATTCCTTGCGAGACACGATTACGTTGCATAGTTAAAGAGATACATTGTCAGCTTTTAGGTGACAACTAGATCAAATAACTACCTTGAAGATGTGGACAACCCCGAAAGGTTGTCAAACCCGTCAAAGTTCATGTCTATCAAGAGCTTCTCGAATGAGTACAATTTACTTGGATAAGTCTTGGAAGACAAATCTTTTCAATGTATGACTGTTCAGATCCTGTCAATTCATTGGTTGAAGTCTTTTCACACGAGGATTCAATAGCAAAACACAACATATTTCTTATCACTTAATTTTTCTCTCCCTCAAAAATGGCATATAAAGATGTTATTTTTGAAGAAATGTTGAGAATAAATATGACCATTTTAAGTTTTGTGGGAAGATTACACGAAGAACATTTTGGTGAACAAAGTTTTTGATCAAATACCCCCCTCAACAAGTGAGATAAACGGTTGAGGTTTTGAAAAACATAAGGGGAAGTACTTGTTCTTTTGAGCAAAACCTTTGAAAAGTGAAAGGTTTGATAAGTTTTACTCAAAAGGAAGAAGCTTCCGCTCCTTTTATAAGGATTGTGGCACTGAAGCGTACCACAGGGTCCTTTCATTACAAGTACGGGTTGTACACTGTTATGTGTGCACAAACCATTGTCATTATAAAATCACACATCCAAATTAATATGAAATAGAAACAGTTTAAGGGGTGCCAGGCAGTCCATCAATCTTTCCAGGAATGCGAACAGGGCATTGATAGCCTGTGAGATTAATCCTGGGACAACCAACTACAAAGCTTTCCGGAGTTCTGAATTGGTCCCTTCTGTACAACCTTTCATCGATACGAGTGATGATCCTCTTCACATCCCGTCTTTTCTAGAGTATTCCATCGCTTTGGTGAACCAATTCCTTC
This sequence comes from Chrysanthemum seticuspe, assembly GCA_019973895.1. Taxonomy (NCBI): domain Eukaryota; kingdom Viridiplantae; phylum Streptophyta; class Magnoliopsida; order Asterales; family Asteraceae; genus Chrysanthemum; species Chrysanthemum seticuspe. The sequence continues at coordinate 1,459,094 of BPTQ01000004.1, forward strand.
ATGTATCGCCTTCAACCTATAAGCCAAGCCGTCCCTGACACTCTTGAGTGTGTGATATCCAAACTTATGAAGATCTCTACACGCCATCAAGCAGCTGCGATGTAGTTCATTGCGGTAAACTACTCTAAACGGTTTACTGACAAGAGTGTATTGTGGAAGATGGTTGATATCAGGAAGTTCTAGCTGAGGTCTGGTGAGGTTGACACGAGTCTGATACGATTCAACAACAAGTTGTAAATCTTCTACACGTTCCTGGATCACTATGCTTTTGATGAAGATGAGCAAGGACTTGATGTATTCACGTTGAATTTTAGTCGAGAAATGTCTCATTCTTCCATGGACTTTGGCAAGATACAGATCTTCAATGTCGTTAAGAGACAAGTTATGAAAGTCCGCTTCACAGAATTCATAGTCCCTTTCATCTTGTCTTTTGACCACGATAGTCTTGAGAAATGTGTAATCCCATTTAGACGAAAGGGTGACATGCTTAACAACAATGATCCCTTTATTACTGTACACGTCATGTTGAGATTTTCGAACCTGGCAGCTTTTTTAGTAGATTCGTCGGCGTTCTGGCCAATGGTGAATCCCGTACATTGCATCAATGTCATACCGTTCCACGCTGTTGGAAAACATGTGGGTATCCTTTTCTTCGATGGCTATGCAGTTTGAGTATATGGCTGCCGGGAACGGAAGTGTAAGTGATGTAGCATATTTCTTTGAACTATCGCTACCGTGTAGAAGAAATTCCAAGTCTTTTTTGAAGAAGTAGCGGAATGGAATCTTAGGTTGATCTGGTTGACCAATTATTGGTAGAGGTTTAGACCAGTCAGTGTAGTATGGAGGGTTGTCTCTTTTGGTGAAGTCGATGTTTGCTTCAGGGTTGAGCCAATCAATGTTGTTAGACATGGCTCGTGCTATATTTTCAAGGTGATATTCAACTTCAATAGCACTTTCCGAGCTGTCTTTGAGTAGTTGAAATGCTTGATTCTTGATTCGTTTCAACTCTGATTTTGTCATCTTCTTCACACGGAACTTTTCTTGCAGAAACTTGGCATGCTCCAACGTACGACCTTCTACCATATCTGGATCATAAGTTAGGGCGGGAGTGGCATCAACAAGTTTAGAAAACCATTCAAATTCGGTGTCATCTTCGTCTAGCCATGAGACGACATCAGCCTTAGACGTCTTCTTTTTCTTCTTTGGCCTTGATGAGGATGATGGTTTCTTTGTTGAGGCGGGAGAGGTGGGTTGTTGTTCGGGCTCAAGGACTTCCTCATCGTCACCACCAGTATACTCAAAGTGATCACCGGTTTTCTCTGTCTGGGGTGGTAACTCAGAGTCCTGAGGTTTGTCAGCAGAAGAGCGAGGAGGAGATCGTCTTGGTGGTGAAGTCCTTCGGGGTGGTGGTGGCATAGATGATGGTTCTCCAGACTGCTTTGGACGTTTAGGACTCGTCATTTTTATCCTTATCCTTATCTTCATCGTCTCTTGGACGTTTAGGCCTTTGAGCTTCTTCTCTGCATGCTGATTTGAGTTGGTATTCCAGCAATGCTTCAAACAATTTACCTTCATAAGAAGTAAATGTTGCAGATCGTTTAGACATTTGTGATACCATCTTGGAGACCAATTCAGCATCTGAGAATATTCTGGGATCAGTTGGATTGATGTTTACTGTCATAGGTGTTGATCTCATAGTTTGCTTGGCCAAAGGCAATAGATTCGGATAGAGTTGTCTGGTGTACATTTCTTTGTCACACCAGGAACGATGTCAAGAAGGAACTTGTGAGTGTAACCTTTGATCATCTCGTTCATTTCCCCTTGAAGATCACGTTACATGAACTTCTGGATGTACTCCCTTTCAGCTGACATCTTGTCATTCTCGTCATGAAGATACTGGACCTGGTCAGCGAGAAAATTTAGCTTTTTGTAAAGCACGTCTTTCTTTCTTACCTGTTTGACAACTTTAACGATCCTTGTCTTTGCCCGAGATATCCAAGAGTCCGTTGGCTTCTTCACAGATTTGGATGTGGATTTGGTTGTTCTTCTAGATGGTGGTGGTGAAGAGTGAGAGGATGATTCTGATGATGAAGAGACATGAGGATATTCAGGGTCCTTAGGAGGTTCAGAAGTTTTCTCCTTGGAACGAATTGGACTGTTGAGAAGAAAATCATCATAGTTCATTTCATCATCTTGTCCAGATTTAGCCTTTTCGTTAGCCTGAATCCGAGCTTCCTCATAAGCTTTTTCTTTCTCAGACTTCTCTGTGTCTGGTTCCTCAATGTTATAATCAATAGAATCCTTCAGACTCTTTTGTTGTTGCTCAAGAGAGGTGGCACCAGTTCCCTTATCGGGTTGATTAACCGCATCAGGAATTGGTGTAGATTGGACACCACCACTTGACCCTCCTGGGCCACGCATTTGATCCTGTTCAAACTCTTTTGCCTTGTGTTCAGAACCTTCATCCACTAGCTTTCTTTGCGGTTCAGGCTTGGGAATGGGAATAGGAACAACTTTCTTAGAAGGAGCTGTCCTTTTGAGTGGAGGTTTCCTCTTAGGTAATTTTCTTTGACTCTCAGTGCTTGCAACACTTCCTGCACTGCCTATCCTGGTTTTCCTAGTCGGTGTGCCAGAAGACTTGTCATCGAGAAAACCAACTTTTCCTTCATCAACTGCTACCAGATACCTTTTGTATGAGTAAAGCTGTTTGATTGCATCAGAGAGAAGGTGATCCGGCAGCACAACACCCTGTTTCTTTGTTGTAGATTCCTTGAATCTGACTGTGAGTGTAGGCTCATACAACATGGAGTGATTATTGGGGTCATTGAGTCTCTTGGGGATATCAGGATTGTATCCTAGAGCTCTTTGGATCAACAGTTTTGTATATCTGATGTATGGGATTTTGGAGCCAAGCTTTTTGAGGAATGACATCATGTCATCCTATATCAGAGCTTCAACTTCGATGTGTTTCATGTTGACCAAAGCCCAAAAGATCTGTAGTTCCATGAGCTTGGGATGCTTATAGCCACTGTCACGTACAGAGACAGATTTGGTGATGATGATGTAGAGAGTTCTCCACGGCTGAGGAATATTCTTAAGATCCACGTATAAATGCTTTGTGATTACTCCTGTAGCTTCGTCATAACCAATGTTGATCATGAATTGCAGAACGGTCTCTTCAGTTGGGAGGAATGAGGAGGACAACTCTTAAGTCTACAGGTGTGATAGTGACTTTGTTAATACAAATAAGCCGTAAAAACGTTTATTTATATTTTACGATCTTCTAATGTTTTGTCGATAACAAAAGTAAAATCATATTAACGAAACAAATAAAATACGTAAATGGTTTGAACTAATAGTTTTCTAACACACTTACGTTTTCACATAAAACACTATAACAAGATTAAGTGATTTTATATTTTAGATACACATGTACAACAACTAGTGTTTACATATTGGCTTAACAAGTTTAAGTAACTCTATGAGTGAGATACATATGTACAACAACTAGTGTTTACATATTGGGTTAATACATACTTATATTAAGTACACTAAAATGGGTAAAAACAAGTATATACTAAAATGGGTAAAAGCAAGTATATACTAAATAGATAAAAACTAGCAAATGGTTTTTGACCCATAACCCATGGTTTTATATATACCACTTACACAAGTTCAATGTATCCTTAAGGTACATTGTATCTAGATTGAAAACCATGGATCAACCCATAACCCATGACCCATGACCCATAACCCAAAATACCCATGGGCAAAGAGGAGCGGACCACGGATCCCTAGCTTTGTGCTAGCCGGATCCCAAGTGGAAGGGATCCGTGGGATCCGGGGAAACAGTAGTGAATTTCCTCTATAAATAGAGAGCCATTTCTTCCTTTCTATTCATCCCTTCACACACATACTTCCCCTAAGTATTCTAACCCTCTAACCTCAGATCCAAGAGATCTATGTAGCTTTTCTCTTTTGTTTATGTGTGATCTTGTAGGTTCCTCTTAAAGGAAAGATCACCACATTTTGAAGACGTGCAAGCTCAAAGTCCATGAGTTGCCATGCTTCGTCATCATCAAGACAACGAAGGTTCTCTTGTTGATAGTTCTTCCTTTCTCCATAGATGTTGGGTTGAAGGCATTAGTGAAGAATGCCGAAAGTGTCAAGATGAAAGCATTAGTGAAAGATGCTAATCATTCGTGTCAAAGCATTAGTGAAGAATGCTTAAGGTGTCAAGACGAAGGCATTAGTGAAGGATGCCAAGCGTTATGTCAAAGGCATTAGTGAAGGATGCCTAAGAATCAAATCGAGTAGCATTTGAGAAGAATGCTTAGGTCGTATAATCGATGAGGTGCATCGTTATACATATAAGTGTTTATTTATTCTCAAGGATGGTGATATCCTTGATGGTGTTGTAACAAGGAGTAGATCTCCTTGATAATAGGTGTTGTGTCATGAAGGGTAGTAGTTCCTCCATAATGGAACTAGGTGCTTAGCCTAGTACCTAATAAAGGGTAGGCGACGTTGTGATAGGATTAGTTCTCCTAAGGTGTGAAAGAACTCGGTGGTTAGCCTAGCACCATATAAAGGGTAGGCGACATTGTGATAGGATTAGTTCTCCTAAGGTGTGAAAGAACTCGGTATTTAGCTTTGTACCGGAAAAAGGTTAAGCGACGTTGTGAAGGCTTCTCCGCCATAAGGAGTTGGTGTAGTGCTTACGAACTCTCGAGTAGGTGACTCGGGGAGTGGTGTAGGGCAAGGAAGGTGTCCTTGTAGCCGAACCACTATAAATAACTTGTGTCGTGGTGATGTGCTTCTTACTCTTTATCTTTCATTATATGTTTATATATCTATTTATCAACGTCCAACATAAACAACCAAATAGATTGACATAAGTCGATCTAAATATTTAAAAGGAAGTTTTAAATTGGTAAAACTATTCAACCCCCCCTTCTAGTTTACCACAGACTTGTTTGTCATTGAGCGTTACCGTCACAGCATTTTGTCCTTTGATCTTTTGCATTGTATTCCAGAACTGATGAATGTAGATCTCTAGCACTGTAGCAGAATTGGTGAGCATGTTCTAATAAGGATGATTCTTCAGAATGTCCACAGCAATTAAACAAGAAGACTCTGAGCAGGTGAGTGTATCAAAATCAACACGAAGGTTGTTCTTTCCTATCTTCATCGGATAACCATGAGGGAAGATATCAGCAACGGTGAGAACATTTGGTGCTTCCACATTCTGCATTTGAGCGTCCATGTTTTGATCTGAAAGATATTTAGCCAAAAGAACCAACATATCGAAAGACATTATGTTAGTCAACAGATGGTTTTATTGTCTAATTATTGAATGTGATATGTCGATGATTGTTACGAGTCCAATGTCACTTATTTGTCCAATAGTCCAATGACGTCGTGATAAGTTTCGTGAGTTGATTAACTTTAAGTTTTAAAGTCCATGTTTTCACTTATTATTCACAACTTGTTAAACATTTAAGCTTATAGTGACATTATCGGTTTCGTGGCGTTATGATTTATTTATTTACAAGTTTGCACGTGTAACAATTCATAATAAAGATTAAACTAGGCTTAGGCGTAGAAATGGCAAGCTTATGCGTAAACATGAGTGATTATACGCGTAAATGTAAGCTTATGCATAGGTTCTTGACTTACGCGTAAGAAATATTACGCGTAGGAAAAGAGTGCCTTATGCGTAAAGCTTACGCTTAAGCGTATATTGAACCTTACGCGTAAGGCTTACTCGTAAGAGTCCACCTTATGCGTAGAGGTCATTGTTTACGCATATCCTTCACAGGATACGTGTAGTCCTTTATGTAGAACCTTACGCGTAAACGTTAAGCGTAAGATTTCTCTTACGCATAACATGCTACGCGTAAGGTGATCCTTATGCGTAGATGGCAAATACCCTTGATTGTGAATTTTCACGTGTAATAAACCTGAAATAATTTTATCATAACATCAAAATTAACATCTACACTCAATTCCTATAAGATTTAAGCATGAAAACATATTAATGCAGTTATGCGTAGAACATGTTTACGTGAAAGACTAGAACCCTAAGGTTTAATTTTTACGAATAAGTGTTCTAGCCATAGGAATTGCACCAAAGTTTTTCTGGGATATCTAGGAAGCATATAGTGTTGTTCTGTCCAAGTTTTAACATCAAATTCTCAACGAATCAAAAATACCCAAATATCAAGGGTTGATTCTAGACATGGATATAATCAATTCATCATGTAAACAACATCACACAACAATCTTTTTAACCAAAAACGTTCACACATGAAAACCCCCAAATATACGCATGAACCCTAATATTCAAACTCAAACAATTCGTATTTCTGGGCGAGTATAGATGATAAAAATGGAATCATAGTGATAAAATAAACGTTTTGACATAACCATTTTAACCAAAAACACTCAAACACGATTATGTGTTCATACGCTTATGCGTAGAACACAAAAATCACTCAAACTCATGTTTTAACCGTTGGATGTTTATGATATTAAAAACCTTTGTTTGTAATCATGTTAGAAACGTGAAAACACTTACAGTTTGATGATAAAAAACACGGATTTGAGGATGAGTTTTTACGCGTAGGATTTGGGTGGTTGGGATATTAAATGTTGTAATAAATGAGTTAGGTGGGTGTTTTTATTAAAGTAACTTTAAGCTTTTGATAGTTTTAGCCCCTTCACCTTTTCCATTTACATCCAATGTCCATAACTTTCCATTTTGGTTATCAAACGAATGATATTTTGGAAAGAAATTTGACAACACTACCCCTCGACTTAAGAAATAATGAAAGTTTATAAATTTTAGTCCGAGGAGTGTCAGTAAACCAGAAATGTGACCACCATTATTAAAGAAACAACCGGGATAAGGTAACATGCAAGTACAAGGTTTTATGAACCTGAAAAAATATTTGCTTTCTCCCTCTCAACACTTGATCGAAAAATACTGAATTTTGAAAGATTTGAGTGTTGACGGAAGATTTGTACTTGCCATGTTAAAAGAAATATAGATAGAAGAATATTTTTGTTGTTTTATTTGATTTTATATTTTTGTATTTTGTTTTTGAAAAATATTTACTCCCTCCGTCTCAATTTAATTGTCCATATTTCTATTTTTGGATGTCTCAAAAAAATTGTCCACTTTCCTTTTTTAGTAAAAACTAGAGAATATAAAGGGAGAATATTCTATTTGTGTGGTTGAAAATTAAAGTTGTCCCACTTTTATTAAACTTTGTGCTTTCTCTCTCATGACAATTAAATTGAGACGGAGGGAGTACAAAAGAGGTTTTGGTGTTTGACTGGTTTTTAAGAATGTTTTAAGAGTTCATCCAGTTCCTCTTGAGTCAAACACCGCATACCAATCCAGTGGACCAACTCATTAAACCTAGCAGGAGCTAAGGCTTTGGTGAGAAGATCAGCCAATTGGTATTCAGCACCCACAAAATATAATTCAACAGTACCCTGTTCCACGTGGTCCTTGATGAAATGATATCGAAGATCGATGTGCTTTGATTTTGAATGTTGAACTGAGTTGCACGAGATCGCAATAGCACTCCAATTGTCACAGTACATCGGGATTCTGTCAAATACATAACCATAGTCTTTGAGTTGTGTTCTCATCCAAATGACTTGAGCACAACACGCCGACATGGCTACATATTCTGCTTCTGTTGAGGACAGCGATGTACAATCCTGCTTCTTCGATTGCCATGACACCAGTTTATCACCAATAAATTGTAACGCTCCTAAAGTACTTTTCCGTGAATCTAAGCATCCTGCGTGGTCAGCGTCTGAAAAAGCTATTAGTTCAAAACCAGAATCCTTCAGATACCGGATTCCCAAATTAATGGTTCCCTTGATGTATCGGAGGATTCTTTTAGCCTCAGAGAGGTGGGTTTCAGTTGGTCTCGACTGATAACGGGACCAGAGATATACTGCAAAAACAATGTCATGTTTGCTAGCTGTTAGATACATGAGAGACCCAATGACACTTCGATATTTGGTAGGGTCCACCAATTTCCCATGTAAATCAGCGTCTAACTTCTTGGTATGATCCATTGGTGTGGCATAGGTGTCACAGGTTTGCATTCCAAATTTGTTAAGAATTTCAAGGGCATATTTGGACTGACTCAAGAAAATACCACGGGGTGATTGATGAACTTGCAGTCCTAGAAAGAACGTAAGTTCACCCATCATGGACATTTCAAAATGTTTCTTCATTAGTTTTGCAAAAGCGATTGAGTACTTTTTATGTGTTGACCCAAAAATGATGTCATCCACGTAAATTTGAACAATTAAGATATGTGCCCCGTGATATTGTATGAAAAGAGTTGGGTCGACCGAACCTTTGGTAAAATTATTGGCAATGAGAAAGGATGATAACTTATCGTACCACGCCCGAGGAGCTTGTTTGAGACCGTACAGAGCTTTGTTCAGTTTGTAGACATGGTTAGGGAACTCTGGATCAACGAATCCTTCTAGTTGGCTGACATAAACCTTTTCTTTCAGTTGTCCATTCAGAAAAGCAGTTTTGACGTCCATCTGAAAGACCGTTATATTCATATGAGCTGCGAACGCGAGAAAGATCCGAACAGCCTCAAGACGAGCAACTGGAGCGAATGATTCTTCAAAGTCAATACCCTCTTCCTGTCTATAACCCTTAGCCACCAGACGTGACTTGTTTCTGATTACGTTCCCTTCCACATCCATTTTGTTCTTCCAAATCCATTTGAGACCAATGACGTAGACCCCTGTTGGTCTTTCAACCAGTTCCCATACTTCAATACGTTTGAATTGGTTGAGTTCTTCTTGCATGGATTCGATCCAGTTGTCTTTTGTCATTGCGTCCTTAATGTTTTTAGGTTCAAATTGGTAGAAAATGAGTGCATAAATGCAATGTTCACCATTTGTGTGAAGATGTTGTCTTGTGACGACTGGTTGATTTGGGTTGCCAATAATATTCTCAAGAGGATGGTATTTTGTCCAGCGATGTGTAGAGGGTTGATGTTGGTATACATTGTGCAGATTTTGAGGATTCAAATGGCTTGTAGATGATTCCGTAACATCAGGTGTAGCAGTTTCATTAGCAAATGGGTTAAAGAATGCATTTGGATCAAAATCTGCAGGTGGGGGTACTTCATTAAGAACATCATCAGCTGGTTCAGCATCGTTGGATGCAGTTTGTTCAACTGTTGTAGTAGAGTCAACTGGTGGTGCTTCATCAACAGTAGTTGTTGTAGCCAGTGTATCAGGTATTGGAATTTGATCAGGTTGAGCAGCGGAAACATTGGATACACCTGGAGCACGTTCATCAATGTCATCACTAAACAGAGGAGCAAATAGCTTTTCCATTTGTTGACGAGTAAGCTGGGGGCTTATATCAGCTGATGATGGGGTGTGAGGGAAATTTAAATGCTTATGACCGGGTTCCAAGCTGTTATGCTCAGAAGCCATTTCTGTAAGCTCATCAAAATTAGCATGAATCGTTTCCATAACCTATTTTTACGACGATTCCAAATCTGGTAACCTTTAGAATTCTTAGAATATCCAATAAAGACTCCAATGTCAGCTTTGGCTTTTAGCTTTCCAAAGTCATCACGATCATTATTTGGGTAGCAAAGGAATCCAAATACACGAAAGTGTTTGAGATTCGGTTTTCTGTTGTGGATAAGCTCAAAAGGTGTTTTGTTGTGGCATTTTGTAATCATTGATCGGTTTTGAGTATAGCATGCAGTTGATACAGCTTCTGCCCATAATTAATCTGGAAGTTTAGCATTGATTAACATCGTTTTGGCAGCTTCCACTAACGTAAGGTTTCGTCTTTCAACAACTCCGTTTTGTTCTGGGGTACGTGCAATGGATGTTTGATGCTCAATTCCCACTTTCTCATAATATTCCTGAAGAGTTTGATTCACAAATTCAGTCCCTTTGTCTGTTCGAATTTGTCTGACGGTGTTCCGGAGCTGAATTTGAATTTTCGTGAGAAAGGTGATGATCATCTGTGGAGCTTGATCTTTACTTCGAAGAAAATAAACCCAAGTCCATCTTGAGTAGTCATCAACAATTACCAATATGTAGCGTTTGCCATTAATCGTCTGCACGCGCATCGGGCCACACAAATCCATGTGAAGAAGATGAAGCACATGCTGAGAGCTGTGTTCCACCTTTGAAGAAAAATGAGCAAAAGTGCTTTTCCCTTGTTAACAAGCTGAGTATAGATGATCTTTAGAATACCGGAATCTCGGGAGACCTTCAACAAGTTTGTGTCGAGCAAGGTTGGTGATGGTTTGAAAGTTTAGGTGTGAGAGACGACGGTGCCATAGCCAGGATTTTGTTGATGTACCCTTTGAAAGTAGACAGATAGGAGATGAAGCAACCATGTCTTGCATTGAGATTGTATACAGACTAGAATTGCGAGAGCCAGACATAAGATCGTTTCCTTGTAGATCACGAATGAAACAAGTTTTCTCCCTAAAACCAACTTCCAAGTCTCCATCACAGAATTGACCGACTGAAAATAGATTGTGACTGAGGCCTTCCATATAATAAACCCTGCTAATTTCGATATTGCCATTGATATAATCTCCGTAGCCCATGATAGCTGCGAAGTGATCATTCCCGAATCTGACAGTGCCAATGAATTTTGCAATAAAGTTTGATAACAGTTTAAGATTGCCTGTCATATGTCGGGAACATCCGCTATCAACAATCCAAAGGATGATCTGTATCACCTGCATTACACACAGACGACACAGATGGAATAGAAGTAGATGTGGAACCCGATGAGTTAGAGGGTTCCTCAGCAGTTATAGTAGAAATACACACATCAATGATTTTAGGCATCCATTTAAATCCTAGTGTATTATGTAACCATTTCTGCCATCTCCAACTAGTCTTAGCTTTAGTCTTAGTAAATGCACTAGGTGGTACCTCATTCCTTGGAGGTGATACTGGAGCTACAGGGACATCAATGCGTTTCTTAGAATCTAAGGAGGGTGGTTTACCAAGCACAGACTTAGAAGCATTAGTGGGCCTAGAGGTATTCCGATTCTTAGGATTCCTTAAACGAGACAAGATAGCTCTAGCAACACATTTGTCATGACAATCAGAAAGCATACTTTTACGACAAATAACACAAGAAGCTTCATACTGAATATCAAAAGTACTTAAAGGTTTAGCATTCGTTACAATACTTTTTCCATTACATTTGTCAAACGCAATATCTAAAGTGGTTGCAACGGGAGTCTTATTCAAAGTCCTAGGGTGTTCTTCTACTTCAGCATTCTTTATTGTTCTTTTCTTAGGTCGCAACTTCCTATTCTTCCTTGTATTGCTCCTAGGATGTGAAGTGCGGACGTTTGGAAAAGAGGCAATTATTTCTGGGTTCACGTTTGCTAAGTGTTACAGGTGCAATTTTCTTAATGATGCTAGGATGAACTTGTTCATACTTTCCTAACATTTCCCTTAACTTAATGATAGTTTGCACCAAATCATGATTTTCAGAACGAAGATTTCCAGCAAAATTCATGACTTCTTTAGTGTGTGCAAGATAATGATCAAGTTCGTTTGATGCTTCATCACGAGTCTGTTTGAGCAAATCAAATATGACACCATATTCCTGTTTAACTTTTGCAAGTTCATGTTCATATTTTGAGATTTGACACTTAAAAGACACGTTTCGATCATCCAGTTGCTCAAGTTTTGGATTAAAACTTTTTGCATGCAACTGGGCGATTTTGTTTTGAAAAGCAAGTTGTTGATCGTGAATATCTTTTTGACACCAATTAAGACGACGTTTTGCATTTTAAAGTTCGTTTAATAATCGTTCATTTTAAACTTTTAAAGACTCGATTTGAAGCACATTATCAGTATTCTCAACAATTTCAACAGAATCAACAGTATTAGCAGAGATATAATCAGATGCATATGCAACAGATTGTAATAACAAAAGATTATTGATATCAGCACATATAACATCTTCCAAGAGTCGATCAACATCTTTTCTCAACAGTTTCTTTTTACGTTTAGTATTTGAAATCGATGTTTCTGTTTTCTTGAAAACTATTTTCATGAGACCAAGTTCCTTGTGAAAATCCCTTTCCCAATATAGTGCACAAGTTTTCAAATTTTTGACATGGGGTAAAATTCTTTTATAAAGAATATCTCTTTGTTCTCGCGCCATTGGCGATTGAAAATGTTGAACTTTTATTTCAGAATGAAATTCAATCTCACGTTCCAAAATTTGAGGTCAGATAAGAAAGTGTCAAAATATTTGATAACGCGACAACTTTCGGCTTTAGTTTTTACTTCACTAAGTGAAGGTAAAGGACCATTAATTTGTGCACCATTGTGTTGGGGACTAACTTCAGAAACTAGTATGATAACCAAAGGTTTGTTAGAAGTATCTTGTTGTGTGACAAAAGTTACGGCTTTTGAATATTTAAATGGTTTGTTATAAATGACATTTTCCATTTTTGACCGACTCTCGTCATCAACATCTAATTCCTCCATGCTATTATATTCAACAATAGTCATAATTGAATCATCAATTCTATGTTCTGCACTGTAAACTTCAGGATTTGGTTTGAATGCTCTGTGTGAAAACTTAGGTTTGTAATCAGCAAGATTCGGTCCATATCCATTTGGATTTGGTTTGAAAGTAAACTTTTGAATCGTTGTGATTGATTCACCATGTTTATAAACAACATTTTGAAATTCTTTGATTTTGTTTTGTAAGTCGACAATTTCTTCAAGATAGTTATCTATTCATTTCGTGGAATGCTTTTTGTACTCAGAGAACTGTTTTTGACAAGTTAACAACTCAACCTTGGCTTTTTGAGTTTCCAAGGTAAGATCGTTAATTTGCTGTTTATGTTCATGTTTCAGTTGTTCTATTTGAGACAACAAAGCATTCTTCGAAGCAGCTAGATCACGCATCTGTCGTTCTAAAGATTGTTCGTTTTGAAGAGATTTAGCAAAAGCGGCTTCAAAACCTTTTTCACTGTTTTCTTGAGTTTTGAAAAAATTGAGTTGCCGTTTTAAGCATTCAATATCCCTGGTTAACAGTGCATTTTTACTTTGTAATTTCTGATTTAATGCATAACATTCATCCATTTAGGATTGTTGGTCTTTAAGTAAGAGATCAATATCTGGACTAGGCAAGAGTTCAGCGTGTTCAACGTGAGTCACAACATGATCACTATTCAGATCCTCAAGTATAACCACGGAGTCAATTTGATTATCAAAGGTAACCATTAGATCATCTTGATCGTCAAATGTAACTACGGGGTCTAGTTGAGAATCGTCAGAATGAGATGTGGATGACTCATTTTGAACATTCGGAGCCTTTCCGGATTCAGATGTTGGCGGAGATATTAGATCAGAGATGAATATGGTTTGTTCGTTTACCTGAGACAAGCCATCAGTGTCATACACTGGGCCTGTTTCACTCATGTGTAGTGCTTGCATTTGTGCCATCAGCATCACTGTTGCATTGGCCTGCAAGTCCTCCATATCATCATCAGAATCTGCATCTGCCATAAAGCTCTGTTCCTTGTTGGTAAGAGTTCCACCAGCTTCATCCTTGAGAGCCAAGAGCAAAGCCTCTTTGAAATAAGCATTGCCTCTTGACCTCGGCTTAGGGCATGCATTAGCCAGATGACCCTTCTCATTACAGTTGTAACAACGAAGACCATTAACCCCATTCTGAGCATTCCCCTGTTCAACCACTTGAGCCCTTTGTTGTTGCAGAGCACTCATGTTATTCCTTCCCATAGCATTAAACCCTTGTCCACCTCCCATCTGACGAACATTACCATGATTCTGAACTTCAACTCTTCCATTGTTAACCACAACCTGATTCCTTGTGTTGGATGAGGTACGAATGTGATTGTTGGATTTGTTGGAATATCGGCCGAAGGCTCTAGCAATCATGACAAATCCTTGCTGCAGGGCATCAAAAGCTTCAGTATCCTCATTGGATTCACTGTAAAGTGCTTGATCAGTGTTGTTGTTGTATGGAACCAATTGAGTTTCTTGAGATTGTTGCTGTGATGGATTATATGGTGTAATTGTTGCAGTTGGTTGAGGAGCGGGTTGAGGAGGAACACTAGTTTGAGCCCACAAAGCAAGTTGTTGATTGTCCGGAAGTGACTGTGGAGCCGTGAGTCTACGGATAGCCCTTTCTTTATCAACTTCTTTTTGGTGAGGCTTCAAATAGTCATACAACAATCCGTATGTAGCATGATGAAGATTCTTAGCTTGACGGAGAAAAATGACATACTTCTCCCATTCCGGACCAAGACTACTTAGGAACTTAGTGTTGACAGCAATTCGTGGCATGATGATATTGTGTTTGTCCAAATCATTAATGATGTCTGAAAAGCGATGATGATATGACTCTAATGTCTCTCCTGGTTCAATCATGAAGTGTTCATAAGACAAGTAGATTTTGGATTCCATGTCTTCCTAATTGAGTGTTGTGCCTTCCATAAGAAGATGAATATGTTCCCACATTGCTTTAGCAGTCTTTTGAGCATCAACACTTCGAAGGATCGGATTGGGTAATCCCAAAAGGATGTATTGCATTGCTAGTTCATCGGCTTCAAAATGTAGAAGTTCATCACCTGTGAGGTCTGAGACAGTTGCAATGTTGGTGACAACATCTCTTGGTTGATTGGCATTAGGATCTGCGGGTGTGACAACAGTAGGCATCTGAAATGGACCTTCCATAATGACCTTCTTTAAGAACTTTCCATGTGGCTTCTTTAGATCACAAAACCTAAAGAACCTTATCACCCATTGATCATAATTTTCGGGAGTGAGCATTGGAGGTCTATCAAGTGAGCCAGCTTCATGAATTGATTGTTGGCTACTTAAGGCTTCACACATCTTGCCAAACCATGTCGGTTCCTTCATAGTACTCCTGGATGGATGTTGATTGTAGAATTTTGTGTAAGGTTGTACTTGAAGACTAGGTGGTGGTTGAACCATATGAGGTTGTGGAATTGCTGCAAGTTGTGGGGTATGTTGTTGATAAATTTGTTGTTGATGATTAAATTGTTGATGTTGTGGACTTAGTTGTTGTTTTTGTTGTTGATTATAAGTGTAAGGGAAATAGCTAGAGTATAGTGGTTGAGACATGTTGAAAACTTGTGTTGTTAAATGGATCTTTGTAGTCGAATGAACCGTTGTTGATGAAGTATCCTTAGGCGTAGAAATCACGCAAAGGCAAAGTAACACTTATGCGTAAAAACACCAAAGATACGCGTAACAGCATTAGTTACGCATAGGATTAGCTTACGCGTAAGAAATGAGAAAACACTAAAGTTATGCGTAAACAGAAAGTTAAGAGTAGAAAACTTAAGCATAGGATTAACTTATGCGTAAGACAGAGCTTAGGCGTAAGAATAATCTTATGCTTAATGAGTTCTACGCGTAAGCTTAAGCTTATGCGTAAAATTAGGGTTTTGCCCAAAAGATCTTTTACACTATCACAGTGCAAAAGATATCCAAAGTCGAAGTGTTTTCAGGCTTATCCAAGCAACAAAAATACTGAGTAATCCACGAAACTGAAGATCAAACCAAGGATGAGTTACGCGTAAGATTAGGGTTTTCTTACGCGTAGAAATAAGCCAAAATTGATTTCTTCCAACTGATGTTTCCAAGCCAGATTTTTGTGATGAAATAGCTTCAATATCACCAAAATAACACAAAAATGTGAAACTTGATGATCCAAAGCTTATAAGCACGTTACGCGTAGCACAACTCCCACGTACAAAACCAAGCTTAAAAACAATGATCCACACGTAAAGTTTGAAACTTTTTGCTAAAAACAGATATTTTAACACCTAAAAATGTTGAAAGTACAAGAATCTTGGATTAAAAAGTGTAAAAAATCAGTTTTTAAGTGTGACAAAGTTGTAACCCGTATTACGCGTAAACCACAAAACTTCAAAAACAAAAGCTTTTCACCAAACTATTTGGCGAATGATACCACTCTTAGGTCACCATATTAGTAACACAAGCATCAAATAGAAGAAATAGAAAAAGAAGTGATCGGATGAACAATACAAACACTATGCGTATGAAAGAAAGAAGAGTGAAGCGTAGCAAGTGAAATGAATTGAACAACCAACCCTCAAGTGAGGGTATTACAAAGGTATTTATAGGAGAGGGAGCTAGGGCAACACTCCTAGTCCCTTCCTTTCCTTATTGGACTTGTGCCAAGGCTTATGGGCCTTCTACATAAGCTTAATAACAAACATAAAGGCCTAATTAAGCTAACTATTACATATTAATTACTAACACTTGAATTCTAGTTTAATAACAAACATAAAGGCCCAAGTCCAATAAGGAAAGGAAGGGACTAGGAGTGTTGCCCTAGCTCCCTCTCCTATAAATACCTTTGTAATACCCTCACTTGAGGGTTGGTTGTTCAATTCATTTCACTTGCTACGCTTAACTCTTCTTTCATTCATACACATAGTGTTTTTATTGTTCATCCGATCACTTCTCTTTCTATTTCTTCTATTTGATGTTTGTGTTACTAATATGGTGACCTAACAAACGCTCTTCCATTTTTTCTTTCTTAAGGCGTTGAGGATATAGAATTTTTGGTGTGTACGCCTTGACAGATGAGGTGGTTTTCTTTTTGGTGGTTTGAGTTGTGTTGGTTTCCTCAGCTTCATCCTCACTATCTTGGGTGATAGGAGTATTTTCATTAGGATTTGGTGGTGGTTCGTATGAGCGACCACTTCTTGTGAAGACAGCATTGATATGCTCATTTTTCGTTTGTGGTGGACGGTATGTCTTATCATTTGATGGTTTGGGGTTGGATTGGGTGTTACTTGGTAACGAACCAGATGGTCGAGAGGAATGTTGGTCAGAAAATATGCCAAATTTTTTTTCAAGATCTTGGATAGATGCTTGATGATTTTTCTGTCCCTGCTCAACTTTGGCTTTGAGATTGAAAAATTGATTTTTGATGAAATCATTTGCAGATTTTTGAGCAGCCACGAATTCTCTCATGGTTTTTTCAAATTCGAATTCTTCCATCTTTTTGTCAGAGTTTTGTGGGGGTGGATTGTCAGTTCAGGGTTGAGAATCACTGTTGTCATCCCTTTGTCGGCGGTCTTGCCAATTTCCAGAATTTTGACTATAATAATTACTACGATATCCTCCTCCATGATATCCTCCTTGGACATAATTTGCTTCTCCTTCGTTAGGTCCACCCATGGGCTTATTGCAGCACTCAGATGATGGGTAATTTCCTCCACAATTGTTGCATCCGTCTCGCATTTCTTTCATTTCTTCTTTGATATCTTTGTATTGTGAGTCGATTTTTGAGGTTAAAGCTTCCATTTTCTCCATGAGTTTTGAGGTATTGGTGTTTTCGACAAAAGCAATGGTTTTTCGAAGAGGTTTAGTTTTGGAATCTTTAGACCAATCGAGTTTGAGAAGTACTCGATCTTCGAGTAATTGGTGTGCATCGTTAGGAGTCTTATAGAGTAAAATTCCTCTAGCATCAAGGATGCCTTGAGGGATTTCATCTAGTCCATGGTAAAAGATTTGGAAAATGGTTCATTTGGATAATCCATGTCCATGACAAATATGAAGCAAATCTTTCATCCGAAGCCAAGCTTCGACAAGTGATTCGTTGGGATTTTGTGTGAAAGCACGAATTTCTCCCATTAATCGATCAAACATGGCAGGTGGAAAGAATCGGCTTACAAAGGCTTGCCTCATCTCCTCCCAAGTGTTGATAATTCTTGTGGTCAATTCATTGTACCATACTTTAGCATCTCCAACGAGTGATGATGGAAAAGGTTTGAGTTTAATGGCATTGACATATGTGTCGCGATAACGGAACATGCCGCAAATTTCGATGAATTCGGCAATGTTTTTATGCGGATCGGCCCGCTCACGGCCATCGAACTGACGGTCTTTGATCATGGAAAGATGATGACCCTTCACGGTGAAGTTCACCAAGGTTGACAGCAACAATAGCACTTCCAGGGGTTGGTGCTACGGCTCGGTTGGTTCCTTACATGTGTTGATCGTCCGCCATGGGAAAAGATAAATTGGTGAAAGGGTTGTAAACGACTTCGGCTTCTACGAGGTTATCAAATAGTGGGTTTGGTACTCTAGGTACACGATTGGCTAAGGGTATGAAAGGTCTTCTTCTTCTTCTTCTTCGAATCAAATGTTCAGGGTTGGCAAGAGGTGAGATTGGTTCTATTCCTGCTGCACGAGTGTTCATCCAATGACCTAGAGAATCCAGGCAATATCTAAACACACGGACAAACAAAGAAAACAATTTTCTGGACAGAAAAGGGTAATCGGTTGTGAGGAGCGACCGATCGGTTAGATCAATTTGGTTGAGTTAAAGGCGTAACCGAATCGGTTATGAGGTAACCAGATCGGTTGAAGCTTCTGAAAAAAAACATTTATGAGTCGACTGACGTGGATTCAAAACTTGCTAAAACACAATCAAATCCCCGGCAGCGGCGCCAAAAACTTTATGTGCATGGAGTGTACAAGTTTTAAATTTATAAAAGACGATTTACCAAATTTACCAATAACACATACGAGCAAGTGCACTCGTCCGTTATAGCAAGATTATGAAGGTAAGTCGGGATCGTTCGCAGGGATTTGAGTGAATCTAATTAACAAGTTTGAATCAACTAAGATAATCTAAAAGCATATAACAACGAAAATAGATATAATGAAATTCAGATGATTAAAAACTACACTTGCTTAAACTAGTTTCTTATCCTTGATTAGTATGATTGTGTTAACCTCTTAACATGTTGGTTATGATAATTAGTTGGTGTTCTAATCTATTTTTCTTACAAGTTAAACCTTCATCAAGATTTTAGTTCATAAAAACAAGAATTAAGTCTAACCAATCAATTCAAGATCAATTCAAGTTTCATAAGTTTATTTTGACAAACTTAAACACAAAAACATCCATTTGCTTTATCAAATTGCTTAAGAAATGGTCAATACAAAAGGTAACCGATTATAGACAAAAGGGTACAATTGACTGTCAACAACTAATCTTACGACCTTTTAGATGTTTCCAATCAATCCAACTTGATAATCAAAAAGCGTTCTTATTACAACCACACCTTAGTTCCTTTGTTTAATCAAGAATAATGGGTAAAAACAATCATCCATAGACAAAATGGTTATAACTAGTTGAATAACAATAAGTTCTTTCGACCTCTACGATTACTATCAACTAGTCAAACTTGATTAACAAATGTCACTATGAAACTTTAGCACAATTGAATCTTAGAATCAACTTGAAATTGAATTAAAACATGTTAACATAATCACTAACTAATCATATGATAATGAACATCATTTAAGCAAGTGTATAAAGAAACTAGCTACTCATAGCAAACATAAACATAAACTCAGAACTTTGAACATTAGAAAACATGAATAAGAGTCTTACAATGCTTGGAATAAGATTACAAATGGTGAAGTAATGATTCCCAAAGTATTGGGGTAGCCTCCTTGGGGTTTTGGCCTTCAAATGTGGTACTTCTGGAACTCTAAACTTTCCTGGACTTCTAAGGACGAATTTGAGAGCTTAAGAGCTTTGTTTGATGAGTAGAGAGAGTTGTATTGAAGTGTGTGTCTCATATGCTCACAAGAGGTCTCTATTTATACTAGTTCCAAGGCCTAGGGTATTAATCGCTGAACTTGGCCTCCAAGGAGTTAGGAAGGGACTAGAATACACCAAGGGAAGGACCTAGAATCATTTGGATACAAAGGGGAAACTTAGTGAAACCGGATCGGTCACATGACCAACCGATCCGGTTGGTCTTCTACAAGTGTTCCAACCGTATCGTTTGCGAGTGGCAACCGAACGGTTGGACTGACGTCCTGGGCACTTTTTGCTCTTCACCAAACCGATCCGGTTGCAGTTGCAACCGATCTTGTTGGTCTTCCTGAGTGACAGAAAATCGACCTTTACTTAGTTCTGACTTGTAGAGCTTGGTTCTTCAATCATCTTGGTCTTCTATGATACTTGAAATACTGATTTGCGCTTGACATGCTTCACTGAAACGGGAATATTCCAATTGGTGAGCATTCTTTTACTTTTCCTTCCGTTTCCCTGCACTTGGTTATAAACACTAGACAAACATCTTTTGATGCGATTAAGCACTGAAATCATACAAATATAACCAAATAACATATACAAAAGCACACATAATGCTACTGAAAACATGTACAATCTGAGCGTTATCACCAACCTATGGCGAATTTTGCTCATTGGTCAGACCTTTGGCGATATTTCCATGTTCTTACTTGGTCGACTTATTTAGAGTATGCTTGGTCAGACCTTGGACCCGAGGCATAAGATGAGACTAAACATGCTCTTGACATTATTACTTTTTTACTAATGCCTTGATCAGTCTTATAAGTTTAAGAGTTGCATTTTATGCAATTAACGCTCGTCGCTTACCTCTTGCCCTACTTGTTTACACATTGGTCAAACCTTTGGTAATAAGTGGGAGTTCAAGATGGATCTTAGTCTAACTGGGTATTTAATTCTTTTAAGAAGTTAATTATCGAAAATACTAATTATTTGAACTTTTCTAAATTGTAGATGACTAACTCAGTCGAAAAAAATTTGGTATTCAGGAGTTTCTTTGAGAAAAAAAACTCACTAGACCTAACTTCATTGACTAGTATCGCCAGCTTTTCATTATCATGTCAGCTGAAGATAAAGAAAACTATTTGGAGCATCCCATTCCTACTACACCTGTTGCAGCTCCTGGTCACCATATCCTTCCCGAGGCTCTTGCAGCTCACACTGCTTGGGTCAAAGGGTCAAAGGACATTGCTGCCTTCATGATCAAGACCATGGAGTTAGAGATCCAATGAAATCTAACTCATCTTGGTGCTTATGACATGCAACAGGAAATGAAGTCTATGTTTGCCCAACAGGCAGAACAGGAACTTCTTGAAACCGCGAGAGAATTTAACGCGTGCAAGCAAGAAGAAGGTTGTTAATACAAATAAACCATAAAACGTTTATTTATATTTTATGATCTTCAAATGTTTTTGTTAATACAAATAAACCATAAAAACGTTTATATATATTTTACAATCTTCTAATGTTTTGTCGATAACAAACGTAAAATCATTTTAACGAAATAAATAAAATACGGAAAAGCTTTGAGCCAATAGTTTACTAACACACTTTTACTAAACATATTTAAACCATCAAAACATGTTTAGTAAATAAGTTATATAAAACTAAAGACATTTTTTACACCTTATAGAAATATATATGTGTAACAAGTAAAATTGTTAAACTCTTATAGAAATGTACAAAGTACATATTGTAATGGGTAAGTAATGGGTAAAAAATAAAGTCCATAACCCATGACCATGATCCATTGACTAGGTACAATGAATCTTGTTGGGTAAGAACCAAAGTCCATAACCCATACCTATGGAGCATGATCCATAAACCATGAACCATTGCATGACATCAAGCATGAAGTCATGTTGGATATTATCCATGATCCATGACCCATGACCCAAGATCCATAACCCAATGAATACGTACATTGCATCTTTTTGGGTATCCATGATCCAATATCCATGACCCATGGTTCATAACCCATAACCCATAACCCGGTTTGCAACCGAAAATCCTGACTAAACTGACCCAATAGCCGGATCCCAGGATTTGCACTAGCCGGATCCCTCTGGTGAGGGATCCGCGGGAACCGTGAGACTGAAGGCATATTTTTCCTATAAATAGTGAGTCATTTTTCTCTTGCTCACTACTACTCTTAGATATACTTTCTCTCAGTATTCTAACCACACTAACCACATATCCAAAGGATCATTCTATGTAGTTTTATCTTTTGTGATTCTCTAGGTTCCTCTTAAAGGCGAGATGACCACCTCTTGAAGACGTACAATCTCAAGGTCATGAGTTGCTAAGCTTCGTCATCATTAAGACCACTGAAGTGTATCTTATTGAGAGTTCTTTCCCTTCTTCATAGAAGTGTCGTGTTCAAGGCATTAGTGAATGGTGCCGAAGTGTCATGTTGAATGTATTAGTGAATGGTGCCAAAGATGTACAATCGATATGATGTGTCGATGTACAATTTGCGTCATTTGGGGTTAAAGGATGTTGATATCCTTTCTGGTATTGTAAAAAGGAGTGTGTCTCCTTTGGGTAGTTGTGGAGTGGTGTAGTGTTGGGTAGTAGTTCCTCCTTTTTAATGGAACTCAGTATCTAGACTTGTACTAGATAAAGTGTGGGCGAAGCTGTGATAGGTTTGGTTCTACTTCGTGGAAGAAATTGGTGTCTAGCCTTGTACCGGATAAAGAGTAGGCGATGTCGTGAAGGCTTCACCGCCACATAAAGGATCTTGTGTTGTGTAGTGCTTAGAAACTCTCGAGTGGAGTACTCGGGGAGTGGAGTAGGGCAAGTAAGGTATTCTTGTAGCCGAACCACTATAAATACTTGTGTCGTGGTTTTGGGTTCCTTTACTCTTTATCTTTTGCATTACTTACTTATATGTTTATTTATCAATATCCAACACACATCTAAATGGATTGACATAAGTCAATCTAAATATATTAAAATGAAGTTTTAATCGGCAAAACTATTCAACCGCCCCTTCTAGTTTTCCACAATTGGCATCAGAGCTTCGTTACCAAGTTTCTTAGAGTATATTGTACTTTTAAAAATTGATACGATCTATGTATGTTTGAAAACTACAAAGAAGGAAATTTCTTAAAACAAAAATTCATGTTTTAATTTTTTTTAAATATTTTTAACAAAATGTTGGATAGTGATAGATCATTCTAACTTTTTCTCTTGAGAAATCTTCATGCTAGGATTTCTTCAATGACTTCGAAAAATGAAGTCAACACCCAAAGAAGAATCCAAAGTATTTACAACTTGCTTTTACAAAAATACGATTAAGTATTTTAAAAGCCCATGAAGTATATTTCGTGTCTATGATTTTCAAAGATCATAAAATGAATATATAGCAAAGGTATGCTCTCCTAAATACAATTAGGTAATCTAAAGACATGCTAATTGCTTATAGATAAAATAATGATATATTCTTCTATATTATATTAGGTAGTATTATAATATCCTTGCATATATTTAAATACTATTTAAAGACTCGTTGAATTTATACTTAAACTTCAATGTCACAAATTCTCCAAAAAAATCATTCTTCATATTAAACACATCATCAGGAATAGTATTCCCGCTTAATTTCCTTAAAACACCATAAACTAGTCAATATACATCTTTACCTCAAAAAGAAATATTGCTAACCAAAAGTTTTGACCCATCGTTCCTTGCATAGAGATATTGTTGTTGCATTAGTCATCTACGTCAATATCATCTATTGAAATTATCCATATCATGGTAAAATAGAAATTGACATGACTCTTATCTTTTCTCCCGACTCATGGTTTCCTCATGAAAAGGAACCTCGTCAAATGTGTTTAGTAAACACGAAGACTCGTCAAACCTTGTATCACATTTATTATAGACAAACCCCGAGATATAGAGCAAAACTATTGGCAAAAATTGAAATCAAAAACTCCTGCGTCAAAATTATCAAACCCACTAGAACTGTTTTCTTACTAAATAGCCAGATCCCTCATCTATCACTAGCCAGATCCCTTTTTCAAGGGATCCGTGGGAACCGGCACATCAACAAACAGAATAAGTGTTTGACAATTCACTGTGCACTTCCACATTTCACTTTACCCTTTCATACACGACAAGAAACACAACACTACTATTCCTAGGAGCTTTTTCTTCATCAATCCAATAAATTCAATCACTTGTGTAAGTCTTATCTTCACTACATTGTAATTTCCATTCTCAAGTCCTTAGTTATACAATTTTTACATCTTTAGAATTTTGATTCAAGAGGGTTTGTCACAATTTGCTATCACACTATTTTAATTAGCTATCTAAGATAACTAATGAAAGAACAAAACATTGTTAATACAAATTAGAACTCATAATGAATTCAAAAAAGGAGATGTTTTAAGCAAAATTGTGATAAACCTCAACAAGGAATTCTTCTCAAAATTGACACTACATTGTGGTCTTATTATTTAGGATCAATCATGCCTAGCTCCACACAACAAGATAATCAAGACACCGCTCACTATATACCGATGCATCACCGTAAGGATAGTCTTAACCCCAAGGACCGAAAAACCTTTGTTAATACAAATAAGCCGTAAAAACGTTTATTCATATTTTACGATCTTCTAATGTTTTGTCGATAAGAAACGTAAAATCATTTTAATGAAACAAATAAAATACGTAATTGGTTTGAGCCAATAGTTTACTAACATACTTACATTTTCATATAAATCACTAAACAAGTAATAGTGTTTTTCATGTAATAATAATGCATATGTATAGCAACTAGTGTTTACATATTGGGTAGATATATACATACTTAGTATGTATTATAATGGGTAATAGAATAGGCAGAAGTTTAAGTATTTAACCTATTGACTTAATACATTGAATTAGTTGGGTAAAACCCAAAGTCCATGACCCATACCCATGGAGCATAATCCATAACCCTTAATCCATTGCATGACATCATGCATAAGTCATAATGGGTATTATCCATGACCCATGGAGCTAACCCATAACCCATTGACTATATGCATTGCATCTTCTAGATACATTGTATCTACTTGGATACCCATGTTACAAAGTATAGGACCCAGGACCCATAACCCATGACCCATAACCCATGGATAATGAGGAGCGTCTCATAGATCCCTCAGACTACACTAAACGAATCCTTCCAACAAGGGATCCGTGGGATCCGTGGAACAGTAGCATGTTTTTGTCTATAAATAGTGAGCCATTTCTTCATTTTAGGTTGCCACTCCTACACATAGTATTGTAAACTCTCTAACCTCTGATCCAAAGGATCTTTCTATGTAGTTTGTGTTTGTTTTTGTGTGATTCTCTAGGTCCTCTTAAAGGCGAGATCACCACCTCTTGAGTTCGAGCAAGCTCAAGTCCATGAGTTGCCATGCTTCATCATCATCAAGACTACTGAAGTTCTCTTGTTGATAGTTCTTTCTTCCTCTCTAGAAGTGTTGTGTCTAAGGCATTAGTGATGGATGCCAAAAGGGTCAAGACGAGGGCATTAGTGAAAGGTGCCGAACGTCCATGTCAAAGACATTAGTGAAGGATGCCAAATGAGTCAAGAAGAAGGCATTAGTGAAAGGTGCCGAACATCCGTGTCAAAGGCATTAGTGAAGGATGCCAAAAGGGTCAAGTCAAAGGCAATAGTGAAAGTTGCCAAAAGATCATGTCAAAGGCATTATTGAAAGATGCCAAGGATGTACAATCTATATGATGCATCGATGTACAAATAGAGATGTGTTGTGTCCACGAATACTGATATCCTTGATGATGTTGTAATAAGGAGTGGGTCTCCTTTGGGATAGGTGTTGTGTAGTGTTGGGTAGTAGTTCCTCCTTTGTAATGGAACTCGGTATCTAGCCTTGTACCGGATAAAGTGTAGGCGACGTTGTGATAGGTTTGGTTCTACCTCGTGGTAGAACCCGGTGTCTAGCCTTGTATCGGAAAAAGAGTAGGCGACGTTGTGAAGGCTTCTCCGCCATAAGGAGTTTGTGTCGTTTAGTGCTTATAAACTCTCGAGTAGGTGACTCGGGGAGTGTAGTAGGGCAAGGAAGGTGTCCTTGTAGCTGAACCACTATAAACACTCGTTTCGTGGTTTTGTGTTTCTTACGCTTTACTTTTTCTTTACATATTTACATACCAATCTATCAACACCCAACATACACATTTAAATAGATTGACATAAGTCGATCTAAATATTTTGAAAAAAAGTTTTAATCGGTAAAACTATTCAACCCCCCTTCTAGTTTTCCAAAATTGGCATCAGAGCTTCGTTACCAAGTTTTTTAAGAGTATATTGTACTTTTAAAAATTTGATACGATCCATGTATGAGTGAAAACTACAAGGAAGGAAATTCCTTTAAAATAAAAGGTCACGTTTTAAAATCATCATATTTTATAATGTTGGATAATGATAGATCTTTCTAATATTTTCCTTGTTGAGAATTCTCCATACTAGGATTTGGGCATCCTTAGAAGATCACGAAGAATTTCTCTCTAATACTTCTTTTCTTAAAAAGAATATATAGCAAAGGTATGATCTTTAATAAATTACTTACAAATAAATTTTGTTTGTTTTCCTATATTTTCTAGATGAATTAATAATGTCATTTTTTTAAAACATAATTAAGTTTTGTAGTATCATTATTCTCTCTTAAAAATTACTAAAGTGGTTATCTATATTGAACACATCATCAAGAATGGTATTATTCGTTGATCTCTATAGACAAAATTACAAACTAATGAAAGTGATATCTCTGCTATTCGAGAGCCTTGATCATCACTCCTCACATAAGGATTATTGACATTTCATCTATGTCAACAAGTATCCATGTGAGACTTCTCATATTATGATAAATTGGGATTTTATCATAATCTTTAAAACTTCCCAAAGAATTATGATTTATTCATAAAAAGGGAACCTCGTTAAATAGGACTAGTAAAACACGTCAAAATCCCTAACCATAAGTTATAGAGCATAAACATCAACTCTAGCCAAGAATTAGAACTCCCAAACCAAAATTATCAAAGATCACTTTAGTTGTCAAATTGCTGTTATGCCGGATCCCTGTGCCTGAACTAGCCAGATCCCTCATACAAGGGATCCGTGGGATCCGTGCAATAGAAGACAGTTGAAGAAAGAAATGATCACTGTGGAAGTTCCACTCTTCACTTTGCTCTCTCAAAAATCACGAACATAAAACCCATTTACTGTTCACATGAGTTAATTGATCATCTTCTCCAAGGACACAATCTCTTGTGTAAAGTATAATCTTCACTACATTGTTATTTCCATTCCTTGATTCCTAGGATTACAATTTTCATCTTTAGAAATTGAGCTCAAATGGGTTTGTCACAATTTGTTACCAGATTGTTTTCTAAGATAAACTAAATCAAAGAATCAACATTGTTAATACAAATTAAACTCATTTTTTAAATTCAATGAAGATGTTTTGAGCAAAATTGTGATGAATCCCATTAGGTTACTATTCACACAATTAAAACCACATTGTGGTTTTGATGTTTAGGACCAATCATGCCTGGAAATCATCAAAAAGATTACCATGACATCGCTCACTATATTCCCATGTATCATCGTAAGGATGGTTTAAGCCTGGAGGATAGAAAAGCCTTCAAGATGTTGGAAAAAAGAATATTCTACGAAGGACGAGTGGTTGAACCCTCATTCATCAACAACACCAACATCGCCAAGTCTTTGGGGCAATCAACTTTAATTTTCTCTTGGACCTTAATGAGAAAATTTGTCCGGTGTTTGTACTAGAGTTTTACAAGACCATGAGAATCATTCGAAATGAAGACGAAACTGTTAGTGAAAATATTACGATATTTAATCTATACAGTCTCGTTTATTTTGATTGATGACAAACATGTAACTTGTAATACATAACGTAAAATGTACAAGTTACTTGTAATCACACGTTGTCTCAACATACATTCAACACCTCTCAATGTCTCAAGTCCTCGTATGTTACAACACAGGTTCGTACATGTTTGTTATGTGGCATTATGATCAAACCCATTAACAAATCATTTAGAATGTTTAAAATACGTTTAGAGTCACTAAGTATTTTAATAGGTTAACCATTCTATTTCGAACCTCATTTTACATTTTGCATTCACAAGTATTTCATACAAACACTAAAGTTTACTTACACTTGACAAAATATATTTTATTTTGACAAGCACTCTTTTACAAAAGGTAACTAGACATTTTATTAACTAGTTACATAATACATTTTACAAGTTTACCTTGATAAACTTTTTAATCTAAAAATGGAAATACATGTTACATCATGTCATGCATCATCTTTGAAATCCTTGGAAGATCACTTGAATATTTTGGTTAGATTGACACACAATATTTCAAATGTGATCTTAGTAAGATTTGGTAATATCTTGTAAAGATTTGAAGAAAGATTTTTTAGCTTTTCTGTCAGGTACCCACGGAACCCTTTTCTATAAAGGGCGGAACCCTTTTAAGGGGTCCGTGGTCCGTGGACGCTCCTGTCCACTTTTGGCTATAAATAGAAGCCCATTGTTTTCCCATTTCTTCACCACTTCAAAGCACATCTTCTCCACCTTCTTGCATACATTTAGATCAATCATTAACAATGTAGTAACACACATTAAACACCCTAATGATCATGATCATAATGCTTCTAACATTCATCTTTGTTGTAAGCATACTCTTTGATCAACCAAGGAAATCTTGGAGATCTAGCCATTCCCACTCACCACAAGCTGAAGATCTATCACAAGAAGTTTAGGGAACTTGTGATCTTCATCATGAAGGATTCCTATCAATGGAAGTTCATTTAGAAGTAGTTATTCATATCCATTAGACATTTGTGTCATGGATCATTAGTGTAAACATCATTGCATCATAACAACACTTTCACCAAACTAGATTAGATGGTTTATGTGTTTGTGCCATAAAACACAAGGTTTATTATGTTGGGCCATAAAACATATTGGGAGTGGTTGTACCCTTGTAAAAGAACTCGACATCTAGCTTAGTGTCGGAAATATTGTATAGGCGACGTTAGGTTGGTTCTACCTCGAACTAGAACCCGGTATTTAGCTTTGTACTGGAAAAAGTGTAAGCGACGATTGTAAGGTTTTCTCCGCCAAGAAGGGAGCTTGTTGATTTAGTGAAGTAACTCTCGAGTTGGGTACTCGGGGAGTGGAGTAGGGCGGAAAGGAGATCCGTGACCGAACCACTATAAATCCTCGTGTTCGGTTTGCACTTTCCTTTCTTTATCTCTTTACTTTTATACTTGCACTATACTATTGTTTGTGATGTGGTTTGATGTTCATGATTGTGTGACAACTTGGTTTACCATGCTTTATATTAGTCACAAACAATAATTGGTACTTTCATATTATAACAAGCTTCATAAGCGATTTGATACTAAAGATCTAAAGTTTTTAAACGGTAACGTATTCACCCCCCTCTACGTTTCCACAATTGGTATCAGAGCCACGTAGCTCGTATTTTCAAAACAAATGGTTTTTAAAATAGAGTACGATCCATGTATCAACTTACCATTGAAGCGAAAAATAATATGAAAAATGCTTTGCTTGTTATACTTAGAAATTTTGTTGTTAAATGTAACTTTGTATACAAGCTTGAAGGTTTTCTTGAAAAATAAAATAAAAGTTTGTTGAAATGACTAGTAAGTATTGTATTGTGTGCTTATAGAAAATTTACGAAAAATATGATTTTAAAGGAGTGTTTGGGATAACTATAAATTTAGTTGAAAAATCACCTCCGTAAATGTTTAAGATAAGTTACATAAGTAGATATGTTGTTAAATATGTGTATTATATGTTTACTATGGAATCTAGTAAGTCACACACGTTTTCTCTATGTCCAATACTAGTTTTGGTGAATCTGTCTCAGAGGACCACGGCACCAAATCTTATAAAGGGCGGATCCCTTTATTTGGTTCCGTGGAATCCGTGTGTACAGTATGCAGTTTTTTGGGCAACTTCAAAAAATCATAACTAATTAACCGTAAGTCCGTACGAGTCGAGCCACCTATCATTTTAAAGGGAATTGAGTCTACTTTCACCTAAAAATACTTTCATGGCCTGAGTCTAATTTTAAATAAGTGAAATAGACCAAATACTACAGTATGTCTAAAAAATTGAGTTTCACTTTAACATAAAAACTCAAATTTTTGAATCAAGCAATTTAAGTTGGTATTCTTAGAACTTTGATACAACTTCCTTTGAAACTAAATTATTTGGTAATATGTTTAAAGGAAACTAATCAAGCTTGGTATACATCGTCATATTTAAACGCAAAATGACGAAAAGTGTCTTTCTTGTTATGCTATGCTAAATGACCACTTGTTTATGTTGTTTGCATATATGTTGCTTGCTTATTTTCAAATTGTTATTTACACTTGTTTGTTTGCATAATATAAGTGTCAATCTTTCCATGTTATTTATTCGCTTGCTTGACGATTTCTTGTTTATGCACAATAGGACATTTGCTAGATTTTGTGCACTTAGTTGGAAAATTGTTTTACCATCACTTATAGACTTGGATCACTTCCTTTTCATAGGGTATACTAACATCTCGCATAACTTATGAAATGTCATGACTCGCTTAGCAATGAGTACTAAGTAAATTAGTCAAGTACTTTGAAAAAATGGAGGTTTTAAGAGAGTGTTTGGTACAAGGACAAAAACAATGTTGTATGATGTAATTTATTTGTTTTTACTTTGTAGGATGATAATATGACTTAAAACAATGTTGTATGCTAACCGGTTTATGCAGGTGAATAGCACAAGTGTGTTATCAAATTTTACCCATTTTCACTTTTATGTGAAAATCGTTAGCCCTTAGTCAAAGTCTATGCTCCACTATGTTTGTATATGTGTTATCGACTTTTCCTAACTAGAAGTAATTAATGTCACATGTTTTAAGCAAAATTTCAGGTTTCGGAAAACTCCCCGACACCTAAAAAATGGGTCTGTGAACTTTTCTGGTATCCACGGATCAGACGGCACCAAAACGTTGGTACCGTCTGTTATGCATTTTGGTACCGCCATACCTGTACAGGCGGACCAGGCGGCACCAATTTAAGGGTTCCGCCTGTGTAAAGAAATGGTGCCGTGAATCCTACATGTAAGTTATTGAATTTTACTAAATCCCGCAATCTAATTTACCAAACTTCGTTTCTAGGATAGTTGTTAATGCATATCTTTCATACCTCACTCAACAAATCCTCAATGGATTAACTTAGGATGTTTCACACGATTTTAGACACTTCCATCTCATTAGAAACTACTATCTTTGTATGGATTAACATCAAATCCATGAATCCTTAGTTCCATAAATCGACACATTCAAGATGATCATTTTCACACCTTCACTGTTACTTTTCCTCAAAGCTTAGCATTTCTTAAAGCAAAGTCAAAATGACTAAATCCTTAACCTCAATTAAGCCTCTTAAGAAAACCACTAGGATTAGCATTCGATCTTGTTGCTTCATTAACTTAAGCTCTTCATCCTCAGACTCATTACCTCTCAACATCTCATCACCCATTCAAGATGTGAACTTTCTAAACTTGAGTACTCCAACTCCACCACCAAAATCACCCACCATCATCCAAAACAACTTCACTACCAAAGTCTCCAAAGCTTGTACCTATCAAACTTTGTACAACACCACCAACATCTCCTCACCCGTTTACGGATGACTTAGATGACTTACCGAGACTAATAAACCTGGACTCATTATTTGCAAAGATATCATACACAAGTCTAACATATGACTATAGATATTGTTTTGTATCTACATGTATTGCCTCACCTGGATAACATGAAAATAATGTGTCAACCTTCAAGACGATAAGTATTTACATCGAGTCATAACTCACACATATGTTAAATACATATTATCAAGTCTTGTTATCCTTGAGTTCAATCTAAGCTTTATAATCTCAACAAATTAGGATTCACAACTTAAGTATTTCATCCGAAATATTCAAGTATATGCGACTTACGATTGTAGTCATTAAAAGTCATATCCGAAAAATCAACACCCAAGTATTTTAACAACACATGTTGAAACACTTATCCAAAACAAACAACCCGCGGTGCCACTTATCCCTCTTTGACACCTACTATCCCTCTTCCATCTTTTGGCACCATTAACCGTATTGCACATGAACTTCCAAGAGTATACTTTAAATCAAACGTGCCCTTTCAAGGTGAACCTTTACCTCAGCCCCTAAGCTTCATAAACATAACCAAAACTTCAAGCACTTCACCCACTAGTTGTAGCAACCAATGAACCATAAGAATTAGTATCCGTATTTTTTGTGTTCAACATCTATGGACTAATATTCAACCTAAGTACTCCCATAGCACAACAAACCCCTACATCACCACATCCTTATTTAGACACTAGAAGACCTACCATCTAGAACAACCAATCCACCATCCTTACCATCATTTGAATTCGTTGAGTGTATTGCTCAAAAAGCCCTTGTGTCCAACACTTGTACTGAATCAAATGCACGTTTGAACAAACTCAAACTTCCTTTCCAACATATAAGGACTTAGATAATTCATTATGGCTAGAACCTCAACTATCAAATAAGCATGGTGCTCTTGGTAATTGTTGTCAATTTCCACTAGGTATAAGTAGTACTACCTTCACAAATTATCAAAGTATTAGTAATACTTCATCGTTAAACTTCTGCATAAATTTCGTTAAACCTCAAATCAACATTTTAACAACATATGTTAAAATGCAATCTCAAAGCCAACATCACACACCCCAAGCAACAATGACTTTTGAGGAGTATACATAAGAAACTCGAGTGAATTCCTCTTGTCATCATCTAGTGAATATAATCTTGAGACCAAGTTTATTTAGATGGGACTATCCGATTCAAACACTTTGGCTTCATATCTTCATTTAGGAAAACATGATGTTTTGAAGAACATTATGACTAAGATTCATGCGTTAAGATTTCATCTTGTTAAAAGGATATTGTATATCCTATGCATCATTCTTGCGACATAAATAGTTGTGTTACAAGAGATTTCATTACACCTCATTGGCTAAATGATCTTGAAACAAACATCTACAAGTTCTATGAACTAGCATATCCAATTCATCTTGTCATACTTGTTTTTATAAGCATGATAACTTTATCTCATGGGATAATCTCATTTGTTGAAAGATACTATTTGTATCTATTTCCTTTCAAGCGTACATCATAACCTAACCTTGCTCAAACCGAGTGCACATACAAGGTTAAAACTACACATCTTTAGAGCATACACAAGATCTATTGAAGTTGGTAACCTCACTTAGATTATTGTTAAATAAAATACCAAAGAGCTTTCTTGAGAACGTTCTTAGTTTAACATATTCTCTAGTCTTAGATTATCAATTCACATTTAAATTACACACTTCAACTCAACATAAAAGATGTCATCCATTAGATCATACAATTAGCTGTGTAATTTGAACAACTTTAGATTCTAAACACAAGATTAAAACACATTGTTTATCAAACCCACCATTGTTAAAATTCATGTGTATAACATGACGTCTTCATCACCTTAGTTATATTGCATATTAGTTAAGTCACATTAAGCCAAGTATTGGTAAACTATCATCTTTTATGCACTTTAATATGCAAAAGTAGGAGTTCCCATCTTTCTAACATGAGAATGACTACTGGAGAACCTATTGCACTAGAAACTCAATTTGACCTAACGGTTGAATTGCTTCCTGGAGAGAAGTTGGGTATGTGGAATCACCCGTAAAAATGGTTGTGTTTAGCCTTAATTGAGCACCGCTAGTAATAGTCTCATATTCATTCTCCAAACTTGAAAAATCTGTATTCCTATACTTGCCTAAAGTAAGTGTTAAAACATTGATAGTTTGCCTCGCCTTAGGAATACTAATCAAACAAGTAGTATATATGACTTTTCTTTTAAAACCACTTGCATTGCACTTACATGTGTTGATTACATGTTCTTGTTTGATACGATAAGTTGATTTGACATTATCTTAGTGTTTGATAACTAGTCAAATGTGTAAACCTTAGTACGGTTTTATCTTTATAATGCTTGTATTCTTGTTTCATGCTACTAAACGTTTAAACCTAAAACTCTATTTGCATGATACTTACTTTTGAATTAGTTTTAGCATGATTAACATGTTACTTATGAAATCATATTATGTCATTTTGATACGTGATAATTCTGATATGATAAGTTTGTATTTGAAAGCTATTAATTGGCATTCATTATATCTATGTGTAGTACGTTCCAAATGATACATGCTCCAAATTGTTATGTCTTAAACATGGCTTGCATGAATCTTTCATCTTGTTTCTTTTGCTTCTTGTCACACTATTTGTTTGCTACATGTGCACATATAATATGTCAAAGTGCTTTTGGTATGACAAACTTTTAGAAGCCTTTTTATCTTAAAAATTAATCACATAGATTTTTGTGTTAATTTACAAGCCAAGTATGCTTAAGCGTCTAAGTCTAACGACAAAACAATCTCAAAATAAAATGTCTTGAATAAAGTTGTATTCTTGCATAATATGATTGTCTTGATACTATCTTGTATGGTGATTTCTTATCTACTAAGTACAAAGTGTTGTTTTTGCTTATATAATATGTTATCATTTGATTTCTATCATGTTAACATCTTTTGTCACTAACAAATTTGTTTTGTAGGTTGATAACAAATTATTTGTTATCTCACTTGGTTTTAACTTTTATATGCTCATTTTGCATAATCCCCTTTATTGCTACATAGATTAGTAATATGCTTTATGAGACCCCTACACTTGCATATAGTTTAAAAGCATATAGAATTAAGTTCTAGCTGGTTGGCTTTGCATTTTTGTCTTTCAACCGACCTCTTTCCAAATCTCATTTTAGCTTCCGCTTTCCAAAAAATCATCTACATCATTATTTAGTTATAACAATACTCTGATCCTCTTCACTTCCTATTAGGAAACCACATGCCTCATCATACGATCATCTCGTATTAATCGAGAAGAAGTACGTGACTTTAAGGATGAAGTTCATTGTATGCTAACCATCATCCAGAAAAACATCACTAAGCTCATCTCTTTCGTTAACCCGAATAACCTCCTAAACACTTTGTTGTCATTCCTTATTTGATACATTACACATTATGTTGGATGTCCACCAATTAAGGGGGAGAGAAATCCATTCACATAATTGTCTTTTGTCAAATTTTATGTCTCTTAGACTCTAAAATACCAACACATAGGCAAACACCACTTAGCTAAAATCGGTTCACGAAACCACAACTAGTTCAACCTTTTTAACCTTATATCACAAGTTTGCACCAATACCTCATCAAGTGAAAAACACATCATGTGTTCTACAAACTTCTTCATCTCCACAATCAACGAATCTAGGATTTTCCTTAAACTAGCACCTTACAACTTCACTATCTAGAACACCATCATAGGATCTTATCCTTTTCTCGCTTGACATATATCATGCATGTCATTGTCAGTACAAACGATATATTAATCAAAACAGCCATTTCCAACACGTTGGTCCATCCAACTCTCACTTATATGATGTCATTCTCATCCTCATATAGGTACTCATTATTATTAGTAGTATTTTCCATATTGTCTTCACTTCTTTTCAAAGTGATAATCATCCATGTCGGTCAAAACCATGCTAATACTACCTTTCCCATTGTCACCTAGAATAGGTCATTTTTATAATCCGTGTCAATCAATGAACGAATTTATCTTCATGTTATCACTTTTATATATTCTTAGATAGAACGCATTATTGATTATTCTTGGGTTGAAGCTTATGAGAACTTGCTCATAACAATAGGTTGTTAGTATCAATAAATCATTCAAATCATAACCCTTATGCATCATTGAAATGCAATGTCCATTCATTTTTTTTTTCTTTTTCTCTTAGCTTTGGTCACTTGACGTGACGAAAGGATTGCATGAGTCCATATTTCTATATTTGCTATACATACGAGTTTCTAACTCCTTAATAGCTTCCTACCTTATCACCACCACCTTCCATCACCACTTTCACTAATCATCACCACCATAGATTAGCGAAAACTTGCTTTTGTAAATGTCAAGTCATCTACCATCACCACATGAATCCTACTAGTAAACCGACACCAACACTAGCACCACTAGTGGCACACCCGGTGGAAGACTTCATATCTTCTTTCTAGGAATTATTGTAAAACCCAAAAATCTAAAACCTATATAAAGACTAAAATACCCTTGGAACCAAGAATAATAAAATACGTAAAACACGTTTATAATAAATTTACGAAATTAAAAACCTAATAAATAAAACTTAACGAATATAATTTCGTGAACGACTTTGGTACGACGAAGGACGTAAATGTTTCGCTAATAAGTTGGGCCGTTTGTTTGTTTAATGGACTCGTGTCTTTTGTTTTGTTTTGCGCCAAGCCGAAGCCCAAGAGGGTGTTTGTTTGTGTTCGTGTGAGCCAAGGAGGGGCCGAAGCCCATGTGATGTTTGTGTGTGTGTTCGGTTGGATCCAAGCCAACCCAAACCCAATCACTTTCCTATTCTAACTCAAATACTACAACTATAAGTACATTACATAATCATTAAATTGGAACCCTAGTTTTGCTTTGCCTTTTCTTTTCTTTCTTGCTCGGCCGAGAACTCCCAACACACCCTTGGTGTCGATTTTTCTTATTCAAGTGAAGGTATAACGTTTATTCATCTTTCTTTTAACGTATTATGCATGTATATGTCGAGATATACTTTGGTTAGTCGCGTTTGTTTTTCTTTTTGTTGTGGCCGAGAGATGCTAACCAAGAAAACAAGGAAACCCTAATTTATTTAACTTGTAATTAATAAGGAACGTGTAAAGTGATAAGTAATATTGAATCGGGTCATGTATATGTTGAGTTAATGTAAGTCGAGACATGCATGAGTTGGACCGAGGCATGCATGACTTTCGAATGGGGTTTAAAACATATTAACTTGTATATGAAACATGTTTAAATGAGCTAGGTCTTGTGTAAAACATGCTAGCCGAAACCCTAGGTGAACCGAATACATATGTACATGAGATTTGGACGTGTAATAAATAAGTAAGGTTACGTAAACATAAACCCTAGTTTATTATGTAAAGCGTGTAAAGTATACTAAACCCTAATAACTTATGGTCACATGAAATCATAAACGTGTATGATAAAGTGTAAAAGTAAAAGAAGGTTATTAATTACGTATTAGGTTAATTGGAGAGTCATTAAGACGTAACATGTAAAGTAAATGCATATTAATGAGATATTAAAGAGTAAGAAACCCTAGAACGTAAATGAGAGTATATTAGGGTTTGAGCTAAATATAGTAAGTGTTATTTCATGTGTGAGTTATAACTTATAAACTATTTTCTCATTTAACCTAGACTTTAACAAATGATATAACGAACCCTAATCTACAACATTAATTATAAAATACTTAAGACTCATTAATAAAACCCTAAAGTTTAAAGATCACTAATTTTGAATACCAAATATTAAAAGATCATTTTGACGATTATGGAATCATTAATAACTTGGACGACCGTTAATGTCTATAGGTTCTGTGAAGAGGGAGTAATCCTTTGTTTTCGTCTTTCTGCTTTTCAATCTTTGCGTTGGAATAAGGTACGGATATTCTGTCTTACTTTAAGACACTTATGTTATCGTACAGATATTCTGACCTTTTCAGTAAAGGTTTCTCTTAATGTTTTCTTTTGTATTAGGTTTTCCTAAGCCTTTGCTATGAATCCCAAATCTGATTTTTGTTTGAGCTATTGCTTATCTGAACTTTGATTTCTGAATTATGAAACATCTGATTTTGGAACTATCTGATATGAAAACTATGATTTTGGAAATATGAATGATTTTCTGATAAATACGATCTGTGTCAGTTATGACATTCTGATTTGACCTAAGATAGTTTGACACCCGAGCCAAATATTTAACTAGTCATGGGGGTTCCATGTCCGTATCAGTGATGCACCTCTGATATGACTCTAGGGCAGTAGAGTGATGTTCTGCCACGTCTCTGGATGGTGAAGCATATTTGTGAATATGTAGGAAGGGGCGTATGGATGCATCCTAGATCTGTTATCTGTTGTATGTTATATGTTATCTGATGATTGATGCTGCGTGCGTGCACGTCCTTCATAACTCTGGTAGGTCTCCCCTACAAATGTTGCCTTGTGTGAATGTGAATGTGATCTGATATAAGTTCTGGGCTCGTGGTAGTTGACTATAAACTTTATTTGAAATTTTGACTTATGCTTTGAAAATGATAAAGATTTTGTTATTGCTCATTCACTTTATTTCATATCCGTTATCGTTTAGTATTCGCTTTTGCTTTCATATCTGTTCACTGGGCTTTTGAAGCTCAACCGCACTTTTCTTTTCTTCCGCGGCAGGTATCTAAGCATTGGAAGCTGGGTCGCTTTGGGATGAGTGCTTGAGTGGACTTACCTTAGAGATTTTAGCTTTGATTTCCTATGATGCCATTTAGACTTATTTATTTCGGATATTATGTTTGAAGTTTATTATGCTTCCGCTGGGACCTATGTATTGAAGTCTTTTGACTTGGATTATTTTCCGCATTTATGTTAAGACTTTCTTTTGGTTATGAATGTTTTGCTTTGATATGACACCATTACTTGTGATTCCTTTACCCTTGGCGGGTCGGGGCGTTACAATTTATGGTATCAGAGCCCAGGTTTACGACTTGTAGTCAGGACCTGTGAACATAAGAACCTTAAGTTATCCCTTAGAATTAAGATTTGACCTGTGAGGATTGGGTAGACTTAGGTTTTCCTTCTGCGAACTTCCATTTCGTATCTCACCTTTGTTCTTTTGCTAATCGTTTGAATATCGTTTAGATGGTTCGAACTCGTACTACTGGTGGCGCGGATGGAGACGATGATGCTCCTAACATGGATGCTGCGATTGCGAATGCTCTCAACTCTCTTTTCCCTGGTTTGACTACACCTGAGATTATGGAACAGGTGATCAACAACATCCGTAATCAGAATGGTGCTTCGGGTAGTGGTGAAGGAAATCAACCCGTAGGCATTCACACTTGGCTCGAGCGTTTCGGTAAGCTCAAGCCTCTTTCTTTTAGCACTGCTGCTACTCCCACTGAAGCTGAGGACTGGATCACTCATGTTGAGAAGCTGTTTGAAGTATTGGGTTGTGGAGACGAGTTTAAGACTCGTTTGGCTGCGTTTAAGTTGGAAGGTGATGCTTTGAATTGGTGGAAAGCATTGAAACAAGCACGAGGAGGAGATGCTTTCGCTGTTACTTGTACTTGGACTGAGTTTCGGACTATCTTCTATAACCGTTACTTCCCTGATGCTGAACAGCAAAGGTATGAGAGGGATTATCAGGCGATCTACCAGTTTGATAATGAGAACTCCAACGAGTACATGAGTAGGTTTATGAGGTTGGTAAGCTTTGTTGGAGCAATTGCTGGAGATGGTAGGCGCCAAGCTAAGCATTTCAAATGGGGACTGAAGAAGTGGGTGTTGGACCGACTGCTTAACACTGACTATGAGGATGTGTCGGCCTGCAATGATGCAGCTCGTAACATTGAGATCTTTCATGAGGGTTCAGGTTACAACAAGCGTAATCGCGATGGTGATCGGATTCAAGGTAGGACTCAAAGTAATGAGTATAAGGGAAATAATGGCAGGAGTTATGATTCGAGGGGACAAGGGGATATGAGTTATGATCAGCGGGGTCAGTCGGGAAGGAATGTGGACTCTAGGCGCCCTGAGGCGAGGGGTCAGGATAGCAGAGCTGCTGGTAAGAATGGAAATGATCGTCAGAATCAAGGTAACAATAACCAGCGTTACAACAAAGATCAGTCGGCTCGAGGATCGAATCAGGGTCGTGCTTCAGGATCTTCTGGTCAGCAAAGGACAGCTGAAGTTTTGCCTCCCCCACCTATCTGTACTACTTGTGGAAAGGCTCATCCGGGACCGTGTTTCAAGGCCACTGGTGGATGTTTCTCTTGTGGTTCTACTACTCACAAGATCAAGGATTGCCCTAAGAGGAACCCAGCGATTCCTGGAAACTACACCAAGCCGCCACCTACTACTGGACGTGTCTATGCTACTACTCGGAATCAGGCGGAGCATACTTCAGGTACCATTACGGGAACTCTTTTCATTGATGATTATTC
Organism: Chrysanthemum seticuspe; assembly: GCA_019973895.1. NCBI lineage: Eukaryota > Viridiplantae > Streptophyta > Magnoliopsida > Asterales > Asteraceae > Chrysanthemum > Chrysanthemum seticuspe. Next base: position 1,499,104 of record BPTQ01000004.1, read on the forward strand.
TATCTTCGTTTTATTTGATACCGGCGCCACACACTCCATCATATCTGTCACATGTGCTAAGAAACTTAATATGAAGCCACAACCACTAACGAATCGTTTATCGATATCTACGCCTATGAAAAATCACATGATCATTGATCATAAATACGTTAAGTGTCCTCTTCGTTTTGATGATCGTATTCGCCATGCACATCTGTATCCTCTCGATATGGTCGACTTTGATATCATTCTAGGCATGGATTGGTTGGCTTATCATAGAGCTTCCATCGACTGCTATGCTAGAACTGTGATCTTTGGAGACGTCAAACATCCTAAATTCGTTTATTATGGTTCTAAACCACTCAAATCTGTTAAGTTCATTTCTGCTATGAAGGCACGGACCATGATTGCTCATGGGTGTCAAGGTTTTCTGGCATCTGTTAAGGACACATCTTTGGAGAGTCCTAACATTGAAAGCCTTTTCGTTGTTTGTGAATTCACTGACGTTTTTCCCGATGAACTCCCTGGACTTCCTCCAGCTCGAGAAGTTGAGTTTAGTATCGAGTTAATCCCTGGTGCTAAACCGATTTCGAAAGCTCCGTATCGTATGGCACCTGTAGAACTGAAGGAGTTGAAGGAACAGCTGCAAGAGATGATAGATAATGGATTCATTCGACCTAGTGTTTCTCCGTGGGGTGCACCTGTTTTGTTTGTAAAGAAGAAGGATGGAAGTATGCGTCTATGTATCGACTACCGTGAACTTAACCGTATTACTATTCGGAACCGTTATCCTCTTCCACGCATAGACGATTTGTTTGATCAACTGCAAGGAGCTAAGTTCTTTTCTAAGATTGATCTGAGGTCTGGTTATCATCAACTACGTGTGAAGGAGCAAGATGTTCCTAAAACCGCGTTTCGTACCAGATATGGTCATTATGAGTTTCTCGTTATGCCTTTTGGTTTGACGAATGCGCCTGCTGTGTTTATGGACCTGATGAATCGTGTTTTCCATGAGTTTCTCGATAAGTTCGTTATTGTCTTCATCGACGATATCTTAGTTTACTCGAAGTCTGAAGAGGAGCATGAGCAACATCTCCGGATAGTGTTGGAGATTCTGAGGAAGAAGAAGTTGTACGCCAAGTTCTCGAAGTGCGAATTTTGGTTGAGACAAGTCGCTTTCCTTGGTCATATCGTATCAGCTGATGGTATAACCATGGATCCATCTAAGGTTGAGGCTATCACTAAGTGGCCAAGACCTACGACAGTGACTGAGGTCAGGAGTTTTCTAGGACTTGCTGGATATTATCAACGTTTTGTCGAAGGTTTCTCTCGTTTAGCTTTGCCGTTAACCCAATTGATGAGGAAAGGTGAAAAGTTCGTGTGGACGGATGAAAGAGAAAAGAGTTTTGAAGAGTTGAAACGGAGATTGGTTTCCGCTCCTATTTTGACTCTTCCATCTGGTTCCGGAGGATATCAAATCTATAGCGATGCATTTAAGAAAGGATTGGGCTGTGTCTTGATGCAACATGGTAAGGTGATAGCTTACGCTTCAAGACAACTGAAACCTTATGAGGAGAATTACCTAACTCATGACCTTGAGTTAGCTGCTGTGGTATTCGCATTGAAGATTTGGAGACATTACTTGTATGGAGAGACGTGTGATATTTTCACCGACCATAAGAGTCTCAAGTATATTTTCACTCAAAAGGAACTCAATATGAGACAAAGAAGATGGTTAGAACTTCTTAAGGATTATGACACTAACATTCAGTACCATCCGGGTAAGGCTAATGTAGTTGCTGACGCACTTAGCCGGAAATCAGGTATGATTGCAAGTATTGAGATTGAGCCTAGGATTATTCGTGACTTAGAACGTTTGGATGTTGAGTTGTGCGTACGAGGTTCTGGTGGATACTGGGCTAGTATGAAGGTGGAGTCGAACCTTATACTGCAAATTAAGGAAGCTCAGAAAGATGACGGCGAGCTGTGGGCCGTAACTCAAAATGTTGAAGAAGGTAAACAGACGGAGTTTAAGGTGGATAATGACGGTATTGTATGGTATGAAGATAGGCTTTGCGTTCCCAATGATCAAGTACTTCGTGAGAAAGTTATGACTGAAGCTCATAGTTCTCCTTTCACTATCCATCCTGGTTCTACCAAGATGTATAGGGATTTGAAACAGTATTTCTGGTGGAACGGCATGAAGCAAGATGTGGCGACATTTGTGTCGAAGTGTATGATTTGTCAACAAGTGAAGATCGAACATCAAAGAGCTAGTGGACTGTTACAACCATTGGATATTCCGACATGGAAGTGGGATAAGATATCTATGGATTTTGTGACTGGACTACCTCTTACTAAGAAGAAGCATGATGCGATTTGGGTGGTTGTTGATCGGCTAACCAAATCAGCTCATTTCTTACCAATCAGGAAGGATTATGGTATTGGCAGATTGTCAGAGATTTTTCAGCAAGAGATAGTTAGACTTCATGGTACTCCGACGGCTATTGTGTCAGATAGGGATCCGCGTTTTACTTCTCGTTTCTGGAAGGGTTTGCAAAAAGCTTGGGGTACTCGACTTAATTTTAGTACGGATTTTCATCCTCAAACAGATGGTCAGTCAGAGAGGACTATTCAGACCTTAGAAGACATGCTAAGGGCTTGTGCTTTGGAATGGACTGGCAGCTGGGATGAATATTTGTGTTTGGTAGAGTTTGCGTACAATAACAGTTGGCATGCTAGCATTAAGGCAGCACCGTTTGAACTTCTTTATGGAAGGAAATGTAGATCACCTACTTGTTGGGATGAAGTAGGTGAACGTCTAATTGAAGGACCGGAAATGATTGATATCACTAATGAGAAAGTAGCTGTTGCTAGAGAGAAGTTGAAGGAGGCTAGGTCTCGTCAGAAAAGTTATGCCGACAAGATTCGTCGTGATTTAGAATTTCGTGTTGGTGATCGGGTATTTTTGAAAGTCTCGCCGTTTAGAGGTGTGAAACGTTTTGGAATCAAGGGCAAGCTTAGTCCTCGATTCATTGGTCCGTTTGAAATTCTGGAACGTATAGGAGAAGTTTCGTATCGATTAGCACTTCCGCCTCAGTTATCGCATGTTCATGATGTGTTCCATATATCTCTCCTAAGAGGATACAATTATCATCCATTACACGTTGCTTCGTATCCGTTTGATCAGATTCGATCCGATATGTCTTTGCCTGAAGAACCAGAAGCTATTTTGGAAAGACAAGAAAGAGTCATGAGAAGTAAAGTTATTCCGTTCGTTAAGATTCTTTGGAAAAATCACCCAGAGCGTGAGGCTACTTGGGAGACCGAAGAGTCGATGCGAGCTAGTTATCCTCATTTCTTTGAATAGTTCGGTATGTTCTCATTTCGTTATCGTTTTCGTTTCCGTTTCATTTCAATTTTCGAGGACGAAAAATTTTTTTTAGAGGGGAAGAGTTGTAAAACCCGAAAATCTAAAACCTATATAAAGACTAAAATACCCTTGGAACCAAGAATAATAAAATACGTAAAACACGTTTATAATAAATTTACGAAATTAAAAACCTAATAAATAAAACTTAACGAATATAATTTCGTGAACGACTTTGGTACGACGAAGGACGTAAATGTTTCGCTAATAAGTTGGGCCGTTTGTTTGTTTAATGGACTCGTGTCTTTTGTTTTGTTTTGCGCCAAGCCGAAGCCCAAGAGGGTGTTTGTTTGTGTTCGTGTGAGCCAAGGAGGGGCCGAAGCCCATGTGATGTTTGTGTGTGTGTTCGGTTGGATCCAAGCCAACCCAAACCCAATCACTTTCCTATTCTAACTCAAATACTACAACTATAAGTACATTACATAATCATTAAATTGGAACCCTAGTTTTGCTTTGCCTTTTCTTTTCTTTCTTGCTCGGCCGAGAACTCCCAACACACCCTTGGTGTCGATTTTTCTTATTCAAGTGAAGGTATAACGTTTATTCATCTTTCTTTTAACGTATTATGCATGTATATGTCGAGATATACTTTGTTTAGTCGCGTTTGTTTTTCTTTTTGTTGTGGCCGAGAGATGCTAACCAAGAAAACAAGGAAACCCTAATTTATTTAACTTGTAATTAATAAGGAACGTGTAAAGTGATAAGTAATATTGAATCGGGTCATGTATATGTTGAGTTAATGTAAGTCGAGACATGCATGAGTTGGACCGAGGCATGCATGACTTTCGAATGGGGTTTAAAACATATTAACTTGTATATGAAACATGTTTAAATGAGCTAGGTCTTGTGTAAAACATGCTAGCCGAAACCCTAGGTGAACCGAATACATATGTACATGAGATTTAGACGTGTAATAAATAAGTAAGGTTACGTAAACATAAACCCTAGTTTATTATGTAAAGCGTGTAAAGTATACTAAACCCTAATAACTTATGGTCACATGAAATCATAAACGTGTATGATAAAGTGTAAAAGTAAAAGAAGGTTATTAATTACGTATTAGGTTAAGTGGAGAGTCATTAAGACGTAACATGTAAAGTAAATGCATATTAATGAGATATTAAAGAGTAAGAAACCCTAGAACGTAAATGAGAGTATATTAGGGTTTGAGCTAAATATAGTAAGTGTTATTTCATGTGTGAGTTATAACTTATAAACTATTTTCTCATTTAACCTAGACTTTAACAAATGATATAACGAACCCTAATCTACAACATTAATTATAAAATACTTAAGACTCATTAATAAAACCCTAAAGTTTAAAGATCACTAATTTTGAATACCAAATATTAAAAGATCATTTTGACGATTATGGAATCATTAATAACTTGGACGACCGTTAATGTCTATAGGTTCTGTGAAGAGGGAGTAATCCTTTGTTTTCGTCTTTCTGCTTTTCAATCTTTGCGTTGGAATAAGGTACGGATATTCTGTCTTACTTTAAGACACTTATGTTATCGTACAGATATTCTGACCTTTTCAGTAAAGGTTTCTCTTAATGTTTTCTTTTGTATTAGGTTTTCCTAAGCCTTTGCTATGAATCCCAAATCTGATTTTTGTTTGAGCTATTGCTTATCTGAACTTTGATTTCTGAATTATGAAACATCTGATTTTGGAACTATCTGATATGAAAACTATGATTTTGGAAATATGAATGATTTTCTGATAAATACGATCTGTGTCAGTTATGACATTCTGATTTGACCTAAGATAGTTTGACACCCGAGCCAAATATTTAACTAGTCATGGGGGTTCCATGTCCGTATCAGTGATGCACCTCTGATATGACTCTAGGGCAGTAGAGTGATGTTCTGCCACGTCTCTGGATGGTGAAGCATATTTGTGAATATGTAGGAAGGGGCGTATGGATGCATCCTAGATCTGTTATCTGTTGTATGTTATATGTTATCTGATGATTGATGCTGCGTGCGTGCACGTCCTTCATAACTCTGGTAGGTCTCCCCTACAAATGTTGCCTTGTGTGAATGTGAATGTGATCTGATATAAGTTCTGGGCTCGTGGTAGTTGACTATAAACTTTATTTGAAATTTTGACTTATGCTTTGAAAATGATAAAGATTTTGTTATTGCTCATTCACTTTATTTCATATCCGTTATCGTTTAGTATTCGCTTTTGCTTTCATATCTGTTCACTGGGCTTTTGAAGCTCAGCCGCACTTTTCTTTTCTTCCGCGGCAGGTATCTAAGCATTGGAAGCTGGGTCGCTTTGGGATGAGTGCTTGAGTGGACTTACCTTAGAGATTTTAGCTTTGATTTCCTATGATGCCATTTAGACTTATTTATTTCGGATATTATGTTTGAAGTTTATTATGCTTCCGCTGGGACCTATGTATTGAAGTCTTTTGACTTAGATTATTTTCCGCATTTATGTTAAGACTTTCTTTTGGTTATGAATGTTTTGCTTTGATATGACACCATTACTTGTGATTCCTTTACCCTTGGTGGGTCGGGGCGTTACAATTATTTTGTAGGCTTTTATCATATTATATTCTCACTTTTCTTATGATTGTAATTAGGAGACTACACTTCATGAGATCTTTGATTATATCATTTATCACATATATTCATCTCATTTTTCTTTGTGAAAAAGATGAAATATATTGCACTAATGTTTTTTTATTGTAGGTTCATCATCATATACACTCGATTGTATATAACTTACTCATCTAAGGATGAAGTTTGCATCAATTATTTTTCTTATTTTAGGTGCTTCTTGACACCCTAGAACAAGGAGGAATATCCTTTAAGCACTCATATTGCATTGTCTATACACTTGGTTGTATATGACATATTTGTCTAAAGACAAAGCTTCTATTATGCTAATATTTATTTTGAAGGTTCATCTTGACGCCCTAGAGCAAGGGGAGCTTCCGTCAAGAATTTATTGAATGCATCTTATACACACTTTGTTGTATAACACTTACTCGTCCAATGACGAATATAGTTTTGCACTAATATTTGTTTTGTAGGTTTTTAATCATACCCTGACGCCTCAAACAAGGGGGAGCAACCGTCAAGGGGGAGTAACCGTCAAGGGGGAGCATGCACGCTTTTAGCATCATTCTCACTTTTCAACAAGCGTTTGTGCTTCGATAAAAAGTGGAGAAAATAGGCTAACATTGCTATGCATTTTTCTTTTTCATATATTTCTCATAATTTTTGTTGCATAAAATTAACCTTGATGTAGGTTAAGCCTCTTTATTTGATCCATGGATCCGCTACCAAACAAGGAACGGATTGAAGTAGACGATTTAACTTCACTAGGGATGATGCAAGCTCGCCTTTTTGGGGAGAAATGAAGTTAAACTCCAAGGACACACCCTTTTTGTTTCGACAAAAGGGGGAGAAGAGTGTAAACGGAGAAGGTAATGTAAAGGTAGTAAGGATACAAGTAACTTTTTACATTTTACTTTCTATTACGTTTACATATATTTGTCATCATCAAAAAGGGGGAGATTGTTAGTGCAAATATTACGATATTTAATCTATACAGTCTCGTTTGTTTTGATTGATGACAAACATGTAACTTGTAATACATAACGTAAAATGTACAAGTTACTTGTAATCACACGTTGTCTCAACATACATTCAACACCTCTCGATGTCTCAAGTCCTCGTATGTTACAACACAGGTTCGTACATGTTTGTTATGTGGCATTATGATCAAACCCATTAACAAATCATTTAGAATGTTTAAAATACGTTTAGAGTCACTAAGTATTTTAATAGGTTAACCATTCTATTTCGAACCTCATTTTACATTTTGCATTCACAAGTATTTCATACAAACACTAAAGTTTACTTACACTTGACAAAATATATTTTATTTTGACAAGCACTCTTTTACAAAAGGTAACTAGACATTTTATTAACTAGTTACATAATATATTTTACAAGTTTACCTTGATAAACTTTTTAATCTAAAAATGGAAATACATGTTTCATCATGTCATGCATCATCTTTGAAATCCTTGGAAGATCACTTGAATATTTTGGTTAGATTGACACACAATATTTCAAATGTGATCTTAGTAAGATTTGGTAATATCTTGTAAAGATTTGAAGAAAGATTTTTTAGCTTTTCTGTCAGGTACCCACGGAACCCTTTTCTATAAAGGGCGGAACCCTTTTAAGGGGTCCGTGGTCCGTGGACGCTCCTGTCCACTTTTGGCTATAAATAGAAGCCCATTGTTTTCCCATTTCTTCACCACTTCAAAGCACATCTTCTCCACCTTCTTGCATACATTTAGATCAATCATTAACAATGTAGTAACACACATTAAACACCCTAATGATCATGATCATAATGCTTCTAACATTCATCTTTGTTGTAAGCATACTCTTTGATCAACCAAGGAAATCTTGGAGATCTAGCCATTCCCACTCACCACAAGCTGAAGATCTATCACAAGAAGTTTAGGGAACTTGTGATCTTCATCATGAAGGCTTCCTATCAATGGAAGTTCATTTAGAAGTAGTTATTCATATCCATTAGACATTTGTGTCATGGATCATTAGTGTAAACATCATTGCATCATAACAACACTTTCACCAAACTAGATTAGATGGTTTATGTGTTTGTGCCATAAAACACAAGGTTTATTATGTTGGGCCATAAAACATATTGGGAGTGGTTGTACCCTTGTAAAAGAACTCGACATCTAGCTTAGTGTCGGAAATATTGTATAGGCGACGTTAGGTTGGTTCTACCTCGAACTAGAACCCGGTATTTAGCTTTGTACCGGAAAAAGTGTAAGCGACGATTGTAAGGTTTTCTCCGCCAAGAAGGGAGCTTGTTGATTTAGTGAAGTAACTCTCGAGTTGGGTACTCGGGGAGTGGAGTAGGGCGGAAAGGAGATCCGTGACCGAACCACTATAAATCCTCGTGTTCGGTTTGCACTTTCCTTTCTTTATCTCTTTACTTTTATACTTGCACTATACTATTGTTTGTGATGTGGTTTGATGTTCATGATTGTGTGACAACTTGGTTTACCATGCTTTATATTAGTCACAAACAATAATTGGTACTTTCATATTATAACAAGCTTCATAAGCGATTTGATACTAAAGATCTAAAGTTTTTAAACGGTAACGTATTCACCCCCCCTCTACGTTTCCACAGAAACCATTTCTATAGCATTCATCATCAAGGAGCACGAGTTCACCTTCACTCTTGTAGAGTTTGCAAGGATACTCCATATCCCATGTCAAGTAGTGTGTACGTACTCTAACGAATGTTCGTTGGCGGAGCTACATGACATGGTGGATCATCACAAGGTATACTTCATAGTCATCCCGGAAGCAACTACGGTAAGGGATACCGTCTTTATGGAAAGAGCATCTCCATCAAGAGTCACGAGAAACTCCAAGGTGATCTATAGGGATCCATTTCAAATGGAGCTTTCGGAAATGTTCCCATTGTACAAGAAATGGGAACTCGTGCTAAGGGAGAACGTACTTTGCTTGGGAGGAAATAAGGTTCATCCCAATGCTTGCCTAAGCTTCATGATCTATTTCCTTGTAACCGACACTCACTTCAACCTCGCCTATTACATGGTAAAAAGAATGGCAAGTGTGAAAACTATGGACAAGATGGTACTCCCTTATGCCATGCTCTTGACTCGCCTAACAACCTTCGTCTTTGCTCTAGATCCTTCTCCTTATTCCTATGACCACGCTTTTTGCAACAGGTAATGGTGCCTCTATCTGATGGAAAGACTACAAGGATCATGGTGGATGGCAAGAGACCTGACCCACCAACAAACTCATCGGATGAAAGAGAAAGAGAAGGAGAAGGAAGCAGCAACCCCCTTGGCAACGTCCATCTCGACCCCTTAGCATACATCAACCAACTGCCGGATGTCGCAAGCCCTTCACAAGAGTTCTGACAAACTAGGGGCATATTTAAATGTTTTGATAACTTCCTCATGAAGAAGAAGAAGTAGAGATGGAGGGGTGAAGAGTGAAGGCGATAGAGATGGAGATGAAGATAGAGGTGAAGTAGGAGGATGAATGGAAGGAAGGTAAGGTCTTAGACCTTAATTTGTGAACAATTTATGAAACAATGGTCTGTAAACAATCTAAACAATATTTATGTACTTTAGGACGTAGCTCGTAGAAGATGGCATAACTTAGACTAAAACATTCTAACTTAGGAACCGGGAAAATGAGAATTTTATGGCAACTTGATCTCATTCAAGTAGTTGTTGTCACTCATTTTACTTACATTTTAGTCTCCCCTACTTGCTATGTGTTATATTTGTTGTTTGCATATGTTTATTGAATGTAGAAATGATTAGGATGAGTATTTGCTAAAGAGTGCAAAAATTGCACATTTGCTGAGAAGCTACTGGTCAGCAGTAGCCGGATCCCTTGGCTATAACTAGCCGGATCCCTCAGATGAGGGAACCGTGGGATCCGGGCAAACAGACATGCACCTGCAGACCTTTATACATAAAACCATTCCCCTAGACCACATCATAATAGCTAAACATGATTTTTTAGGACCACTTATGTCTTCCTCAAACTCAGTAGGTCTCACACTCACCCATAGCTAACTTAGGATCAAATACAAAGTGCTTGTGATTTATCAATTCACCTAAACTCACCATATTTCCGCTCTAATGCTCACACATTGTTCCTCATATCTCAAAACACTTAGCTTGATATTTGTTTCAGTTTTAGCAAATTGATTTTAGTCATCCTTACCTCAAAATAGGCTTAAAACTAGTTTTTCATTTCTTTTTATTTCCTAGGATTTTTTCAAATTTATCTTAAGCCACCATCTGATCTCTAGGATCAATTGTCCTCATTTGTCATTCTCAAATCAATGAGTATCATCCTTAAACACTTAGTGACACTCTCAAAAAGTCAATTTTCCTACCAAAAATCATCATTAAGCATCCTCACTCCTTATGGTTGGACATTTAAGTCACATACCATTTAAAACATCTAAGGAAAGTCAAACCCTCATGATTTATAGGTACTAGACCTTAAAAGAGCATAATCACTTCACCACTTTGTTGTCTGTCAGACGGATCCTTAGCATATAACTAGACGGATCCCCAGTGAGAGGGAACCGTGGGATCTGTGTCTACAGAAAGCTTGTGATCAGCTTTTCTTCCAAATTCAAACCTTCTTTGGTAATCTAAGCACTTTTGCTTATCATTTAATGACTCCCTAGAGTAGAACAACACTATAGTTGACCTTGGTACATGGCAAATTTCTTAGTGGTCAAGAATTTAATTCATTAACTCAACTTTATCCTCTATAAACCAAGCATTCTTAAGAGCTTAAGTCACTATTCATACCACAATCCAAAAAAAATCAGTAGTTAAGACTTCTACTGCTCCCTCTCCTTCACTATGACTAAAACATCTAGCAAGAACACTTCAACAAAAGGTTCATCCAAAAAGAATAATGATGAGTGTGCAAATACTCATCATTTTTGTACCATTTAAACTGCAAAAACATCTGAAAACACTCAGAAATGCATCAAAATGATAAAAATATCACAAATAAGTGTTTTATGTGTTTCAAATGCAAAAATACCAAAATCAGATGAAAAACGTATCAAGTTTGCATAATTGGCAGTTTTAATCCCCCAAGTTTCAAAAGTTGTCAAATTTAGTCCCTGGTAAATCAAAATAAAGAAAAATGTTATTTAAAGTCCCTAGGGATTCATAAGTTGTCAAACTTGGTCCTTGAAGTTTAAAATTGCAAAATGGCAATTTAGGTCCCTAAACTTTGAAAAATGTCAAAAATAGTCCTTGGATTTATAAAAATAGAATTTTATGCAATATTGGTCCTTGTACTATTAAAGATTGTCAAACTTGGTCCTTTTGATAAGTTTGGAAAAGCTACAGGTTCAGTCCCTCAAGTTTGGAGAAATTGCATAAATGGTCCTTGTGTATTAAACAAACCAAACCGGACCCCTTTGTTATTATCAAATCCAATCCACAAACCTAGCTGGCCCATCACAAGCCCAACCCATCTACACTTGACCCTCGAGCCTTGGACCTTGACCTTTTTGATCCCTGTCAAATCCATTTTAAACCCCCCTCAAATGAACCCCTCTCGTATTAATAAAGCAGGGTCAACGAAAGTCAAATACCAGAAGCACTGTACATCTCTCTCACATTAACGCGCCAAAACCAGATAACCCATCAAACTACCATGGTTTTCAATTCCACCTTTCCACCTCATCACTACACCTGTTTACCCACTCCCTAACACCTCTACAAAATCCAAAAGCTCTTAATTGAGAAAACCTGCTTATGATATTTTGGCGCCAAATTTCCAAATGGACGATTCTGATGATTTTTAAAGATCCAATGGTTGGAAATAAGTGGGAAAGATTCAGAGATGTCGACAAGAGCCTAAAAGATCTTTATAAAGCAAAAGAGGAGCAATGTGAAGACTATCTAGAGAAAATTTAGTTTATGTATGTCGAATTAGTTAAACTTAAATTTCCAGTGTAATTTTAAGCATTCAAGTCTTTGTTTAAGTATTATCAGTGTATTGTACAACTTTTCCAGTCATCAATTTCAAGTTTCAGTTTCTTTTCAATTTGTGCAAATTTCATGTCAAAATTCTCATTTTATCTTAAAGTTGTATGTAGTGGATGTTAAGGACTCATTAAGCTCATTTAAGCTCCTAGAAAGCTTCTGAAAGCTTTTAGAAACCATAAAACTCAGTTTAGTATAAAAAAGAGAAATTACCAAAAATACCAAAAAAATTAGTTAGAAAATCAAAAATCCATGGAGATGGTTATCACAGCTGGAGCAGGGTGAATACTAGATTGCCCTTGGGTTTAGAGCTTCTTGGGAAGTTATAGGAAGTTGTTTCAATCTTTGGTTCTCAGTTTTATGCTTGGACTCAACTTGTAAGCTATTTCTTAAAAATTTGCAATTCTTAGTCTAAGTGTTTGAATCTTGTTAATTTTGGTTTAATCCTGTCTAAATATAGTTAGTATAAGTTAATCACTAGATTTCTTGGTTTAAAAACCTGTTTTAGTGTTTAAATCTTCAAAACAATCAAGTAAAGGGATGTTTGGTATTAATGTTTGATTTGTGTTCTAGGATGTTTGAGTGGTTATTCTTGTTTGATGTATCACACAATATGATCTAATAACTCAGAGAAGTACTTAAAACCAGTCCTTGTTTGATAAAAAAGTCAAAATCTCCTTTAATCTCATTTAAAGTGTTAACTGTTAGGATTTAGTTTGTAAAACTCATTATAGTTGTTTAGAACTTGATAACCTAGCTTAATTTCATCTTAAAATAGCTTATTATAACATAATCAGTAAGCAGGATTGATTCAAAGTTCATTAAAGTCAACTTTTTAGTATAACTTTAAAAGTCAAAATTTCAGTTTAGTCGTTTTTGAATAAAATAGATAATTTTATATAGGACTTAATATTAGCTTTCAAGATTTGAGCTTTTGGAATATTAAAATATAACTGCTCAACTTTATCATAGTATTTTTTATAATCTCTAGATTGCTAGTTAAGCTGCTTATTTTTTAGCTTATTTTGAGTCCTTGTCTGAAAAGGTGCCCTGTGCACAGTTGAGTAGACCATTTTGATAAGCTCACACAAAGCTTATTTGTTAGCCATAGCTTGTGTATTTTGGTTCTTTGGAAAGCTAACCTAGCTGACTTGAAGATCCAAGCTTAATATTTTACTTTCTAGCTTATTTGATATCTGCAACAAGCTTTTACCTTGTCCCATTTCTCAGTATACACTGAGAACTCAGTGTATTACAAGCTTTTTCACAAGCTTTTCATAAGCTCTACAGTGGTTCCCACAGTGAGAACTTTGGCTTTTTAGAAAGTTCACCAGCCCATCTTGATACCTCAGTCTTTGTTTTGAGTCTTTAAGCTTATTTAATAAGCTAAAATTGCTTTTAGAAATGGCTGCAGGCCTGTTTGGTTTGTAGGTTTTGTACAAGTGCTTATTTGCTTATTTTAAGCTTATCAGTGTGATTATTTATGCTTTTTAGCTTCATATAAGTTGCTTTAGCTTATTTACATCTTATTTCATCTTTTGTTTCTTTCTTTGAAGCTTGTTTGAGCTTAAAAACATCAAAATAAGCTACAAGTCCACTGTTGAGCTAATAAGCTCTCAAATTGCTTATTTTTAAGTTTCAAAGTTTTTGTCTTTATTAAAGTTGCTTATAATTAGTAGTTAAATAGTTTTGAAAAAGAAAAATCACAAAAACATCATTTTTAAAATAGTGATAGCGTTTATTTAATAGAAATTAGCTTTTTAAAATTTTCTTTTCAGCTTATTATTAAGCAAATTCTGTTTTTATAATTTTCTTAGCTTTCTGTCACCATAGGATATTTATAGAAAAAAATTCATAATTTTCTTAGCTTGTTTAGTATTTATTAGAATTTAAAATAGTTAAAAGTATTAAATAATTAATAATAAATAAATGAAAAACATAAAAAAATATCTTTTCAGTTTTAAAATTATTTTTATAATATTTTAGATTTTTCTAAGTTAAAATTTCATTTTTCCAGGTTAATTTTATATTTTCTTTTATTTAAGTGTATTTTAAATAATTAATAAATAGTAATTAATTAATAATAAATAGATAAAAAGTGTAATAAATATATTTTCAGTTTTAAAATAAGTTTTATAATATTTTAGATTTTTCTAAATCATAATTTCATTTTTCTAGTTTTATTTCACATTTTCTTATATTTTAGAGTATTATTAAATAGTTAAAAATAGTTTTTAATTAATAATAATTAGATAAATAGTCATAAAAAATAATTTTCTTTTTCTAATAATTTTCTTTTATTATTAGAATTGTAAAAATATCATTTTCATATTTGTAGGTCTTTTATTTCTTAAAACTCACGTTTTATTTTGTACGTTTACGTAACATTTAATAAACGTACGTATTTACGTTTGTTTAATCTGATTGTTGTGCTTTATAATTCTGTATCCAAATACCATTCCAATCAATCAGTAGTGTAGTTATCAATCAAAATCCTTACTGGTCATTATCCTTAGTGATCATTCGACATCTGAACGTTTTTAAGCACCATTAATCCTCCGTGGGACTTAACGACCAGGGAATCCACTATATTCCAAGGGAAATTGCATTGGTTTTAGACTGTTTGAATTTTATTACGGTTGACCATTCACAAGTGGTTGACTTGTGTAATAAACTTGACGGTTGGGATCCAATCAAATTTTGGCGCCGCTGCCGGGGAGGCTGTAAGCGTGTTTTAAGCATTCTCAGACCCGTACTTGCACATATACCACCTTTTGGAAACAGTTTTTTGTAAAGTTATCAAAAAGTTCATTAACACTTTTCCTAAAGTGTTAACAACACCAAAAAAAAAAATTATAAAACAACAAAACAATCGTAACGTTTTCTATCTTGTATTTTCTTTAAGGTAATTCTTAAAGTAGTACGATTTGGTTAAACGAGACGATACCAAAAATATTGTCCAAAAGTTTTTAAACCCTTAGCACATATCCATACCTACGTCTTTTCAGTGGTACTTAAATACATAAAAATCAACCACCGCAAATCAAGGCAGAACACCTACCAACTGGGGGTGTGAACATTAATAAGTTCTCAATCTTAAAGATCAAAACTTGCCTTTGTGTCATTGTGATTTGGTGTACCTTTTTCAAAGAAGCCATTTCATTTGTGATTATTGGTTTAAGTTCACTTGTCGTTTTGCCTCGCATTTGTTTTTGAAAATTGATTTTTATACTTAGTGCATGCGCACTCGTTCTTCAAGCTCCACAAGTCCACTTTCAGAGCTTGTAAGTATTTCTCGTAGACGTAGAGGACGTTCTGCTCCTTCAGCCGTGACTGAGGAACGTCTAGCACCACCACCCCCTGTCGTAATGGCAGAAGATAAGCCGATGAATGAGCTTCTCCAAGCACCCATCGAGGGTTACGGAGATGCCATTATTGTCCCAGCCATCGTGGCTGATACCTTTGAGCTCAAAACCGGGTTGCTTAATCTTGTAACCCAAAGCCAATTTTATGGTTTTGAGCGGGATGATCCTCATGCACATATTCGATGGTTCAACAAGATTGCATCGACCATCAAATACAAGAATGTCCCACATGAAGCAATTAAGCTTCTTCTGTTCCCATTCTCTCTAGAGGGACAAGCCCGGAATTGGCTTGAGAAACAACCCCCTCGTTCCATTGAGACATGGGAGGATTTAGTCACTAAGTTTGTTAACGAATTCTATCCTCCATCCCGAACTACAAGTCTTAAGAATGAGATGATGAAATTCTCTCAAAGATTTGATGAATCATTCGGGGAGGCATGGGATCGTTACAAAGAATTGCTCCGCAAGTGTCCGCATCATGGTTTTACTGAATTAATGCAAATGGATACTTTCTACAATAGTCTGAGACAAGCTGACCAAGACTCTTTAAATGCCTCCGCGGGAGGTAATTTCCTGAGCAAGACCACAAAAGAAGCCTTGCAAATCATAGAAAACAAGTCCCAGGTCTGACCTTTCCGAACAAAGACATATCAGTCTCATTCTAATTCAGGACCTTCTACTTCATCTCCCGTGAGTACATCTAGCACCGATGCTAAGATTGACAAACTCACGGATATTGTTCAGGCTTTGGTTCTTGCAAACCAAAAGAAAGTCACTTTCACACAGACACCATCACATGGTGAAGTGAAGAAAGTAGAGGTTTGTGTTACTTGTGGTGGCCCTCATGCATACTACAACTGTACTGCCACCGATGGTAGTCCGTTTGAAGCCAATGCTATAGCCGGTACTTCACATCAGGGAGGTAATCAATACCGTCCTCAAAATGAACCAAATTACCGTGCTAATACTTATCAGGGACCACCCGGTTTTAGCCAGAATCCTAACATACAGAACCGGAATCATAACCAACCTAGAATGAACCAAGGTTATCAAAACCAAGGTAATTTCTATCCCGGACCAAATTAAGGTTTCCAACATCAAGGAAACCTTAATCAAAACAATTTCAATCGAGGGAATCAATTTTAGGGAAATGTGAATCCTAACCAAGGGAATTTTCAACAACAAGGTCATAATCAAAACATACGACCTCAAAATTTCCCTCCACATCCTCCAGTACCATCATCTGATGAGTTATTGAAGCAATTCATGAAATCCCAAGATGAAATGAACAGGTTGTTGGTCAGTCAGATCGCTGATCTAAAAAAGTCTTCAAATGATCAACCCTCGGGCTCAGGAAAACTTCCGAGCAACACGATCGCTAACCCGAGGGGCGATGCAAAGGCGATCACAACCAGAAGTGGTGTTTCATACAATGGACCCGCTCTTCCTACTACCTCTTCTTCTTCTCTCTCGAAGGTAGTGGAAAGTGAACCTGAGGCAACAAAGGACAAGGAACTTTCTACTAATAACGGAGGTACCAACGATGTCCAACCTCAAGTTGTCCTGAAACCCAAATCCAATCCAGGAGTTGTTTTTGAACCTCCTGTAGCTCCTATTGAAAAACCCAAATCCAAATCTTCTATTCCTTACCCATCACGTTTGAATGAGCAAAAGCTCCGCGAAAAAGCCAGTCATCAAATGGACAAATTTTTTCAATTTTTCCAAGAACTACATTTTGACATAAGCTTTGCGGATGCTATCATGCTGATGCCCAAGTTTACATCAACTCTCAAACACATGTTAAGCAACAAGGAAAAACTGTTTGAGATGGCAAAAACTCCTCTGAATGAAAACTGCTCTGCAGTTATCTTGAAGAAGCTTCCAGAAAAGCTTGGAGATCATGGAAAATTTCTCTTACCTTGTGTATTTCCAGGAACGGTTGAATGCTTTGCCTTAGCCGATCTTGGTGCAAGCATTAACCTGATGCCTTATTCAGTATGGAAGAAACTTTCTCTTCCGGACCTTACTCCTACATGCATGACTCTCGAGCTTGCAGATCGTACAATATCCCGTCCACTTGGCATTGCCGAGGACATATTTGTGAAAGTAGGAAAGTTCCATTTTCCAGCTGACTTTGTGGTTGTTGACTTCGATGCCGATCATCGGGTTCCTCTCATTGTTGGACGAGGATTCCTGAGAACGGGCCGTGCTCTCATTGATGTATTTGAGCAAGAAATCACATTACGTGTTGGTAATGAAGTTGTCACCTTTAACCTTGATCAAACTTCGAGGTACTCCGCAAACTATGATTCTGAGTCGGTTAACCGAATAGATATCATTGATGTTGCTTCTGAAGAGTACTCTCAAGAAGTTCTTGGTTATGATCATAATTCTTCGAGTGATAATCTCACTCATTCATCTCAACCCATCATTGCCAATTCTACTCCTTCTCTCACTCCGTTTGAGGAAAGTGACTTCATCTTGGAAGAGATTGAAGCATACTTGTCTAGTGATTCTGTTCCATGGGAAATTGATCACGCTCCCATCGACATCGAGGGGGACATACTTCTCATTGAGAAGTTGCTTAATGATGATCCATCATCACTCCCTCCCGTCAAGCTTCATAACAAGGAAGTCATGTCAGTTGAGAAAACTAAAGAATTTCCTGAAGTCGAACTTAAGGACTTACCACCTCATCTCGAGTATGCATTTCTTGAAGGTGATGATAAATTACCAGTCATTATTGCGCGAGATTTGAGTAAAGATGAAAAGACTGCTCTCATAAAGGTCTTGAAGTCACACAAGCAAGCAATTGCTTGGAAACTCTCCGACATTAAGGGTATCAACCCTGAGTTTTGTACTCACAAAATCTTGATGGAGGATGACTTCAAGCCAGCAGTTCAACATCAGAGAAGAGTAAATCCAAAAATCCATGATGTTATCAAACAGGAGGTTATCAAACTTCTTGATGCAGGATTAATTTACCCGATCTCAGATAGTCCTTGGGTTAGCCCAATTCACTGTGTTCCTAAAAAGGGTGGCATAACTGTTGTCACAAATGAAGAAAACGAGTTAATTCCAACTCGGCTGGTTACGGGATGGCGAGTTTGCATTGACTATCGTAAGTTGAATGACGCCACCCGAAAAGACCATTTTCCTCTACCCTTCATGGACCAAATACTTGAGAGATTAGCAGGGAACGAATACTATTGTTTCCTTGATGGTTTCTCGGGTTATTTTCAGATCCCCATTGATCCACAGGATCAAGAAAAGACTACATTCACCTGCCCATACGGAACTTTTGCCTACAGACGTATGCCTTTTGGCCTATGTAATGCTCCTGGCACGTTCCAACGATGTATAATGGCCATTTTCCATGACATGATCGGGGAAACAATGGAGGTGTTTATGGATGACTTCTCGGTCATTGGGGACTCGTTTCAAACATGTCTCTCCCATTTAGATAAAATGCTAAAACGGTGTGAAGACACCAATCTTTGTCTAAATTGGGAGAAGAGCCACTTTATGGTCAAAGAAGGCATTGTCCTTGGCCATAAGATTTCAAAAAACGGGATCGAGGTTCATAGAGCAAAATTCGATGTTATTGCAAAATTACCTCATCCTACTACCGTCAAAGGTATTAGGAGTTTTTTAGGTCATGCCGGTTTTTATCGCAGATTCATACAAGATTTTTCTAAAATCGCCCGTCCTATGACTCATCTTCTTGAAAAAGATGCTCCTTTTATCTTCTCACCTGAGTGCATCGAAGCTTTTGAAACATTAAAGAAAAATCTTACTGAGGCACCCATTCTCGTTGCTCCCGACTGGGACTTGCCTTTTGAGCTCATGTGTGATGCAAGTGATTTTGCTATTGGTGCAGTCCTGGGGCAACGTAGATCCAAACATTTTTAGCCTATCCACTACGCGAGTAAGACTATGACTGAAGCTCAAACTCATTACACCACCACAGAAAAAGAGCTACTAGCTGTGGTGTATGGGTTTGAGAAGTTTCGGCCATACCTCATCTTGACCAAATGCGTGGTGTATACGGATCACTCGGCTCTCAAATATCTCTTTGAAAAACAAGATGCAAAGCCGAGATTGCTTCGTTGGGTTCTCCTCCTGCAAGAATTTGATATCATTATACATGATAAAAAAGGAGCTGAGAACCTGGCTGCTGATCATCTGTCCCGTCTAGAAAACCCTCACCAAGATGTTTTCGAGAAAAAGGAAATAAATGAAACATTTCCTCTCGAGACACTCAATGCGGTTTCTTTTCGTGGAAACTCTACTACCCCATGGTTTGCTGACTTCGCAAATTACCGTGCGGGTAACTTCATAGTGAAAGGAATGTCGACCCAACAGAAGAATAAATTCTTCAAGGATGTTAAACATTACTTCTGGGACGACCCCTACTTATTCAAAATCTGTGCGGATCAAGTCATCCGACGGTGTGTTTATGGACAAGAAGCTATGGACATTCTCAAAGCTTGACATGCTGGACCCACCGGGGGCCATCATAGTCCAAATTACACTGCCAAAAAGGTGTTTGATTCCGGGTTTTATTGGCCCACAATTTACAAGGATGCCCACGAATTTGTTAAAACCTGTGACGCTTGTCAACGCCACGGAAATATCTCTCAAAGAAATGAAATGCCGCAAAACGCCATTCAAGTATGTGAGATCTTTGACATCTGGGGCATTGACTTTATGGGGCCATTTCCATCATCTCGAGGAAACAAATACATACTTGTGGCTGTTGACTATTTGTCAAAATGGGTTGAAGCGAAAGCTTTACCTACCAATGATGCCCGAGTTGTTGTAAAATTCTTAAAATCTCTTTTTGCTAGGTTTGGAACTCCGCGAGCTATAATCAGTGATCGTGGTACACATTTCTGCAATGACCAATTTGATCGAGTCATGCGAAAGTATGGTGTAACCCACCGTCTCTCTACTGCGTACCACCCCCAAACAAGTGGGCAAGTGGAAGTTTCCAACTGTGGTATTAAAAGAATTCTTGAAAGGACAGTAGGCGAAAACCATGCATCCTGGTCGGATAAACTAGATGACGCACTCTGGGCCTTCCGTACAGCTTATAAAACACCAATCGGGTGTACTCCATACAAGCTAGTGTACGGAAAGGCTTGTCATCTTCCGATTGAGCTTGAGCACAAGGCATACTGGGCCTTGAAACATGCCAACTTCGATATTCAGACAGCTGGTGATCACAGAAAAGTTCAAATGAATGAATTAAATGAACTCCGTGATCAAGCATACGAGAACTCTTTGATCTATAAACAAAAGACAAAGAAGATTCATGACTCCAAAATCAAGAACCGCGTTTTCAACGTCGGTGATCGAGTCCTTCTTTTCAATTCAAGATTGAAGATTTTCTCAGGAAAACTAAAATCCCGCTAGTCTGGACCATTCACCATCACTAAAGTATTTCCTTATGGAACTATTGAGTTATCTCAACCCGATGGTCCAAATTTTAAAGTGAATGGTCATCGATTGAAGCACTATTTTGGAGAAGACATTCCACCTGTGGTTGTCCCAGATTTACAAACTTTCCCCATGAACCAATGAATGCGGGGGTCGAGTCAAGCTAGTGACTCGGTAATCAAAAACAGTAGCACACCATAAGGGTTTTCACTCATATTTCTGATTTCTTTCTACTTTCTACCACCCTAGTGTGGGGGAGTTGCCCCCGCTGTTGTATATAAATCTCAAAAAAAAAAAAAAAAATAATAAAAAATGTGTATATATCAAAAATAATGGCCGTAGTATTTCCCTTTTACGTTCTATGTTTCGGCATAACCGCCGGTACTTTGAATATTGAGGGCAATATTCATTTCTAGTGTGGGGGGGAATTCTCACGAATTTTATCATGTAATTATACCACCCAATTCCCCCATTTTTGGCCAAAAATTTTTTTTTGAGTAAGTGTTTTGCACTTACTCAGCAAATGGTAATCAGTCCGCCATGTCTAACCCACATAAGGATTGGCTAATCCAGGAGCAAACGGCTCTTGGTAAAGATATCTCAAATCCGTTTATGGCTTGCAATTTGCCCAAAATTGTATGGTGTTCAGCTCACCATATCTTTAATTAGTGAGAGTTGGCTAGCCCGCAAGTTTATGGCTTGTGGTAAAGACAGTTATAAAGCCATAATTGGTAATTGGCTCACCAAAGATAATATTGATAATTTATCTAAGAGTTGGCTAGTCCAGAAGCAAACGGCTTCTGGTAAAGACAAATCAAAACCGTTGAAAGCTGGTGATTTGCTCAAAATCATTTGGTTATCATTGTGCCAAGGTTCTTACTTGAACTAAAACAATTGGCTACTCCAGGAGTAATGGCTTTTGGTAAAGAGATGAAATCCATTAAGTTTTCTAAAAAGATTGCTAGGGACTAGCAATATCTTAGTGTGGGGGATTGATGAGTGTGCAAATACTCATCATTTTTGTACCATTTAAACTGCAAAAACGTCTGAAAACACTCAGAAATGCATCAAAATGATAAAAATATCACAAATAAGTGTTTTATGTGTTTCAAATGCAAAAATACCAAAATCAGATGTAAAACGTATCAAGTTTGCATAATTGGCAGTTTTAGTCCCCCAAGTTTCAAAAGTTGTCAAATTTTGTCCCTGGTAAATCAAAATAAAGAAAAATGTTATTTAATGTCCCTAGGGATTCATAAGTTGTCAAACTTGGTCCTTGAAGTTTAAAATTGCAAAATGGCAATTTAGGTCCCTAAACTTTGAAAAATGTCAAAAATAGTCCTTGGATTTATAAAAATGGAATTTTATGCAATATTGGTCCCTGTACTATTAAATATTGTCAAACTTGGTCCTTTTGATAAGTTTGGAAAAGCTACAGGTTCAGTCCCTCAAGTTTGGAGAAATTGCATAAATGGTCCTTGTGTATTAAACAAACCAAACCGGACCCCTTTGTTATTATCAAATCCAATCCACAAACCCAGCTGGCCCATCACAAGCCCAACCCATCTATACTTGACCCTTGAGCCTTGGACCTTGACCTTTTTTATCCCTGCCAAATCCATTTTAAACCCCCCTCAAATGAACCCCTCTCGTATTAATAAAGCAGGGTCAACGAAAGTCAAATACCAGAAGCACTATACATCTCTCTCACATTAACGCGCCAAAACCAGATAACCCATCAAACTACCATGGTTTTCAATTCCACCTTTCCACCTCATCACTACACCTGTTTACCCACTCCCTAAAACCTCCACAAAATCCAAAAGCTCTTAATTGAGAAAACATGCTTATGATATTTTGGCGCCAAATTTCCAAATGGACGATTCTGATGATTTTTAAAGATCCAATGGTTGGAAATAAGTGGGAAAGATTCAGAGATGTCGACAAGAGCCTAAAAGATCTTTATAAAGCAAAAGAGGAGCAATGTGAAGACTATCTAGAGAAAATTTAGTTTATGTATGTCGAATTAGTTAAACTTAAATTTCCAGTGTAATTTTAAGCATTCAAGTCTTTGTTTAAGTATTATCAGTGTATTATACAACTTTTCCAGTCATCAATTTCAAGTTTCAGTTTCTTTTCAATTTGTGCAAATTTCATGTCAAAATTCTCATTTTATCTTAAAGTTGTATGTAGTGGATGTTAAGGACTCATTAAGCTCACTTAAGCTCCTAGAAAGCTTCTGAAAGCTTTTAGAAACCATAAAACTCAGTTTAGTATAAAAAAGAAAAATTACCAAAAATACCAAAAAAATTAGTTAGAAAATCAAAAATCCATGGAGATGGTTATCACAGCTGGAGCAGGGTGAATACTGAATTGCCCTTGGGTTTAGAGCTTCTTGGGAAGTTATAGGAAGTTGTTTCAATCTTTGGTTCTCAGTTTTATGCTTGGACTCAACTTGTAAGCTATTTCTTAAAAATTTGCAATTCTTAGTCTAAGTGTTTGAATCTTGTTAATTTTGGTTTAATCCTGTCTAAATATAGTTAGTATAAGTTAATCACTAGATTTCTTGGTTTAAAAACCTGTTTTAGTGTTTAAATCTTCAAAACAATCAAGTAAAGGGATGTTTGGTATTAATGTTTGATCTGTGTTCTAGGATGTTTGAGTGGTTATTCTTGTTTGATGTATCACACAATATGATCTAATAACTCAGAGAAGTACTTAAAACCAGTCCTTGTTTGATAAAAAAGTAAAAATCTCCTTTAATCTCATTTAAAGTGTTAACTGTTAGGATTTTGTTTGTAAAACTCATCATAGTTGTTTAGAACTTGATAACCTAGCTTAATTTCATCTTAAAATAGCTTATTATAACATAATCAGTAAGCAGGATTGATTCAAAGTTCATTAAAGTCAAATTTTTAGTATAACTTTAAAAGACAAAATTTCAGTTTAGTCGTTTTTGAATAAAATAGATAATTTTATATAGGACTTAATATTAGCTTTCAAGATTTGAGCTTTTGGAATATTAAAATATAACTGCTCAACTTTATCATAGTATTTTTTATAATCTCTAGATTGCTAGTTAAGCTGCTTATTTTTTAGCTTATTTTGAGTCCTTGTCTGAAAAGGTGCCCTGTGCACAGTTGAGTAGACCATTTTGATAAGCTCACACAAAGCTTATTAGTTAGCCATAGCTTGTGTATTTTGGTTCTTTGGAAAGCTAACCTAGCTGACTTGAAGATCCAAGCTTAATATTTTACTTTCTAGCTTATTTGATAGGGCTGCAACAAGCTTTTACCTTGTCCCATTTCTCAGTATACACTGAGAACTCAGTGTATTACAAGCTTTTTCACAATCTTTTCATAAGCTCTACAGTGGTTCCCACAGTGAGAACTTTGGCTTTTTAGAAAGTTCACCAGCCCATCTTGATACCTCAGTCTTTGTTTTGAGCCTTTAAGCTTATTTAATAAGCTAAAATTGCTTTTAGAAATGGCTGCAGGCCAGTTTGGTTAGTAGGTTTTGTACAAGTGCTTATTTGCTTATTTTAAGCTTATCAGTGTGATTATTTGTGCTTTTTAGCTTCATATAAGTTGCTTTAGCTTATTTACATCTTATTTCATCTTTTGTTTCTTTTTTTGAAGCTTGTTTAAGCTTAAAAACATCAAAATAAGCTACAAGTCCACTGTTGAGCTAATAAGCTCTCAAATTGCTTATTTTTAAGTTTCAAAGTTTTTGTCTTTATTAAAGTTGCTTATAATCAGTAGTTAAATAGTTTTGAAAAAGAAAAATCACAAAAACATCATTTTTAAAATAGTGATAGCGTTTATTTAATAGAAATTAGCTTTTTAAAATTTTCTTTTTAGCTTATTATTAAGCAAATTCTGTTTTTATAATTTTCTTAGCTTTCTGTCACCATAGGATATTTATAGAAAAAATTTCATAATTTTCTTAGCTTGTTTAGTATTTATTAGAATTTAAAATAGTTAAAAGTATTAAATAATTAATAATAAATAAATAAAAAACATAAAAAAATATCTTTTCAGTTTTAAAATTAGTTTTATAATATTTTAGATTTTTCTAAGTTAAAATTTCATTTTTCCAGGTTAATTTTATATTTTCTTTTATTTAAGTGTATTTTAAATAATTAATAAACAGTAATTAATTAATAATAAATAGATAAAAAGTGTAATAAATATATTTTCAGTTTTAAAATAAGTTTTATAATATTTTAGATTTTTCTAAATCATAATTTCATTTTTCTAGTTTTATTTCACATTTTCTTATATTTTAGAGTATTATTAAATAGTTAAAAATAGTTTTTAATTAATAATAATTAGATAAATAGTCATAAAAAATAATTTTCTTTTTCTAATAATTTTCTTTTATTATTAGAATTGTAAAAATATCATTTTCATATTTGTAGGTCTTTTATTTCTTAAAACTCACGTTTTATTTTGTACGTTTACGTAACATTTAATAAACGTACGTATTTACGTTTGTTTAATCTGATTGTTGTGCTTTATAATTCTGTATCCAAATACCATTCCAATCAATCAGTAGTGTAGTTATCAATCAAAATCCTTACTGGTCATTATCCTTAGTGATCATTCGACATCTGAACGTTTTTAAGCACCATTAATCCCACTCACCAACTTTCTCGTTAAATAGGGAACCACCTACATCACCAAATAGTCCATCTTTGGAGATAAGGAATCACCAAAAATCTAACCACATAGAGGACATTCCATTACCACCACCAACTCATGCATCATCACCCTCACCATCTTTTGTGGAACCTCCTCGAAACATCCCAACTCCTCCGGTTTCTAGTCAGGACAATAATTGCTCTAATTGTCAAATCACCTAAGGACTTGTTCAAGAAGTACGAAATGAGTTGCATTTCATGTTTAATCATCTCCTTTAACGATTGGACCAAATCAACAAGTCTACTCATCCTTAGATTCAAGAACTTTGGTGCTTTTTAGGTTTCCATCACTTCTTAGAATTAGTAGAAAATGTATTACATGTTTGAATCATTCTCTTAGTTTTAGAGATCTGTAGATCATTTCTCGTATTTTTATTGAATGAAATTACATGTTATATGCCATATTGTCTTAAGAATATGTTTGGTACCTTAATACATATCTTATTTGGATGTTAACATCACTTTTTTCATCACCATTGCTGTCTTAAGCTTACAGACAGACGGATCCCTCAGGTTAGCTGAGATGGATCCCTCCAAAGGAGGAACCGTGGGATCCGTGCAACAGAAGACTTGTTTATTACTAACTTGAGTCTTATTTGCAAGAAATTCTGCTCTATATACTTGTTTTCTAACCTTTGTTTTGTAGATTTTCAATATACACATGAAGACTTTGATACCTTTAGCTAGGGGGAGTTTCTTGTCAAAGAAAAACATTGAAAAATCATTTGAAATATCATTCACATAGGATTACATTACATGACGTCCTCCTTGCAAAAGTGCAATCATCAAGGGGGAGCACGCTCGTCAAAAAGGATGAAACCATATGCAAACATAAATACAATGCACTCGCTTAGTATTCCTAATTACTTGACGCCCTCACAAAGGGATGGACTCGTCAAGGGGGAGCTAAGGTGAGAATACTTCTCTTCTCTTACTCTCTATTTTTCATATTTTCTTTTTCACATGTTTTTCTTAAACCAATGAGTTAGTTTCTTTTCGACGCTCTTTTTGTTTCGACAAAAAGGGGGAGAAGAGAGTAAAAACTCCAATTAAAACTTTTACGAATTTTAGCTTTTCCTTAACATAATCTTATGTTTTGTCATCAACACAAAGGGGGAGATTGTTAATACAAATAGTCCGTAAAAATATTTATTTATATTTTACGATCTTCTAATGTTTTGTCGATAACAAACGTAAAATCATTTTAATGAAACAAATAAAATACGTAATTGGTTTGAGCCAATAGTTTACTAACATACTTACATTTTCATATAAATCACTAAACAAGTAATAGTGTTTTTCATGTTATAATAATGCATATGTATAACAACTAGTGTTTACATATTGGGTAGATATATACATACTTAGTATGTATTATAATGGGTAATAGAAAGGTTAGAAGTTTAAGTATTTAACCCATTGACTTAATACATTGAATGTAGTTGGGTAAAACCCAAAGTCCATGACCCATACCCATGGAGCATAATCCATAACCCTTAACCCATTGCATGACATCATGCATAATTCATAATGGGTATTATCCATGACCCATGGAGCTAACCCATAACCCATTGACTAGATGCATTGCATCTTCTAGATACATTGTATCTACTTGGATACCCATGGTCCAAAGTCTGGGACCCAGGACCCATAACTCATGACCCATAACCCATGGATAATGAGGAGCGTCTTATGTATCCCTCAGACTACACTAGACGAATCCTTACAACAAGGGATCCTTGGAACAGTAGCATGTTTTTGTCTATAAATAGTGAGCCATTTCTTCATTGTAGGTTGCCACTCCTACACATAGTATTGTAAACTCTCTAACCTCAGATCCAAAGGATATTTCTATATAGTTTGTGTTTGTTTTTGTGTGATTCTCTAGGTTCCTCTTAAAGGCGAGATCACCACCTCTTGAATTCGAGCAAGCTCAAGTCCATGAGTTGCCATGCTTCGTCATCATCAAGACTATTGAAGTTCTCTTGTTGATAGTTCTTGTGGAAAACTAGAAGGGGGGGTTGAATAGTTTTGCCAATTAAAACTTCCTTTTAATCTATTTCGATTGACTTATGTCAATCTATTTGGATGTGTGTGTTGGATGTTGATAAACAAGCATATAAAGGTAAGTAATGAAAAGATAAGAGTAAGGAGCACAAAACCACAACACAAGTATTTATAGTGGTTCGGCTACAAGGACACCTTCCTTGCCTTACTCCACTCCCCGAGTCACCTACTCGAGAGTTTGTAATCACTACATCAATCTCCTTATGGTGAAGAAACCGTCACAACGTCGCCTACCCTTTTTCCGGTGCTAGGCTAACCACCGGGTTCCTTCACTCCAAGGTGAACACACCTACACAACGTCGCCTACACTTTATAAGGTACTAGGCTAAGTACCTAGTTCTTTCACTCCAAGGTGAACTACACCTTCACAACGTTGCCTACCCTTTATTAGGTACTAGGCTAAACACCTACTTCCATTGCAATGGAGGAACTACTACCACACTACACCAACGACTAATCCCAAAGGAGATCTACTCCTTTACAACATCATCAAGGATATCAATATCCTTGGATCTAATACTAGTCTATCTTGTATATCGAAACACACCATATCGAATATACATCTAAGGCACCTTTCACTAAAGCGTTTGACTAGATCTACAAGACACATTTCACTAATGTCTTGTGTCTTCACTTCTAAGCACATTTCACTAATGCTTCTTTGTCTTGACTTCTAAGCACCTACCACAAGTGCTTATCCTATAGATGATAGATACCCTTCACTAATATCTTCGTCTTGACACTTGAGACATCTTTCACTAATGTCTTCAACACTACACTTCTTTGAAGAAAGAAGGGAATCATCAACAAGAAGACTTCAGTAGCCTTGATGATGAGGAAGCATGGCAACTCATGGAGTTGAGCTTGCTCGACTTCAAAGGTGGTGATCTTGCCTTTAAGAGGATCCTAAAAGATCACACAAAAACAAAACTACTAACATAGATCTCTTGGATCTGAGGTTAGTTAGTTTTTAACTCAGGGAGAAAATGTGTTAGAAAGAGCTGAGAAATAATGAAGAAATGGCTCACTATTAATAGAGGAAAAATCCTACTGTTCCCCAGATCCAATGGATCCCTACCACAAGGGATCCGGCTAGCACAAAGCTAGGGATCCGTGGAACGCTCCTCTTTGCCCATGGGTATTTTGGTTATGGGTCATGGGTTGAACCATGGATCTTTGGCTAGATACAATGTATCTTTAAGTGCAATGCACTTAGTCACTTGGGTATGGGTTGATCCATGGCTTATGGATATTATCCATGTGTGATATAAGCATGATGTCATGCATTGGGTTATGGGTCAAGATCCATGGGGCATGGGCTTTGGGTTGTACCCAACTACATTCAATGTATTTGCCCAATGGGTTGTGATACTTAAGTTTCTACCCATTTATATTACCCAATATACTACATACTAGTTATGTGTATATTTTAACCAAATATGTAAACACTAGTTGTTGTACATATGTATTACTAAATCATAAAATCACTTATACTTGTTTTAGTGTTTTATGTGAAAATGTGAATATGTTAGAAACTATTAGTTCAAACCATTTACGTATTTTATTTGTTTCGTTAAAATGATTTTACGTTTGTTATCGACAAAACATTAGAAGATCGTAAAATATAAATAAATGTTTTTACGGCTTATTTGTATTAACAGTTCTTTCTTCCTCTCTAGAAGTGTTGTGTCTAAGGCATTAGTGAAGGATGCCAAAAGGGTCAAGATGAAGGCATTAGTGAAAGGTGCTGAATGTTCGTGTCAAATGCATTAGTGAAGGATGCCAAAAGATCATGTCAAAGGCATTAGTGAAAGATGCCAAGGATGTACAATCGATATGATGCATCTATGTACAAATAGAGATAGGTTGTATCCAAGGATATTGATATCCTTGATGACGTTGTAATAAAGAGTGGGTGTCCTTTAGGATAGGTGTTGTGTAGTGTTGGGTAGTAGTTCCTCCTTTGTAATGGAACTCGGTATCTAGCCTTGTACCGGATAATGTGTAGACGACATTGTGATAGGTTTGGTTCTACCTCGTGGAAGAACCCGGTGTCTAGCCTTGTACCGGAAAAAGAGTAGGCGACATTGTGAAGGCTTCTCCACCATAAGGAGTTTGTGTCGTGTAGTGCTTACAAACTCTTAAGTAGGTGACTCGGGGAGTGGAGTAGGGCAAGGAAGGTTTCCTTGTAGCCGAACCACTATAAACACTCGTGTCGTGGTTTTGTGTTTCTTACTCTTGACTTTTGCTTTACATATTTACATACCTATCTATCAACATCCAACATACACATTTAAGATAGATTGACATAAGTCGATCTAAATATTTTAAAACAAAGTTTTAATCAGTAAAATTATTCAACCCCCTTCTAGTTTTCCACAACCTTCAAAATGCTCCAAAAACAATTCTTCCATGAAGGACGTGTCATTGATCAATATTTCCTCGATGGTACTGATATTCCCAAAGTATTCTCTAGGATCAACTTTGGTTGTCTACACCATATCAATGAACAAATTTGTCCCGTGTTTGTCCTCGAGTTCTACAAAATTGTCCGCATCATTAGAAATGATGATGGAACCATCTCTATGGCCTTTGTCATCAACAATTACAACTACACCCTAACTCTTGCCGAGCTTACCCAAATCCTCCGCATACCACACCATGGTGTGTGCATGTATTCAAATGATTGGTCACTCACCAAGCTCCATGATATGGTTGATGATCACCATGTTTATCTCACTCCTCTTCATGAACCCGCCACGGTAAGAGATGTTGTCTTCATCCAAAGAACCTCACAAACCCGAGTCACTAGAAATTCCAAACTCATCCACCGAGATCCATTTCAAATGGAGCTTTTTGAAATGTTCCCACTTTACAAAAAATGGAAACAAATTCTTAGATAAAATGTTCTTTGCTTGGTTGGGAATACGGATCATCCGAATGTATGCCTTGCGTACATGTCTATTGCCTCATCAATGAAACTCCCTTAAACCTAGCATATTACATGGTCAAAAGGATGGCAAGTGTCTTTAGGACGGAGAAAATATTACTTCCATATGTTATGCTTCTCACCCGTCTATCTAACTTTGTCTTAGCCTTGGAGCCTTCTCCTTTGAAGGATGATCACTTGGGTATGGGTTGATCCATGGCTTATGGATATTATCCATGTGTGATATAAGCATGATGTCATGCATTGGGTTATGGGTCAAGATCCATGGGGCATGGGCTTTGGGTTGTACCCAACTACATTCAATGTATTTGCCCAATGGGTTGTGATACTTAAGTTTCTACCCATTTATATTACCCAATATACTACATACTAGTTATGTGTATATTTTAACCAAATATGTAAACACTAGTTGTTGTACATATGTATTACTAAATCATAAAATCACTTATACTTGTTTTAGTGTTTTATGTGAAAATGTGAATATGTTAGAAACTATTAGTTCAAACCATTTACGTATTTTATTTGTTTCGTTAAAATGATTTTACGTTTGTTATCGACAAAACATTAGAAGATCGTAAAATATAAATAAATGTTTTTACGGCTTATTTGTATTAACAGTTCTTTCTTCCTCTCTAGAAGTGTTGTGTCTAAGGCATTAGTGAAGGATGCCAAAAGGGTCAAGATGAAGGCATTAGTGAAAGGTGCTGAATGTTCGTGTCAAATGCATTAGTGAAGGATGCCAAAAGATCATGTCAAAGGCTTTAGTGAAAGATGCCAAGGATGTACAATCGATATGATGCATCTATGTACAAATAGAGATAGGTTGTATCCAAGGATATTGATATCCTTGATGACGTTGTAATAAAGAGTGGGTGTCCTTTAGGATAGGTGTTGTGTAGTGTTGGGTAGTAGTTCCTCCTTTGTAATGGAACTCGGTATCTAGCCTTGTACCGGATAATGTGTAGACGACATTGTGATAGGTTTGGTTCTACCTCGTGGAAGAACCCGGTGTCTAGCCTTGTACCGGAAAAAGAGTAGGCGACGTTGTGAAGGCTTCTCCACCATAAGGAGTTTGTGTCGTGTAGTGCTTACAAACTCTTAAGTAGGTGACTCGGGGAGTGGAGTAGGGCAAGGAAGGTTTCCTTGTAGCCGAACCACTATAAACACTCGTGTCGTGGTTTTGTGTTTCTTACTCTTGACTTTTGCTTTACATATTTACATACCTATCTATCAACATCCAACATACACATTTAAGATAGATTGACATAAGTCGATCTAAATATTTTAAAACAAAGTTTTAATCAGTAAAATTATTCAACCCCCTTCTAGTTTTCCACAACCTTCAAAATGCTCCAAAAACAATTCTTCCATGAAGGACGTGTCATTGATCAATATTTCCTCGATGGTACTGATATTCCCAAAGTATTCTCTAGGATCAACTTTGGTTGTCTACACCATATCAATGAACAAATTTGTCCCGTGTTTGTCCTCGAGTTCTACAAAATTGTCCGCATCATTAGAAATGATGATGGAACCATCTCTATGGCCTTTGTCATCAACAATTACAACTACACCCTAACTCTTGCCGAGCTTACCCAAATCCTCCGCATACCACACCATGGTGTGTGCATGTATTCAAATGATTGGTCACTCACCAAGCTCCATGATATGGTTGATGATCACCATGTTTATCTCACTCCTCTTCATGAACCCGCCACGGTAAGAGATGTTGTCTTCATCCAAAGAACCTCACAAACCCGAGTCACTAGAAATTCCAAACTCATCCACCGAGATCCATTTCAAATGGAGCTTTTTGAAATGTTCCCACTTTACAAAAAATGGAAACAAATTCTTAGATAAAATGTTCTTTGCTTGGTTGGGAATACGGATCATCCGAATGTATGCCTTGCGTACATGTCTATTGCCTCATCAATGAAACTCCCTTAAACCTAGCATATTACATGGTCAAAAGGATGGCAAGTGTCTTTAGGACGGAGAAAATATTACTTCCATATGTTATGCTTCTCACCCGTCTATCTAACTTTGTCTTAGCCTTGGAGCCTTCTCCTTTGAAGGATGATCACTTCTTTTGTAATAAGGTCATGGTACCTCTCATCGAGGGACGAACAACAAGGTTCTTAGTTGATGGAGAAAGGCCTCATCCTCCTACCGACTCATCCGAGGAAATTAAAGGAGAAGCTAACAACCTCATCCATAACTACCATCTTGACCCCGTCTCATACATTGATCAATTTTCTGACATTCCAAGTCCTTCCCAAGAGTTTCAACAAACCAAATGGTCAAATGCATTGCTCATTTCCTCATGGGCAAGAAGAAAAGGTGAAGATGAGATGGAAGTTTGGAAGTGATTGAAGGTGATTTGTGTGATCCGTATTTGAAACATGTGATGTATGTCTTAGACAATGTTGTTTTCATTTCGTAGAACTAAGTATTATGTCATAGTATGTTGAAAACATGGATAACATTAATTGGGACAACTCAATAGGAATTTTACCACTTTTACACGCCATGCTTGCTATTCTTTACTTACATACATGTATACTTGCTATATAAATAATTAGTTTCAAAATTCGATACCTTGTGAAAAATTTTGCATGTATTCTGTTAAGGAAACTGTCCCAGATGCTGGATCTCTGGGCTATAACTAGCCGGATCCCTCATGTGAAGGATTTGTGGGATCCGGGTGTACAGAAGTGCTATTTTTGCATCCTTGCATCAATCCAACCTTACAGACCTTGTTAGACAAGTTAAACATGATACATTAGGATCACTTAAGTCTTCCTTTGGCTTAGTTGATCCCACATTCACTTATGGATGACTTTAGATCACATTCAAGGTGTTTTTGATTTATCATTACCACCAAACTCACCATATTTCTGCTTCATTGATTACACTTTATTTCTCTCATTTCAAAACACCTAGTTTGATATTTCTCTCAATTTTAGCAAATTGATTTTAGTTATCATGATCTTAAAATGGACTAAAAACTAGTTTTTCATTTCTTATGATTTTTTAAGAATTTTATAAATTTTCCTTAGATTACCATCGGATCTCTAGGATCATTTGACACCATTTGACACCCTCAAAACTCTTGGTGTCATCCTTGATCACTCATTGGTGTTCATGAATACTCCATTGCTTTCCATAAAATTCATCATTAGCTATCCTCACTCATTATGCTTGAACACTTAAGTTCTATACCATTTAAGATACATGAGGAAACTCAACCACTCAAGATAAATAGGCACTAGACCTTGGTAGAGCCTCATCATTCTTTTTCTTGGTCTCTGAGAGCCGAATCCCTGAAGTTCAACTAGCCGGATCCCTAAAGTAAGGTTTCCGTGGGAACCGGCTGCACAGAATTTCTAAATCTCACTTGACACATTCATTTTAAACTCTTTTTGGTAATCTAAACACTCCACTTTTTCTTAAATGACTCCCTTGTACAGAACAACACTATAGTTGTCTTTAGTGCATGAAATTTTAAGAACCTCAGTGGACTAATCTTTGATTCACTCACCTAAATTAATTCTTTATAAACCAATTGTGTTTATGTTTTCAAATCACCATTCAAACATTCACTCTCAGTAGCTAAAATAATTTCACCTCCCACATTTCGTCATGACAAAGGCATCTAGTACAACCTCATCAACCAAAGGATCTTCCAAGAAAAATGCTCGTATTGTTCATGAAATTTCCTTAATCGAGTCATCACTCGTCAAAACCTCAAACACTAGAGTTCCTCCCCAATAGACTCAATCAACCAAAGTTAGGAAAACGACTCAAATTAGTATCCGACCTTTTTTGGAGAAACCTACGCCAAACACTACCATACCCTCTAAACCAAACACACCTAGCTCCACGAAAGCAACTAAACCCTCATTTCTAGAACCTAGATTACACTTCTTTACCACACCTCTTTCACATCTAAACCTTTACTCATTAGAAGACTCACCACCAAGGCCGTCTCATCCACCACCATTCTCATTAATTGAGAAAATGGAACCACAACAACTTTCTCACCACAACCTTGATGTTAGAACATCACCAACACCCGTGTTCTACTCGTCTTTACCATCAAATGGTCCATCTTTGAGTACAAAGAATCACCAATCTAAAAAACCGGACCATATGGATACCTCCTTTCCTCCTCCACCAACTCATATATCAACACCTTCATCCTTAGTTGAACCCCATCCTACTCCATCAAACTCACCTCCATAAATCCCTTCATCCTTTTTGGAACCTCCTCCCTCCTCACTTACCATCCACCTCAAACCGCTCCATCCTCACCACCACCATTTTTGAGTCATGACAATAGGTGTTCTAATTGTCAACATACCCAAGGGTTAGTTCAAGAAGTACGTGATGAGTTACGCTTCATGTTCCATCACCTTCTTGAATGACTTGATCAAATCCACAAATCTAATCATCCCTAAACATAGGAATACAAGCATAAGTTGTGCTCTCCTCTAATCTTAGGAACAAATTAGAATTGTAAGGAATTTCTCTTTAGATACATGTTTGTATCATTTTCTTAATTTTTGGATATGTGTATAATTTCTCTTGTTTTATTTAATGAAACTACATGTTTGTATGCTATATAGTTATGTGAATATGTTTGGTGCAACAATACATAACTCATTAGGACGTTTACGTCACTACTCATATCTACATTGCTGCCAATTAGTTACAGGTATAGGGTTCTGATTTGGATAAAAAACCAATGATATAAGAGAAGGTGTGTGTAGTATGTGGGTAACTCAAACGTATTAGGTTTGAGCACCGAGATCGTTCCGAACGAGGGTTGAATGGAATTTCCAACTCACGTCACGATTAGCGGGATTTGAATAAGAGAAGGGGATAAAATGATGTTTTCCAAACTACGGGATAAGGAAAGTAAATGGGAAGCATATAAAACTCTAAATCTATAATGCAAATGCAAATTACGCAAATCTATACTAAAACGCAAATAAGGGATAAAAACGAAACGCGAATAAAATGCAATTACGTCTATTCTAAATCCTAGAAATAACCTAAAATTACTTTTACTCTAGAAATGTAAATGGAAAACTATTTATGAATTAAAACTAATTTTTAGGATTTTTCTAGATTTTATTAGAATTAAAAACTAATTTTTAACTTTAAAAACTAATTAAAATACTAGAAATTATGAAAATTAAGGAGAAAAAATATGAAACTATTTTTATTAAATCTAAAATACCAAAAGAGACTTTTTAAAACTATTTTTTTATTTTTCTGATTATTTTTCGATTTTCTACTAATTTAAAACTATTTAAATCTACTTTAAAATGTGAAAAATACCAAATAAAAGGAGAAAAATAGGGAAAAATATTTTTTATGATTTTTATATTTATCTTAATCTATTAAAATTGAAAAATTATTTTTTGGAACTTTTTCTTAATTATTTGCAATAAAAGCTATTTAACAATGATTAAAAACTATTTTAAATAATGAAAAATACTAAACACTGACTAAAAATTATAAAAAACTCAGGAAAATTCTAAAATATTATTCTACAGCTGTGAAAAATATAAAAACATGGGCTTATGTGTAAGATATTGAAGCTGCAGTGCAAACTGATAAGAAATAAGCACTTATGAATAAGCAAATAAGCACTATAAAATACCAACTGATAACAGAAGCTAAGATATGCTAAAATAAGCTAAATATCAACTAAAGCCAAATACTCCTAACCTATATTGAGCAAACTACAACTGATTGATGCAAACTACATTTTAAGCAAATGAGCTACTGACCCTACTGTTTAAGCTGTGGCAACTGCTTATCCAATAAGCTAAAATGAAAACCAAAAGTATGGTTCTCAAGAAAACCAACCAGAGATTACTTGTCTAAAATATCAGCTCATGAGGACTTATGATGAAGAAATTAGAGATCAAAAACTAAATGACTTTTTGGAATACTAGGACCTGATGCAGCAACTATGATGGGCAGAAAATGCTTATGCAGACCTGATTAGCTACTAAAAAAGCATCTATGATTCTATCTAAGGGCAAATGAGTTATATCTAGTCCTAAAGCTACCCTAAAGAGCTATCATTTAGCAATAAAATTGAAAAGAAAAAACTAAAATCAGCTTGCCTACAAGCTGATATGACAGAAACAGATTTGTAATGGCAAAACAATGTGACTGCAGACATGTGAATCAAGCTATCCTACAACTTCTAAACTACAAACATTTAAACTAGAGTTAACTAAGAACATAAGAAACTGATTAAAACTTACTTTGAACCAAAATTGGACTGAGGGAATGACTGCAAAACAGATCAGTTATGACAGCAACTGAGATTTTGATAGTCTTGAAATTAGACTCAAAAATGTGTATCAAACTTGAACAACTTGAAAATTTGACTGTAAAGGACTCTAAAACCAGTAACTAATACTGAATACACCAAAATCAGCTAATTTATATAACTTAGATTCAAACAAAAGCTTCAAACCAAACACTACTTAAAATGACCAACTTCATTTAAACCTTGAAAACATGATGAGTTATGACCAAATCTGAATCAATATACTCAGATAAACATAAAGCTAAACATTATCACAACTGAAAAACAGAAATCAAACTGAAAATTGATTTGACATTGAAGTTTGACTTTTATTGACTTTTTTCTAAAACTGAGGATTAAGAACAGTTAAGACACCATGAAACTCATATAAGCTTTGTTAAGCTTATATGAGCTTAAACAAACAGTAAAAACAGCTTTTGGATGTATTTA
Source organism: Chrysanthemum seticuspe (assembly GCA_019973895.1). NCBI lineage: Eukaryota > Viridiplantae > Streptophyta > Magnoliopsida > Asterales > Asteraceae > Chrysanthemum > Chrysanthemum seticuspe. Next base: position 1,536,410 of record BPTQ01000004.1, read on the forward strand.
AAACTAGATTGTATAAAAACTCAAATTGACAATGGATTAATGAAAATTTGATTAATATTAATAAAGTGACACTACAAGAGTATTGAAATTACAATGAAAAGTACTTGGCTGAGCTATGAAAACAATAAATGACAAGTAAATAAAAGGCCTAAATTTCTCTAATACATAAGAAATTGGACAACTCGAATCTGTGGAAGGAGAGGTCTTTTTATAGCCAATTCCAGCTTGGGATTCCTCTTAGAAGAGCCTAGAAGCTCATCCACAGCCACTAATCATTTCATTGATCACTTCATCCAATCACAGCTCTTCAATTCCTTTGATGAGGTGTCATGTCCAATGGTAGAGCTTGGATTGGCCACGTGGGCATCCTTATCTGCTTTGTCAGCTTCTAGAAGAGCAATAGATGCTTAGTACGAAGTAAGGTGGGTGATTGGGTGTGGGTAAATGGCTGTAAAAGTGAATGGGTAAAAGGGTTGTTTGGGTTGGGGAAGAAGCAACACTGTAGGGCGCGTTTGGATTTATTTATTGTATTTTGATTGTAGTTGACCGGGTCATGGGGTGGTTTGACCGGGGTTAAATAGCGGGTATGGAACGGGCTTTGGGTAAACGGGTTGGGTATCTTGGACGGGGTAAGGGATTGTGAGTTTTGGGCCGGGTAAGTGGTTTGTTGGTTTTGGGCCATGTAGAGGATTTTTGGACTTAGGATATTTAGGATTAGATTTGGACTAGTAGAGAACCCATTAGCAATATAGGGACTAAAGATGTGTATGCTGAAAATTCAAGGACCAATCTTGTAATTCTGAAAGTATCTTCCAAGGATCATTTTTGTCACTCTTCAAATAAACCAAGGCTGAAATTGCAACTTTTGAATCTTCAAGGACCACTTTTGCCAAATGTTGAAACTTGAGGGGCCAGTTTTGACATTTCTTCAAACTTGAGTTTATCTTCCAAAAATCATCCTCGGAGAATAAAATCTTCATAAATGCATAATTTTGATCTTCCGGCTCGGCTTAAGATCTCTCAATCTCTCATGCTCGGATTTACGTCTGATTTGGATTCTTTTTGTGTGTTTTTACATATCCGTACCTGCACAAGCACAAACTCAAGAAAACCACAAATATTAGCAATAAACGGCTCTTTCTTGGTTATTTTGGGTCAGTTTTGATAATGAAAAGGTATGTGTTTTAGCACATACCAAAATACCCCAGACGAGACCATTGTCGTGTCCTCACGCAATGCAATCAACTCACGCTTCTAAAACCAAGGATTTCAATCTCTTTCTACTAAACCTATGAAGAAGTAGCAAAGATTCCTCAAAAGAGATTAAGAAAGCCTTAATTCTAAAAACGCCCCGTTTACCTTTTAATTCACAAGTAGATATTACGATTAAGCACATTCCGGTTATGAATGACGGTTTGTTGAACTTTCATGTCGATCAATAACTCTAACATTTTTCAAACGACACGTTAGGATCACGGAGTAGAAAACACAACACAGCGTGAAGTGACCATACGGATAGAATACATCGTCCCTGATTTTTCACAAGCTCCCAAACTAAGCGTAAAATCGAAATCATTGTTAAATACGACTCTAGATGCTAACACTACCCATGGAAGTTACTTGTGTAAATACCTTTTGTTCCCATTTTCCTATTTTCCTCTAGATTTTTTTATTTTTGTGAGAAATGAATTTCTTTAAATTTCTCGTTTCGATAAGAATTATTCCGATAAAGATATAAAGCTAAGTCGATAATTAGTTATCCGCCTTCTCTCAAGAACCATTGTCCCAAAAATGAGGTCCACATCAAGGAATTTTTATTCACTTATATATTTATTTTTTGACTTTTCATCATTTTTTCATCATTCATTCATCAATTTTTTTTTTGTGCATTAACTTTTACTTGTATGAGCTATGAACTACGGAGCTTCACGGGGTAATTCCAAGACTATAGGCTTCATGAAATGAGGATCCCGGCTGGCTAGGCTAAGACCTCACTCAATCCTGGCTAAAGATCCAAGGGTCCGATCTCGACACCGCAGCTCATAACTTTACTTATTACTTTTCACTTATCACTTATTGCATTATTTATTACGGATCCTTGATGTGTACCCAATTTTTAAAACAAAGATTATTTAAAGAAGATAAAGAACTAACTATCGCCAAAAACTCGACATCTTTAATTATTATTTGACAGATATGGGGTGAAGCAATTTTGTGGGAACAAAAAGCCATAAGTACCTTCGATGGGCTCTAAAGAGAACCAACTACTCCACGCTTAGCATCTAAACTCATAAGTAACTCTATCATTTCTCGATCTCCGCAAATTTAAAATCCCAAATAATGAGATCCGCGGATGCTTAGCCGATAATTTTTAGATTATCTATGGTTAAGGGAACAAGCTAGGGCTCAACACGCCCGGTCAAGTCAGAATTCTATTCCTACTCTCACCAGCGGAAAGTCAACAAGGTGTCAAAACATATATTAACTTAGCAAATGCTTTGTCTAATGAAATAAAGTTATGCATATTTAAAGTCACTCAGGGAAACTTGCAAAATCTTGGCCTTGTGAGCTAGAATTCGCATTTTATAGCTTCTTGTCTAAGAGACTAGCAAAACTTTTTCAATCAAAAAAACTTAACAAAAGCTTACAAAAATTTCAAATTTTTCACATTTTTGCACAATTTTTCATTTTCTAAGGAAAAACGGGGTTGCGAGAGAAACACGACAGAAATAAGCAAGTGCGGTCAAATCAAATCGAAGATTACCCTATCCAAGACTAGAACGAAACATTGTCCTCAATGTTTAAAGCAAAGGGTATCACGAAAATCTAAAAGCCGTTTATTAAGTATGCTCAAAGATAAACGTTAGCCGATAAGATTAGGATATGGGATTTCCATCAGCATCGATCATGAAACTCGAGTGGAGAAAAGACAAACTTCGAGCACGAGAGTCTTCATATCGGGAACATCCTAAACACAACATCACAAACAACCAAACACGAGAAATCGAAGAGGCAAACCCCTTCGCGTCACTTATTAGAAAATAGAAAGAAGATAGAGATAAGCATGGGGTGCCTCCCACGAAGCGTTACTGTTTTTGATCACCGAGTCGCTAGCCTGACTCGTCCCCAAATTAATTTGTCCTTGGGGAAGAAAGTGGTAGAGATACCAGGGTCAAAAATGGTGTCCTCATTCCTGAAAGAATGAGACTGGCCGGGATGGGTGGGGAAGAAAATGTCGGGCATCAGCACATAAGGGATAACATGAAAGAATGATCCATCATCCGACGGTTTTGCGGGTGGACGAAGGAATGACGGATCAAAGAGAAACGACTCCATAGAAGAAAGGAGTCCATGGTACAGAGAAATGTTTCTTGAAGGTTCAACAATGAAGGCATCCAAGGTAGGATCCTTAACTAGAATGACGGTTTTAGCATAAAGCTCATCTATGACTAATATCCCGGGTTTAAAAATCTTGTCTTCACATGTCGGTTCAACGGGATAAAGGATGGTGGACTCATGAGAGAGAGGAGAGTCAAGAGAACCATCAAGAACAACCATATCCCCCTCAGGATTATTCATAACAACATCCTCAATACCCGGTGGTATTGGGTCATCAATAGCATCCTCAATGATCGGGTCATTTGTCGGAGTATCGGAAATTTCGTTCAAAACTTTACTCATATCAACATCGAAGTAGAATCGCTCAAGAATCGGAGGATAAACATCATTAATAGTGGGATTGCCACTAATCTCTTCATCAAATCGGAAAGTCTCAAGCTCGGGCGAAAAGTCACTATCTTTAATGGAGATAGGATGCGAACTCGAATTATCGTTAAGGGCTTCAATCTTGGAAATGAGAAGATAAACATTCGACAATGTTTGACGTAGTGCTTCATCCTCGATCTCTATATCATTAAGCTCAATCTCTTCTTCTTCTGGCTCAAAATCATTTACTTCTTCTATATGGACGTGCTCAGAAGGTAAATCGTCGACAAAATCGATGTCTCCATAAGAATCATCATCGGAATCAGAGAACATCTCAACATGATCATTCAAATTATCAAGAAAAGGCTCATCACAAATATCAACAACCCCAGACTCTCTTGGGCTTGGGATAAGAATCTCAACATTAGACGCTTCCGTTTCCGGAATAATACTAAGATGCTCATCCCCCATTATGAGAGAGTCAACGGGTTTAACAATGTTTGAAGAAATAGAATCATCGACCTCTTCTAAAAGAACGTTACTTCTCTCAACCGGCGTGAGGGAAGGGGAAGAGTCGGAAATGAAAGACTCAGAAACGGGAGAGGGATAAGAATCCGGAGGTGGGACAAGTGGTGTGCTCTGAGAGCTAGCAAGTTCCACCACTTCCGTTGTGGTCTCCGGTTCTTTCTGTTTAGAAATCGTTTTAAGCTCATAATTTCGTTCTGTTTTGTTGTAACTTGACAAACTCGTAATAGCGAATCGTGAAAGAGAAGGATCGATTCTAGAATTCTTCGGATTAGAGTCGAGAGTACAAACGGGAATCACCTCGGGTTCAGAAATATGTTCCATCTCCCTCACCGGAGAGGGAGTAGGAATCGAGGGTTCATCAAGATTATATTTCAAAATTTTTGACAAGGCTTCAAGTTTTTCAATGTTGTTAAGAAAAGCACGACGTTCAAAGAAATCGTCTCCGTGACCCTCGGTGGGTTCTTCGGGTAGCTCCGGAATAGTGTGATCGTCTTCCATAACTTGAATGGGTTCCTCATTAACACATTGTCGAGTTTGAATGTGGCTTAATAAAGTTTGAAGCATGCTTTCAATGTGGTTTTGACGTTGCTCAAATCTTTCTTCAAAATTGATGGAAACGTCATCGATAACCCCGGTGGGTTCTTTCAAAGGGCAACACATACAAGATTCGCGATAAAATCCACATACTTTTCAAAAACAACGTTCACAAAGTGAATCATCTTTTAACAAATTGCTACAATTAAAGCAATAAGGTTGATAGAAATTTTGACAAATCATGAGAATTAATCATAAAAGAGGGATAAGAGGAAAGAATTATCAAATCAGAGGGTAAAAAAGAATATTTTTGGGTTTTTAAAACAAATTTTGAAAAGGAAAATCTTTTTGGGTTTTTATATTTAAGAAAACACAATATTTTTGTAACCGTCACGTCAACCGGTGCTCGGTAGCTCTCAAAAGTACGCGCAGCGGAGCGGGAACGAAGAGCGGATCGTTCTTCAGTCTGCAATTTAATGTCAAGACTTTCCTTATACCGCGTGTATAGGTTGTACCTTCAAGGTGAGCCGACGTAACAATTGACGTTTCAGTTTCTTTTGTTGGTTTTTTTAATTTTTATGGTTTTGTAAACACTTTAGGAAGAATGTTTTGGTGTTTTTTAGATGTTTTTGGGTTTTTTCAAAAATATATATATACAAAAATGACGGTAACTTCACTCGGGGAAGGATCTTCAAATGCACCCGATTCGAGACGGAATACGAAAACTCGCTACAAGCCCTCCCCGGCAGCGGCGCCAAAAATTGATTTGGATAAAAAAACCAATGATATAAGAGAAGGTGTGTGTAGTATGTGGGTAACTCAAACGTATTAGGTTTGAGCACCGAGATCGTTCCGAACGAGGGTTGAATGGAATTTCCAACTCACGTCACGATTAGCGGGATTTGAATAAGAGAAGGGGATAAAATGATGTTTTCTAAACTACGGGATAAGGAAAGTAAATGGGAAGCATATAAAACTCTAAATCTATAATGCAAATGCAAATTACGCAAATCTATACTAAAACGCAAATAAGGGATAAAAACGAAACGCGAATAAAATGCAATTACGTCTATTCTAAATCTTAAAAATAACCTAAAATTACTTTTACTCTAGAAATGCAAATGGAAAACTATTTATGAATTAAAACTAATTTTTAGGATTTTTTTGGATTTTATTAGAATTAAAAACTAATTTTTAACTTTAAAAACTAATTAAAATACTAGAAATTATGAAAATTAAGGAGAAAAAATATGAAACTATTTTTATTAAATCTAAAATACCAAAAGAGACTTTTCAAAACTATTTTTTTATTTTTCTGATTATTTTTCGATTTTCTACTAATTTAAAACTATTTAAATCTACTTTAAATTGTGAAAAATACCAAATAAAAGGAGAAAAATAGGGAAAAATATTTTTTATGCTTTTTATATTTATCTTAATCTATTAAAATTGAAAAATTATTTTTTGGAACTTTTTCTTAATTATTTGCAATAAAAGCTATTTAAAAATGATTAAAAACTATTTTAAATAATGAAAAATAGTAAACAGTGACTAAAAATTATAAAAAACTCAGGAAAATTCTAAAATAGTATTCTACAGCTGTGAAAAATATAAAAACATGGGCTTATGTGTAAGATATTGAAGCTGTAGTGCAAACTGATAAGAAATAAGCACTTCTGAATAAGCAAATAAGCACTATAAAATACCAACTGATAACAGAAGCTAAGATATGCTAAAATAATCTAAATATCAACTAAAGCCAGCTACTCCTAACCTATATTGAGCAAACTACAACTGATTGATGCAAACTACATTTTAAGCAAATGAGCTACTGACCCTACTGTTTAAGCTGTGGCAACTGCTTATCCAATAAGCTAAAATGAAAACCATAAGTATGGTTCTCAAGACAACCAACCAGAGATTACTTGTCTAAAATATCAGCTCATGAGGACTTATGATGAAGAAATTAGAGATCAAAAACTAAATGACTTTTTGGAATACTAGGACCTGATGCAGCAACTATGATGGGCAGAAAATGCTTATGCAGACCTGATTAGCTACTAAAAAAGCATCTATGATTCTATCTAAGGGCAAATGAGTTATATCTAGTCCTAAAGCTACCCTAAAGAGCTATCATTTAGCAATAAAATTGAAAAGAAAAAACTAAAATCAGCTTGCCTACAAGCTGATATGACAGAAACAGATTTGTAATGGCAAAACAATGTGACTGCAGACCTGTGAATCAAGCTATCCTACAACTTCTAAACTACAAACATTTAAACTAGAGTTAACTAAGAACATAAGAAACTGATTAAAACTTACTTTGAACCAAAATTGGACTGAGGGAATGACTGCTAAACAGATCAGTTATGACAGCAATTGAGATTTTGACAGTCTTGAAATTAGACTAAAAAATGTGTATCAAACTTGAACAACTTGAAAATTTGACTGTAAAGGAATCTAAAACCAGTAACTAATACTGAATACACCAAAATCAGCTAATTTATATAACTTAGATTCAAACAAAAGCTTCAAACGAAACATTACTTAAAATGACCAACTTCATTTAAACCTTGAAAACATGATGAGTTATGACCAAATCTGAATCAATATACTCAGATAAACATAAAGCTAAACATTATCACAACTGAAAAACAGAAATCAAACTGAAAATTGATTTGACATTGAAGTTTGACTTTTATTGACTTTTTTCTAAAACTGAGGATTAAGAACAGTTAAGACACCATGAAACTCATATAAGCTTTGTTAAGCTTATATGAGCTTAAACAAACAGTAAAAACAGCTTTTGGATGGATTTGAAACTAGATTGTATAAAAACTCAAATTGACAATGGATTAATGAAAACTTGATTAATATTAATAAAGTGACACTACAAGAGTATTGAAATTACAATGAAAAGTGTTTGGCTGAGCTATGAAAACAATAAATGACAAGTAAATAAAAGGCCTAAATTTCTCTAATACATAAGAAATTGGACAACTCGAATCTGTGGAAGGAGAGGTCTTTTTATAGCCAATTCCAGCTTGGGATTCCTCTTAGAAGAGCCTAGAAGCTCATCCACAGCCACAAATCATTTCATTGATCACTTCATCCAATCACAGCTCTTCAATTCCTTTGATGAGGTGTCATGTCCAATGGTAGAGCTTGGATTGGCCACGTGGGCATCCTTATCTGCTTTGTCAGCTTCTAGAAGAGCAATAGATGCTTAATACGAGGTAAGGTGGGTGATTGGGTGTGGGTAAATGGCTGTAAAAGTGAATGGGTAAAAGGGTTGTTTGGGTTGGGGAAGAAGCAACACTGTAGGGCGCGTTTGGATTTATTTATTGTATTTTGATTGTAGTTGACCGGGTCATGGGGTGGTTTGACCGGGGTTAAATAGCGGGTATGGAACGGGCTTTGGGTAAACGGGTTGGGTATCTTGGACGGGGTAAGGGATTGTGAGATTTGGGCCGGGTAAGTGGTTTGTTGGTTTTGGGCCATGTAGAGGATTTTTGGACTTAGGATATTTAGGATTAGATTTGGACTAGTAGAGAACCCATTAGCAATATAGGGACTAAAGATGTGTATGCTGAAAATTCAAGGACCAATCTTGTAATTCTGAAAGTATCTTCTAAGGATCATTTTTGTCAATCTTCAAATAAACCAAGGCTGAAATTGCAACTTTTGAATCTTCAAGGACCACTTTTGCCAAATGTTGAAACTTGAGGGGCCAGTTTTGACATTTCTTCAAACTTGAGTTTATCTTCCAAAAATCATCCTCGGAGAATAAAATCTTCATAAATGCACAATTTTGATCTTCCGGCTCGGCTTAAGCTCTCTCAATCTCTCGTGCTCGGATTTACGTCTGATTTGGATCCTTTTTGTGTGTTTTTACATATCCGTACCTGCACAAGCACAAACTCAAGAAAACTACAAATATTAGCAATAAACCGCTCTTTTTTGGTTATTTTGGGTCAGTTTTGATAACGAAAAGGTATGTATTTTAGCACATACCAGGTTCCCAAGATTTTTCCTAGACGGATCCCTCACAGGAAGGATCCGCCAGAACCGTCCAACATAAACAAATTTTAATACTAATTTGAAGCTCATTTGCAGGAAACAATGCACCATATACTTGTTTTCTAACCTTTGTTTTGTAGATATTCAAAATACACATGAAGACTTTGACACCATCAACAAAAGCATTGCAAAAACACTTGCAATACATTCACTTAGGCTTCCTAACTACTTGACACCCTCATCAAAAGGGAGCACTCGTCAAGGGGGAGCATTTCGTCAAAATTAAAACCATTGCAAAGATACTAGCAATACACTCGTTTAGCCTTCCTAATTACTTGACGCCCTCAACAAAGGGAAGCGTCCATCAAGGGGGAGCTAAGACGAGAATCCTTCTCTTATCTTACTACTTCTCTTTACTTTTATTTTTGGTAACTCTTTCTCATTTTTTTACTTTTCACAAATTTTTGTCAAAAATATTTTTCACCACGTGTTAGTTTCTTTTCGACGCTCTTTTTGTTTCGACAAAAAGGGAGAGAAGAGAGTAAAAACTCCAATTCAAATTTTTATGAATTTTATTTTTCCTCAAAATAATCTTATGTTTTGTCATCAACAAAAAGGAGGAGATTGTTAATTCAAATAAACCATAAAAACGTTTATTTATATTTTACGATCTTCTAATGTTTTGTCGATAACGAACGTAAAACCATTTTAATGAAATAAATAAAATACTAAAAGTTTTGAGCCAATAGTTTACTAACACACTTTTACTAAATATATTAAAACCATCAAAACATGTTTAGTAAATAAGTTATATAAAACTAAAGACATTTTTTACACCTTATAGAAATATATATGTGTAACAAGTAAAATTGTTAAACTCTTATAGAAATGTACAAAGTACATATTGTAATGGGTAAGTAATGGGTAAAAACTAAAGTCCATAACCCATGACCCATGATCCATTGACTAGGTACAATAAATCTTGTTGGGTAAGAACCAAAGTCCATAACCCATACCCATGGAGCATGACCCATAACCCATGAACCATTGCATGACATCATGCATGAAGTCATGTTGGATATTATCCATGATACAATACCCAAAGTCCATGACCCATGACCCAAGATCCATAACCCTATGACTAGGTACATTGCATCTTGTTGGGTATCCATGACCTATGGTTCATAACCCCTAACCCATAACTCGGTTTGCAACCCAAAATCCAGATAAAACTAACCCAGTAGCTGGATCCCAAGATTCGCGCTAGCCGGATCCCTCTGGTGAGGGATCCGTGGGAACCGTTAGACAGAAGACACAATTTGCCTATAAATAGTGAACTATTTCTCTCTTGCTCACTACCACTCTTAGATATACTTTCTCTTAGTATTCTACACTCACTAACCAGAGATCCAAAGGATTATTCTATGTAGTTTTATCTTTGTGTGATTCTCTAGGTTCCTATTAAAGGCGAGATCACCACCTATTAAAGACGTGCAAGTTCAAGGTCATGAGTTGATAAGCTTCATCATCATCAAGACCACTGAAGTGCATCTTGTTGATAGTTCTTTCCCTCCTCCATAGAAGTGTCATGTTGAAGGCATTAGTGAACGGTGCCGAAGTGTCATGTTGAAGGTATTAGTAAATGGTGCCACAGATGTACAATCGATATGATGCGTCGATATAGAAGTTGTGTAGTTTGGGTTAAAGGATGTTGATATCCTTTCTAGTATTGTAAAAAGGAGTGTGTCTCCTTTGGGTAGTTGTGTAGTGGTGTAGTGTTGGGTAGTAGTTCATCCTTTGTAATGGAACTCGGTATCTATCCTTGTACCGGATAAAGTGTAGGTGACGTTGTGATAGGTTTGGTTCTACCTCTTGGAAGAACTCAGTGTCTAGCCTTGTACCAAATAAAGAGTAGAATACTTTGTGAAGGTTTCTCCACCACATTAAGGAGCTTATGTTGTGTAGTGCTTAGAAACTCTCGAGTGGGGTACTCGGGGAGTGGAGTAGGGCAAGGAAGGTGTCCTTTTTTCCGATCCACTATAAATACTCGTATCGTGGTTTTGTGTTCCTTTACTCTTTATCTTTTGCATTACTTACTTATATGTTTATCTATCAATATCCAACACACATCTAAATGGATTGACATAAGTCGATCTAAATATAATAAAACGAAGTTTTAGTCGGCAAAACTATTCAACCCCCCTTCTAGTTTTCCACAGTTTTGTCGATAACAAAAGTAAACTCATTTTAACGCAATAAATAAAATATGCAAAATATTTGAGCCAATAGTTTACTAACATACTTTTACTTAACATATTATAAACTAGTCAATATATGCCTTTATCTCAAATAGAAATATTGCTAACCAAAAGTTTTGATCCATCGCTCCTCATTTAGAGATATTGTTGTAGCATTGATAGTCCACATCAATATCATCAATCAAATTATCTATATCATGTTAAAATAGTAGTTGACATGATTCGTATTTTTTCTCTCGACTCATGTTTTACTCATAACCTCGTCAAATGTGTTTAGTAAACATGAAGACTCATCAAAACTTTGTATCACTTCTATAATAGATAAACTCTAAAGAATAGAGCAAAACCATTGACAAAGATTGAAATAAAAAACTCCCGCATCAAAATTATCCAAACCACTGAAACTGTTTCTTACTGAATAGCCGGATCTCTCGACTATAACTAGTCGGATCCCTTTTTCAATGGATCCGTGGGAACCAGTACATCAGCAAAACAAAATAAATCTTTGATAATTCACTATACACTTCCATCTTCCCCTTTAGGCTTACATACATGACCCTAAACTCAACACTACTGTTCCTAGGAGCTTTTTCTTCATCAATCCAAGCAATCCAGTAACTTGTGTAAGTTTTATCTTCACTACATTGTGATTTCCATTCTCAAGTTCGTAGTTATACAACTTTTACATCTTTAGAATTTTGATTCAAGTGGGTTTGTCACAATTTGCTATCACGTTGTTTTAATTATCTATCTAAGATAACTAATCAAAGAAGAAACATTGTTAATACAAATTAGAACTCATAATGAATTCCAAAAGGGATGTTTTGAGTAAAATTGTGAAGAACCTCAAAAAGAACTCTTCTCAAAATTAACACCACATTGTGGTATTATTTTTTAGGATCAGTCATGCCCAGTTCCACACAACAAGATTATCAAGACACCGCTTACTATATACCGATGCATCACCGAAATGATGGTCTTAACCCCAAGGATCTAAAAACCTTCAAAATGCTCCAAAAATGGTTATTTCATAAAGGACGTGTCATTGATCAATCTTATCTCAATGGTACTGATATTCCCGAAGTCTTTTTTAGGATCAACTTTGAGTGTCTCCTCCATATCAACAAACAAATATGTCCCGTGTTTGTCCTCGAGTTTTACAAGAGTCTTCACATCATTAAAAATGATGATGGAACCATCTCTATTACCTTTGTCACCAACAACCACAACTACACCCTAACTCTTGCCGAGCTTTCCCGAATTCTTCGTATCCCATACCATGGTTTGTGTATGTATTCCAGTGATTGGTCACTTGCCAAAATCCATGATATGGTTGATGATCACGAGGTCTATTTCATTCCTCTTCATGAACCCGCCATGGTAAGAGATGCTGTATTCATTGAAAGAACCTCTCAAACCCGAGTCACTTGGAATTCAAAAGTCGTCCACCGATATCCTTTTCAAATGGAACTTTTTAAGATGTTCCCACTTTACAAAAAATGGGAACATATTCTTAGAGAAAATGTTCTTTGCTTGGTTGGGAATAAGGATCATCTGAATGCATGTCTTGTGTACGTGATTTATTGCCTTGTCAACGAAACTCCCTTCAAACTTGTATATTACATGGTCAAAAGGATGGCTAGTGTTTTTAGGACGGAGAAAATGGTTCTTCCATATGCTATAATTCTAATCAGCCTAGCAAACTTTGTCTTTGCTTTGGAACCCTCTCCCTTGACGGATGATCACTTCTGTTGCAATCGGGTCATGGTACCTCTCACCAAGGAAAGAACATCAAGGTTCATGGTTGATGGGAAAAGGCCTCATCCACCTACAAACTCATGCAAGGAAACAGAAAGAAAAGCAAGCAACCCCGTCAACAACTACCATCTCGACCCCATCTCATACATTGATCAATTGCCCGACATTCCAGGTCCTTCCCAAGAGTTTCAACAAACCAAAGGAATGTTCAAATACATTGCTCATTTCCTCATGGGGAGGAAGAAAAAGTAAAGATGAGATGGAAGTTTGGAGGTGATTTGTAAGATCCTAATTTGAAACATGTGATGTATGTCTTAAACAATGTTATTGTCATTTGGTAGAACTAAGTAGTATGTCATAGTATGTTGAAAAAATGGGTAACTTAACTTGGAAAAATTTAATAGGCCTTTTACCACTTTTGATCTCGTATCAAAAGTTGGTCGTCATCCTAGTCACATGCCCATATATTTCCTTAACATGCCATGCTTGCTATGCTTTACTTACATACATGTATGCTTGCTGTAGAAATCATTAGTTTCAAAATTCGATATCGAATGCAAAATCTTGCACGCATTCTGTTAAGAAAACTGTCCCAGATGCCGGATCCCTGGGATATAACTAACCGGATCCCTTAAGTAAAGGATCCGTGGGATCTGGGTGGAAAAATGTACTATTTTAGCATCCTTGCATCAATCCAACCTTCCAGACCTTATTAGACCGGTTAAACATGATACATTAAGATCACTTAAACCTTCTTTAGGCTCATTAGATCTCACGTTCACATATGGATGACTTAGGATCACATTCAACGTGCTTTTGATTTATCATTACTTTAAAACTCACCATCTTTCCGCTCTAATCGTTACACATTGTTCCTATTATCACAAAACACCTAGTTTGATATTTCTCTCAATTTTAGAAAATTGATTTTAGTCATCTTCATTTTAAAATGGTCTAAAAACTAGTTTTTCATTTCTTGTAATTTTTAAGGAATTTTCTAGATTTTCCTTTGATCACCATCTTGTCTCTATGATCATTTGACACCCTCAAAACTCTTAGTGTCATCCTTGATCACTCATTGGTGCTCATAAAAACTCCATATATTTCCATAATAGTCATCATTAGCTATCCTCACTCATTATGCTTGAAAATTTAAGTCCTATACCAGTTAAGATACCCGAGGGAACTTAATCACTTAAGATGCTAGTCCTTACTAGAACCTCATCACTCTTTATCATGGCTTCTGAGAGCCGGATCCCTGAATTATAACTAGCCGGATCCCCCAAGTGAGGGATCCGTGGGAACCGGCTGCACAGACTGTCTAAATCTCACTTGATACATTCATTTCAAACTCTCATTGGTAATATAAACACTCTACTTTGTCTTAAATGACTCCCTAGGACAGAACAACACTATAGTTGACTTTAGTGCATGCAGTTTGAAGAACCTTAGTGGTTTAGGCGTTAATTCACCCACTTTATTTCTTCCTTTCTAAATCACTTGTGTTTGTGTTTCAAAATCACCATTCAAACACTCATTCTTAGTAGCTAAAACATTCTTTACCTCATACTTTTCACCATTACAAAAGCATCTAGTGCAACCTCATCAACCAAAGGTACTTCCAAGCAAAATGCTCGTGTTGTTCATGAAATTTCCTCAACCAAGTCATCACCCATCAAAGCTTGAAACACTAGAGTTCCTCCCCAACAAACTCAATCAACCAAAGCTAGGAAAATGCCTCGAATTAGTATCCGACCTTGTAGCTTGAAGAAACTGATGCGCGTATAACGCGTTCGGGGTCAAAGGAACTTCATTTTCGTCGAGCAAGTTTTTCAACACCCCAGGAAGTGAACCTAATCGTTGTAGTGTAGTATTGGGTAAGCCTAGGGTATTGATATCGTTCTCTAGGGGAATAGGAATGCTAGTGAGAGATGTACTACGCTAAGGTTTGAGGTTGAGGAAGATTATTTTTTATCTTTTTATATTTTTTAGAAAGCTAAGGGTAAAATCTCGGGGTTTGGATTTGGGGGTTTGGTAATTCTGCCGATTACTCTAATTATCTAAACTAAGGGGTAGTCTATGTCTATTGATGTGTGCTTGTATGATGATTAAAAATGTGTCTACCTAGATACTATTACTCCCTAGTTATCTTTTATTGGTGGTTGAATTGTCACATCCTTATTCTTAACGTGTTGTGTCTTCTAAGGTCGTAGGGTATGCTTTTATCCCTAACTCTTTGAGAATACCTTAAGGTTACTGCCTACGAGATCTCTAGGATTCATAAACTAACACTAAGGTTATCTTTGGATATTTAGCCTAAAATTACGCTAGGTGGTTATAAACTAAGGTTCACAAAGATTACTCAAGCATTAAAAACACAACCATGGCCTAGTGCAATCCTAAGCCAATTACAATTAAGATAAGAGACAACCAATCAATAATTAATAACTAGGTTTCATAGATCTAAGCAAACACACAAGAAATTTAGCCGGACATGTTAAACATGCAAGCATACACACATACAATCGAAGACATAATGAAATTAGTGAGGTAAATAACTTATCTTGATGTAAAATAGAGTATGAGAACCCTAAGATACTGTCCAAACTGGACCAAAATCGTTTTACGTTTTTACTCCACAAGTCTACCTCTCAAAATTCTGAAAATTCAATTTCTATATATAATTTTACAACTGCGACGACGTCACCTTAAAGTTGGGACGCCGTCAGATCACCTCCATTAGGGTTTCGTCTTGGCCAAGTCATCATTGGGACGACGTGATGTTATGGTTGCGATGCCATCAGTTTTCAGTAGTGACGTCGTCTGAATCTGGATCTAGGCCGTCTGAGAAGAAAAGTCTTCGTGACGCCCTTACTCTTCAAAGCCTGACGCCGTCAGGTGCAAATTAGCAAAATCACTTCTGAGTCGTCACAAATTCAATTACACAAAGAGGGACAGCGTCACCCTCTGTTTGGGACGCCGTCAGGTGTAATTCCAGCAGCTTGAGTGTCTTGATCTTGACTAAGCCATTTTCTTCATATATTTACTCCTTTTCATCCAAAAATGCATCATTCCAGCATTTTGCTTCTAAGAGACCTAAAAAGTGAAAAGGAACGAAATTAAGCAGTAACGGATATAAAAGTGGGCGATTAAGGGCTTAAATGAACCCTTAAAAGTATACGTGATAACATCAAATAGTCCTGAATATTAAGTGTCAATTTTCCCCGATAATGCTTGTAATTTATATCATTTATATGGATTTATGCTTGTTTTCCATTGTTTTCCACTTTCAGGTAAATTACGAGCATTGGAGCTAAAGAGACGCGGAATTGGAGAATTATCAAAGATTTATCAGAGTATGCTCACTTTGAAAAAGTTACGGCGTAACTCATCTCTCACATTACGCCGTAACAAAAGCGTGACTCAGAAAGCCAACTCATCAGAAGATTACGGCGTAACTCTCACTAAAGACTACGAAGTAACTATATTAGGTCAAATGAGGTTCCATGCCACTGATAACTACGCCGTAACTCTTGTTTAAACTGCGACGTTACCAAGAAATATTGAAGATACGGCGTAACCACTTATAAGGTTACGCCGTAACCAGCAGATCTAATGCAAATTACGAAGAAATAGAAGATTACGGCGTAACTATTCTATTAGTTACGCTGTAACCCAGATATGGCCAATAAATACCCCACGATTTCCAGAATTTCAAATCATTCCACACACTACAACCAAAGAACGTGGGAAGAAGCCAAAGGCAGGTCTAGAGGACCATACGGAGCTGTCTCAAAGGGAGAAATCACTCCCCTACGATAAGCATTAGCATTTTATCTTTTCTTTACTTTCGATTCATGTATTTCGTAACATTAAATATTGAATTGATTTGTATGGTTAATATGAGCGGCTAAGAACCTCTTGGTGCTTGCCTTGTTATGATTCCTTAATTGTTTTGTTTGTGTTTACATTACTTCCGTATAATTATTTCTAAGTGTATGCATGCATAGTTTATTAGTAGCTACCCTTGTTTCGGTAGTTTTGATTGGCGGTAGAGGCTAGTTGCTTAGGAGATATGACCAACTAACCCTAAATAAGTAGATAGAGACGGGAAGGGTATGATATGACCAACTGATGACCCTTTCTACTTATGCTATTTGACCAACTGATCTCCAACCATTTGGATGAACTTAAGAATTAGGGGGTGAGTGTTTAAGTTGCTAATGCCCGGGCACTAACTATTATAAGTCTAGCAACATGTAGCGGTACTTAATGACTCATCTTAGGGGACCAGGAACAACTGGACTTATGAGGGGACACCTGACTTCTTCGGTGGTGGCATCTTTGCTGATAGGTTAGGGCGAATTGACCAAATGCTGTCCTCTCGACTTTGACCCCACCTGAAGTAATTGAAAGTAATTAGACGTAGACATTACTAGCTAGGCTGATTAACTAGGTTAGCACCACTCTCGTCTATTGATTGAACCTTTGCCTTTATTTGCTTTTATCTGCTTTAGTAGTTAATTAATTAATTCCTTATCGAAATCATATTAAAATCTGTGACACCTAGACTTAGTAATAATCCAACACACATAGCTCTTGGGACGACCTCGGTTTTACCGAATACTACACTATGCACGACCGGGTACACTGCCCGTTAGTGCATTAGGGTAGACCATAGGTATAACAAGACAATATAAATATTAAAACCTGGTCAGTAAAACCTGCATCAAGTTTTTGGAGCCGCTGCCAGGGAGTTATATTAGGATTGCTATTAAGTCTCTTATTTTCGTTTTGTTTTAAAATTTCTATAATTCTCACGATCACTATTCAAGTTTTCAGGTACCACGGAAGTTGTTAACATTGATGACCTCACTCTTGATGAATATTTGGCGTTGACAAGAGCAGAACAAGGGTCGGGTCTCGTAAGATCGGCGATTGGAGCTGATGTCCGTTTCGAAATTAAAAACCAATTTATGAGGGTGCTTCGTGCTAACCCTTTTTCAGGAAACAGGGACGAAGATGCATATGTGCACGTTGAAAATGTCCTATACATCGCAAGCCTTTTCAACATTTTGGGCGTGTCTCATAATGCTGTTATGCTAAGGGTATTCCCCATGACTCTCACTAGGGCTGCTAGAAGATGGATTGAAAGATTGCCCGCAGGGGCAGTTAGTACTTGGGATCTACTAAAGAAGCATTTCATTCAGAGGTATTGTCCTCCGTCGAAGATCTCTAACCAGCTCTTGGAAATCCATAATTTACACAAGAAGACGATGAAACGTTGTATCAAGCCTGGGATAGATACAACGATCTCCTTTACAAAAGTCCTACACATGATCTGAATAACCGGCAAAAGGTCAACATCTTCTACAAAGGAATCAACGTAAATACAAGACAGATGTTGGACTATCAAGGACCTATCACGAACATGACTCCTACTCTAGCAATTGAAGCCATTCAAAAAATGGCTGATCATTCTCAAAAATGGCATGGCGGAGTAAGAAAAAGAAACCAAAGCAGAAGTTTTGACGGAATTGCAGCAATCGCTAGTAAATTTGAAAATCTAAATCAAGATTTGCTGAAAGTCAGAGAAAACGTTCATGCCATCCAAGTGGGTTGTGAAAGCTATGGTGGAGGACATCTCACGAAGAATTTTCCTCACGTTGATAAAGAAAATATAATTGAAGAAGCCGAATATGGAGAAAATCGACCATTTTATAGAGATAATCGAAATCGTAACGGGTACCATGGAAATTACAACCGTGGGCCTTATGGTGAAAGAAAGCCCAATCTTGAAGAAACAATTAACAAATTCTTTGAAAGTTCTTCCCAAAGACAAAAGGAACAAGGTGAGTGGTTAAAAGAATTCTAGGAAAACACCGACAGAAGCCTTTCCAATCACGACACAACCCTAAAAAACCTTGAATCTATTGTGGAAAAGCTTAGTGAGAATGTGAGAATGAATAACAATAAACCAGAAGGATCAAAACCCACAATGGAATGTAAAGTGATTTTTGCTGATAATGACTCGAAGATACAGGCCAAAGACACGGATTCTGGAAAAAAATTATGTCGACAGATCTGAGTTACGCCATAACATGTCTGAAGAGTTATGGCGTAACTATGTTTTTGACAGCGATCATGGGGTTATGAAGGATGTTGATAAGGACGATTCTAGCGAGTTACGCCGTAACCAAAAATATGAGTTACCGCGTAACTTGGATACGTGGGTGGACGAATTCCTCGAAGTGGATGAATCAGGAACACCGAAGATTAACAGATGGTCCCACGATATTAACTTATGCCTTCTGTCCCCATCTAAGAGGAAATATCACTGGTGCAAAAAGATACCTGTAGCTAAGGGGGATTGGTATGATCTATGGGCTTCATGTGACCCGAGAAATGACATCTGCGATGTAGGAAGTGACAAGGATAGGGTCAAAAATAAAAAATTTATGTGGCCTGCATATAATGATGCAGAAATATTAGAAAAACTCTCCTTCGAGGAAGAAGAGGAGCCGCCTATCACTCACTGGTGTACTCCGACAATCATAATTGACGATGAATCCACGTGAGCGTGGCCTACATGCGACCCCTTCCGCGAGTATTGCAACAGTGGTGACAGTTTAAAAAAAGAAGAATGGACGTGCCCTCACGAGCTTGAAAGACATAATATCAAGTTCGAGGATTTGACATTTGATGATTGGTACGCGATACAATTCAGGAATGCTAAGATTAACCCGAATCTTCTTAAAAAGCTCAAGATTGACTACGAGGATCATAATAAGAAAAAGGAAGTGGCTAATAATGACATCTACTGCATGGAAGATCCTTTAAGAGGAATTAACAACAATGAAGCCCGAAGTCATTGGTGTGAAAGGATAAAATCTCCTGGGGAAGTCTTATGGGCATCATGCAACCCTTATGACAATAAATGTAATGGGGGAAGCAGCTTAATGAGAATGGGAGAGGATGGATTATTTTGGCCCTAAACCAATGATAAGGAAAAGGCAAGTTTGCCTTGGTTACACAATTTGGGGTTTGACAGTTGGGTGAAGATCAAGTACCGACAAGTAGACACATTAACAAAGGAAAAGATTTAGAAAGAATACATTAATAAAGAAAATTCAAATGGCGAGAGTCCTAATAACTCGAATGATATGACGGTTAAGGATGATAAAAGGTTGATAAGAAATGAGAAGGAAAAATGCAAACATATACTGGTGGAGAATTTGCTCGATGAAGAATGGTTTAAAGGTACCAAGTCTGACGACGGTGACATTGAGGGGATTTTAGATTACCATGAATTGCAAGGGAATGAGGAATTTACTGACCCCGAAGATGAAGCATATGAGCAAAGGAGGTGCAAACTCCTTGGGATTCCCTACAAAAGACCGCCACGATCATTGTCGAAAAATATGAGTTCACTCGATACCATTTAGGACCGGAGGAAAAATTTTGCAAAATTCGGAAGATCGAGACAAAAGAATACCTTCGCACTGCCACAAATGTCGCTTGGGTCAGGCATAACTTAATGAAAGACATGGAGGAAGTCGGCCAAGTCCAAAGGCGCCCATAAAGCCCCGCGGCTCTGAGTATAACTTAAAAACTCGTAATTAAAGAAAAGTGCTCTTTCGGGGGACAACCCGAATTATGCCTTTCTTTAGTTTTATTTCCATTTCTGTAGGGTTTTGTGTTTTTAACCATTTTTGAAGGAAACTTGGAGTGATTGCTGCTGCAGCTTGCTGATCTGACCCTAGTTATGGCGTAACTCATCTCAGTGGTTACGCTATAACCTACCCCTTGCAGCAGAATTTCAGATGCATTACCGATTACGGCGTAATACCATCTTCGTGGTTACGCCGTAGCTACACTCTTACAGCGTATGCCAGGTTTTGCCAGTTACGGCGTAACTCCCTATTGGAGTTATGACGTAACTTTCCTCTGCTTTACTTCTTTCATTTTAAAACACAACAACCTTGTATTAGTATTTTAAATTAAATTTGTGGGTGTGTTCCCTGTAAACCCTCACGAGACTTCACTCGTCCACTTGGGACATCAAGTAGTTTAAAAGGCTTGTTGCATATGCTAAATGCAACCGTGAATCCTACGAAAGTGAGTTAGGTTTGTTTCTTATTTTCTTTTTAGAATTATGCTTGTCGGTAGTGTGATTTCAGAGATTGAAGTTTGTTCATGGATGCTTATACGAAGGCATGTCTCTTTTTTGTGGGCCTTCTTTCTTGTTGGAGCAAATTTCAAGGAAGTTCTCGCTCTATTTCTACTTTTCTCTTCACCTTTATTTAACGCTTAGTACAAAAGGGAATTTGTACAATTAAAGTGGGGGGACGGGAGTAGAATTATCTCTTGAACTTTATTTTGCCCTCGTTTTTCTAGTTTATTTTGAAAAATTATGCCATTTTTAAAATTTTGACATGTTTTTCTTAACTTAACTAGATTAGGCCTTAGCAGAGCACATACAACAACCCTTGATATTATATGGTAAGATTAGCCTTATCCGTTTCCAATATTTTACACTAAATCCACCAAATTAAGAGTGTGCCGGTAGCTTGTAAACTTTAAAACTTGGCCTTTGCATCATTTCGAGACCATAGACGAGGTATGTTGAGTTAGCTCAATGTATTTGGACTTTTCAATTTAAAAAGGTAATATTATAGGATTATCACCCAAATAGCCTACCATTATGTGTCTATCGATTAGTCACCTCGACTTCTCGACCCCCATGTGAAACCCTTTTGTTGTACTCTCCTTTAGTGCAAGATATCCCTAGATACACCCATCTGAGCCATTCCTTTCAATTTGTTAAACCAATATATTGTTTCGATACACCTATACACCTTAGCCTACCCTGTAGTCTTTTATTTGTGATTGGAAAGTCATCATTTGCCTAAGTTCAAGGTTCATGTGGAAAGGTTCAGAAATCACGCTTTCGTCGATGACATATTCTTGAAGATCATTGAAGACCCCCCGAATTCCCATTGTACATCTCAAGTGGGGGGATATTATGTTTAGTTGTGTTAGGATTTATAAAATCCAAGAGTTAAAGAGTCGGTCACCTCAAGTATATGTATTCGTTAGAAAGCTCATAGTCGTAGTTATGTTATGTTAATAAGTAGTCTAATATGTAACACCGTGGAGGACGGACGGGTCTTTACCCACTATATGCCTGATCTACAGCCCGTAGGAGGCGTATTTTGTAAGACACTATAAATACCCTCTACCTCCCAAGGTAGAGGTTTGGAGCTTCAATACCATTTTTCTTTGTTTCACATAGTTCCCAACTCTCTTCTCTTTCTCTCTCTAAACCTCTTATACACCCACTTTGAATCATGGTGTGATGTGTTTATGAAATACAATAGCTAACAATTGGTATCAAGAGCCATGGTTTGATCACTCATCTTTTATGTTATTGGTTTTAGTAGATTTCATAAGGTTTTTGGGGTTTATAAGTGTTTAGAAGAGTTTGAATCATTTGGATCATCTTTAGTGTTAAAGTTTGAATTTTTATTGTACTTTTGTGTTTAGAATCATCATATGTGCTTAGGTTTTGAATTGGAAGGCTTGAATCATCGTGATTGGGTTGTTTTTGGATTGTAAAGAGGTTGTTTTTGAAAGTTGTACGAAGCGAGTTGAGTCTCGTATAACGATTCTTCGAAGCGAGTTGGGGTATTGCGTGAAGCGAGTTGCCACCTCTGCGAGTTGTTACTTAAGCGATTTGTCGCCTAAGCTAATTTCTTTGAAAGCGAGTTGTCTGTTTCATTGAGTTGTCTCTTAAGTGACTTGTGTTCTTGTGTTCTAAGCGAGTTGGTTTATGCGACTTGGCTATTAAGCGAGTAGCCTCTTTATGCGACTTGGCTATTAAGCGAGTTGCCTCTTTATGCGACTTGTCTTTTAAGCGAGTTGATCACAAAGCGTGTTGTCCCCTAAGTGAGTTGATTAAGCGAGTTGACCTCAAAGCGAGTTGGTTAGGGTGCGACTTGTCAAGTTCACTACTTGTCTATTGAGACTTGTCACTTCTTCGTGCTACATTTTACGGTTGTTATGTTGATTTTGTAAAATCCCATGAAAGAATCAATTTCCCGGTTTAATCAAAGAATAGTAAAATCCCGTAGAATCTGTAATCATGTCTAACAACGTACCTACTATCGTCTCTTCTATTGCTGATGACGTTCAAGCAGCTGGATCCGACACTCGTCCTCCTATGCTTGACATAACTGATTATGACTCATGGGCTCACCGAATTAGGTTGTACTGTTTAGGAAAGGAAAATGGGGCTAACATTCTCAAATCAATTGATGAAGGACCTTATCAGATTGAGACTACCAGAGACATACTTGAAACTGCTGCGGATGGTACAGTGATCTTAGGTTTGGACAGACCAAAGACGTATGATAAGCTCAATGATAAGGAGAAAAAGAGATACGATGCTGATATCAGGGCTTCAAACATTATACTTCAGGGTCTACCAAAAGACATCTACAAGTTAGTCAATCACAACACTGAAGCCAAGGCAGTTTGGGACAATGTTAAGATGCTTCTGTCTAGTTCTGAATTGACCAAAGAAGACAGGGAATCTCAATTGTATGATGATTTTGAGAACTTTGATATGAACCCTGGAAAAAGTGTCACTGAATAATATGTTAGGTTCCACAAACTTGTGAATCATATGAGGAATATCAAAATGATAATTCCAAATATTCAGCTCAATTCAAAGTTTGTGAATAACATGAATCCCGAATAGCACAAATTTGTCACCTCAGTTAAGCTAACCAAAGGATTAAGGCACACCAACTATGAGTAATTGTATGCCTTCCTACTTCAGAATGAGAAGCATGCTATGTTTAAACGAATGATTCTTGAAAAGTTCAAAGCTAATCATGGAGATGCAAGCTCATCAAATGACTCAACAGCATTCTATACAAATGTAGAAATTACCACCATAGCTTCTCAAGTCATACCAACAGGTAATGGTAACCACAAGCTCATTCCAGATCCATCATATAAGCCTCCAGACCCAAACACAATCATGGAACATTTCATAAATCAATTGGCTCTTATGGTTAAGCAAAATCTGAACCTCACTCCACACACTAACAATGATATCAGAACTGCATCCAATCTACACAATCATGCTATTGTCAGAGATGGTAAGATCATGGTGCAACCAGTGCAAGGAAGACAGTATGAACAAGGAAAGGGTGGAGTAGGTGGAGGGTATGTGGCTAATCAGAACCGTGGAAGGAATGAAAATCAAGGACAAGGAAAGCCAATCAAGTGATACAACTGTGGAGGTGAAGGACATATTGCAAAGAGTTGCACATCTCCAAAACGCCCTTAAAATGCAGAGTATTTCTAGGACAAGATGCTGCTGGTGCAAGCTCAGGACAGTGGAGCAGTTTTGGATGAAGAAGAGCTGCTGTTTCTTGCTGAGGGTAATGCCAATACTTATGATGTTGATGTGGATGAGCAGCCAATTCAGTAAATAGGTCACAATCATCAAAATGCCTTTCAAGTTGCTGACTATGATGCATTTGACTCTGATGTCGATGATGAACCTACTGCCCAGACAATCTTCATGGCTAGCATTTCACCAATGGTCTCTCCAAAGATCTAATCACCACAACAGGTTGGTCCATCCAAAGATTCAATCATTTCAGAGGTATTAAAACTATACGATGAAGTTGATGAGCAAGAGATGCATAACAAAGTACAATCACATGAAACTATTGAATCATATATAGACAATGTGGCTAATAGTAATATTGTCCCATATGATCAATATGTGATACAAAGTGAAAGTGAGATCGTACCAAGTGATGCATCTTCTGCAGTCAATGATGACTATGTTTTTGATGAATACAGAACAAGTTGCCATTTATGAACAACGTGTTAATTTTGAGTTAACTACCCGTGAGCAGGAAATGGATGACCAAATGCGTACAATTATTAGAAAAAGTAATTTTAGGGAAGAAATATTAAAACAAGAGCTAGATTCCTTAAAAGACAAACTAAACAAAACTGTTAAGCAAAAGCAAGAACTTCAAGAAAATGTTAAAGTGCTTAAACGTGAATTTAATGCTAAGGAATCAAAACTTTTAACTGATTTTTCCAACCTAAAAACTTTGAAAAAAAAGCTTGAAAACAAGTTATACGTAAAAGGGAATACCATTCAGACTGCTCACATGATCACTAAGCACAAAGTCTTAAGCGATAAGCATACTATTCCCCTAGTAGAGGAACCAAATCCCGAGTATTGTAAAAAGGCTAAAGCTTTTCATATGATTGTAGATGATGGTAATGAGATCCTCAAGCCTAGGCAAACACCATCATGTATTGGAAGCACAGAAGAGGATAGAAAATTAGAAGATGCCTCTACGGAGAAAATGGATAAGAAGCTAAAAGATCATCAGTGTAAAAAACAAAACATAATGATCAAACCCCATGATTACACTAAAGAAAACTAGATTTCTCTGAACATGTTTAATCCTCAAACTCAATTAACCCCATAACAAGTTTTTTGGAAAAAAGACATGGATATGCAAAAAGCAAATGTACTAGTTGAAACAAACACTCCCCTTAGGAAAGTGCCTCCAGCTACTGTGTATCCTCCGAATACACAAATGCATTTAGTTCCTAGAACTATTCCCACTAAGAGCAAGACCTTAATTAGCCTGTATGTTGTTTATCAACTATTCGTTGATTTTGAGAAGACATGTAAGAAAAGAATCACACCTACAGGGATAACTGAAGGGGAGAAGGGTTTTGAGAAAACTAAAGAATGCTATTTAACTGAAGTCATGCCTTTCTTTAAACAATTAAAAAATCAATTTGAGAGTCTTCAAAAGGGGATAGACTCAGAGATTAAAGAAATGGAAAAAGAATTTGATGCAATGATAGTTGAGGTCAATAATTATGAACGGGAACTCAAATATAATGAAATTGAAAGAAAGAATCTTCATATCTTAAATGAGAACTTGATTTCGAGTTGTGTGGCTCAAGATATGTTTTATACTGTTACTAAGTATTCTATTACTGCTTCTCAAATTCATGAATTATCTGTTGCTTTGAAAGTTTCCCATGATCGTGTCATTGACCTTGAAAACAAAAACTCAAAACTAAATGAGAAAATTGACCAGGATGATCACGATAATTTGGTAAAACACCTTTCTAAGTTGGAAGTTGAACATTTTGATTTGCAACTAAAATATCAACATCTCAAAGAAAATGTTAAAACATCAAACATCAAGATATCCTCGGATGTTCTAGAGTTTGATGCAGTTTTTGAAATAAACAAACGTGACAAACAGATTCGAGCTCACTGTAACACGATCAGAAAGTTAAAAACCCAAATTTCACAATTAAAGGGTGAAAAGAACAATGTGACTGGCTCCCAAATGCCTCCTCCTTTGGATTCTCAATTTTCTCAAAACTTTCATCTTCAAAACATCATGAATGTATTACAACAAGAAAATGAGAGTTTTCTAGAACAAAATGAAAAGGTCAAATGACACTTCAAAGAGTTATACGATTCAATGAAAGTCACTCGTGACAAAAACAATGAGAAAATAACTTCGTTACAAAAGGAAATTAAGAATCTAAAGAGTCAGGTAAAAGGGAAAATGCCACTTGTCTTTAATGAGAATGTTGCATCAAAGGCATCTGTAGATTCTAAATATACTGTGACTGTTAAATACATTCCTCCTAATCTTAGAAACAATGAACTTGTGTTTTATGATTACATTTATCATCTTAAGGATAGTCTAGAATGCCTTCGTGAGATTGTAGAAGAAGATCGCATAAATAAACCACTTGATAGTGAAGTTAGGTATGCTTGCTTATATGCCAAACGATCTCAGGAGCTTTTAGAATGTTTAAGAGCAACATGCCCAAGATCCTTTTGTAAGAATGATAAAGTTATTTGTAACACCCCAGTTTCCACGGTAATGATTTATTACTATTTTATACGCTTCCTAGTTGATTTCCATCACTTTTTATACAATATGGTTAGTCAAAGTACCTCACATGAATCAAGTCATAGCAAAAAGGGACTAACTTTGAATTGGTCCTTCTAGCAGGGACTAGTTTTGTCTACTAATGAAAATTAATTTATAACTCATATATGAGTTTAATAAAGTTTGGAAACTCTCAGAACATCCTGCTTTCTTCCCTCCCTCTCCAAATTCACGACATACGCACATCTCTTTCTTATGATCTAGGGTTTTGATTACAAGTTGATTTTGAGCAAGATTCAAGCAAGATATCACCTTGTCTAAGTCCATAAACGAATTAAGTAGGGTTCCCACCATCCAAATTAAGGTAAAAATTATACCTTGATCTCTAATTCATGAATTAGAACTACCCTTTAGTGGGTAATGCTAAAAGATTAAGTTCCTATGCCATTTATGGGGTTTTTGTAGCATTTTATATGATTATGTTAAAGAGGTGATTTTCTAAAATCACTAAGAATTCATGTAATGGTTTAGAAACATGATGGGTACCTTGTTAGGATGCCATGACACCAATTAGTGGTGTTAATTTTTAGAAATTGTGATGTTGTGGTTATATAAGCCACAAACCAAACACCCCTTTTATGGCTTATTTATTCTTTAGTACTTATTATAATAAGCCTAGTCATGTTTTTTAATAAGCTCCATATAATTTATATGTTCCTAGGTTATACGGGTTAGCCGGGGACATCCTTAGGAAGCTCGTGATTCTATTCAAGCGGTTTTGAGGTGAGTAACATATTTAAGTGTAGAAACGGGTCTATAATAATCCGTTAATGTGCCACTCTATTTGTGGTGCTCCCGTTCATGATCACGTAATATCCTTGCATTACGAGTATGTAGTGTTGTAATTATATATTGTGTGCTTAAATAACTAACATATGGAAAGTTTATATGTGATATACGTTAAACGGGTCAAAACAGCCCCGAATGACCCGTTTGGGTTTAGTTATGTGATTTTAACTCTAATTCCACGATATTACTAGCAGAGTGTCCTAAGTGGGTGACATAACTAAATTAGCCGTCCTAAGTGGACGATTTGCACAAATATATGCATTATGACCCAAAAGATGGGTGTAGACGTCCTAAGTGGACGACATGTGTTATTATGTCATGACATGCTCCGAAAGAGAGCTTAGACGGCCTAAGTGGACGACCGAGCCTTTATTGGTATCTCATCTTGTAAAATGAGACTTAGACATCCTAAGTGGATGACCAGTGTGCATAGCAGCTCAAATTCATTGAGTATATGACTTAGACATCCTAAGTGGACGACTAGAACATTTTCAATTATACTGAACCAGTATGGGTTCACAACGTCCTCAGTGGGCGACTAGTATATAATAGCAAACAAGTACTCATTGTCTGCTAAGCAACCATAATATTATTCCATGTTATGATTAGTATCTTTTATATGTTATCTCACTAAGCGTCGTGCTTACGTTGCTTTGTTGTACTTGTTATAGGTGAAGCTTTGTTGTACTTGTTATAGGTGAAGCTAGTGGTAGTGCTACGAAGGGTATGAAGACCGAGAACTAGACCTCGGTGGGTTACTTGGGTAATGAGCCTTTTCCCTACACGCTCTCTTACCAAGAAACGCCCTAGGTTGTATGCTTTTGTGTATGAATATATAGACTCATGGTTATGTGATGATCAAGTACATAAGTAGTTTCCTTTATAGTTTAAAGGGTGTTTGGCATAGTGCCATTCTTGCCCATTTTGACCCATTTTGATCATGTACATAAGTGTTGGTGTTAATATTATATCAAGTCCCAAAAAAAAAAAGGCTAGCCTGGGCATTTCAAGTTGGTACCAGAGCAGTGGTGTAAGGGATTTAGGTATCCGTTGTAGATGGGTACTTAGACTTAAACCTAGGCTCTGTGGGACCTATAGTATTAGACACGTTTCCGCATTATTATGTAGCATCAGTATTAGTATTAGTGCAGCATACATTGGTTGTATGGTAAACATATTACTAGTATTCATGAATTTGGTGTAACATGGTCAATGTGAGGACTTGATTATCTGATGGAATTATTACGACGCCTGGCCAACGTGGTAATAATCGCGTCACATAACGGGAAATTACTGATATTATGTTACACCAAAGGAATGAACCCCGATAGTAATATTAAGCTCATGCATATAGAAATCTATACATTATGAATCTTGCAGTGACTCTTATTATTCCCTTATCGTGCAATATGTTTAACTTTCAATGTAGATATGGCTGAAAGACCTCCTGAAAGCTCTGAGTGGCCGACTCATGTAGACATACCAGAACAGGATGATCGGGAGTCCTCCCCCGATCCAGCAGAAACATATGAGCATGATAATGCTTTTATTTCTGATGCTATGGCTAGACAGATCAGAGATATGATATCTCAAGAGATAGCCAGGGCACAGAAAGCAGCTATACCATATTATACAGAACGTATCAGTGAGATCATAGCTCAGACTATCACAACAGAACTTGATCAGAAACTAGCTGCACGAGTCGCGCCACCCAACGAAGTTACTTATACTGACTTCGCAGCTTGCAAGCCCCCGATTTACTTGGGAGAACAAGATCCTTTTAAATGCCACAGATGGATCCAGGATGTTGAAGGGGCGTTTGCCACCAGTAAATGCCCTGAGGAACGTTGGGTTAATTTTTCTATTAATCTCCTTCGTGATCGGGCTAAAACATGGTGGAATTGGACCCTTGCATCAAAAAGACCAGAAATTGCTAGGAGTATGACTTGGAAGGAGTTCAAGGAATTACTCTTTCAGAACTTTGCTCCAGAGGCGGAACTTAATAAGATTCGCCGAGACTTCTTGGGTACCCACCAGACCACAGAGTCAGTACATGATTTCTCCATGACCTTCTTTGACAGAGCACATTTTCTACCTAAATATACTAATGACGAAAGGTTGCTTATGAAACATTATGTGGATATGCTTCGAAAAGATATTTGTCAGTTTATTTCAGCCAGCGATTGGAAAAACATGGATCAGCTCATGAATGCAGCTTTAGAGCGAGAACAAGAAACAAAGAAAGAGGAAGAAATTCCTCATAAAAGAAAGGTAGGGCAGGCTAGTTCTTCTAGGAATAAAGTTAAGCCGAATGAGGCTTATCCTAGCACGGGGAGTAGGAGCTTTCCACAGTGTGCGAATTGTAAAATGTTTCACCCAGGAGAATGTCGTGCAGGTAGCAAGACCTGCTACAGTTGTGGTGAGCCTGGTCACATTAGTAAAGATTGTCCGAAACCAGTTCAGGTTTGTAGGAAATGTTATGATCCAAAGCACACAACTGAGTCTTGTGCTAATGTCAGACCCCTTCCTCCTCCGCGTCAGCAAGAGCATAGGAGGAATACAGACAGGAGAGGGGCGCCATCTGCTTCTAGAACTTCAGGAGCCCTTAGCCTTCCTACTGTCTAAAGACCACATAGAACACCAGCCCATGTTCATTAGATGACTGTAGACGAAGCTAAAGAAGCATACGGCGTTGTGATAGGTACCATCTTTATGAATCTATTACCTGCTCGTGTGCTATTTAATTCTGGTGCAGATAGATCTTTTGTATCCGAAAGGTTTGGTAGGAGATTTTCTGTTCTGATTAGTCAGCTTAAGCCGCCACTAGATGTGGAAGTAGCTTATAACAAAGTGATACGTGTAACCGATGTCTTCCAGAATTGTGAAATAGAAGTCGATAATGATATGTATCTAATCGATTTAATTCCTATCCCTATGGGAGAGCTTGATGTAGTCATCGGTATGGACTGGCTCGGTATGAATGAAGCCATCATTGTATGCCGACATAAGCTAGTCCGACTCAGAACCCCAAGTGGGGGAGAAACAATCATCTATGGCGAGCGTAAGAAGGCTAACCTTGCTATTTGTACTTATGCTAGAGCCAAGAGATCTTGGCACATGGTTGTCAAGCCTATTTACCTCATGTTGTCGATATTCATAAGTCTGTTTCAAACCTTGATAATATTCCAATTGTTCGGGAATTTCCCGATGTCTTTCCAGAGGAACTCCCGGGTAAGCCACCTGATAGACAGGTAAAGTTCCACATTGATCTTATTCCAGGGAGTACTCCTATTGCCAAAACTCCCTACAGACTTGCCCCATTGGAAATGCAGGAACTCATGAAGCAGTTACAAGAACTGTTGGATAAGGGTTTCATTCGCCCCAGTAGTTCCCCGTGGGGAGCACCAGTCCTTTTCGTGAAAAAGAAGGATGGTAGTATGTGCATGTGCATCGACTACCGAGAGCTCAATAAAGTTACTATCAAGAATCGTTATCCTCTTCCTAGGATAGATGATTTATTTGATCAGCTACAGGGCCCAAGTTTCTTTTCAAAAATAGACCTCAGATCTGGATATCATCAGTTAAAGGTTCGGGAAGAAGATATCTCGAAGACAGCTTTCCAGACTAGATATGGGCATTATGAGTTTACAGTTATGCCATTTGGTTTGACGAATGCCCCGGCAGCTTTTATGGACCTGATGAATCGGGTCTGCCGTCCGATGTTAGATAAATTAGTTATTGTGTTTATTGATGATATCCTCATTTATTCCAAATCAGTTAGTGATCATGAAACCCACTTGCGCCAAGTCCTCAGCATGTTAAGGCGAGAAAAGCTTTATGCTAAGTTCTCGAAGTGTGAATTCTGGCTTCGAGAAGTTCAATTTCTCGGGCATGTCATAAATAGTGAGGGCATTAAAGTAGATCCAGCTAAAATCAGTGCCATCATGAATTGGGAGCAACCCAAAACTCCCACATAAATTAGATCATTTCTTGGACTTGCGGGTTACTACCGCCGTTTTATCCAAGATTTTGCAAAGATTGCTTCTTCGCTTACTGAGCTCACCCGCAAGAATGCAAATTTCGAGTGGGGCAAGGATCAGGAAGTCTCCTTCCAGACTCTTAAACAGAGGTTAAGTCAGGCTCCAGTCTTAGTATTGCCAGAAGGTAATGATGATTTCGAAGTTTATTGTGATGCATCTTCTAATGGCCTCAGTTGTGTTCTTATGCAGAGAGGTCGAGTCATCGCCTATGCCTCTAGACAACTTAAGAAACATGAGGAAGAATATCCTACTCATGATTTAGAGCTAGCGGCAGTAGTCCTTTCCTTAAAACTGTGGAGGCATTACCTTTACGATGTAAAGATCAAGATCTTTACCGACCATAAAAGCCTCAAATACTTCTTTGATCAGCGTGACCTCAACATGAGGCAACGACGTTGGTTAGATCTAGTCAAGGACTATGATTGTGAAATCCTTTATCATCCAGGGAAAGCCAACGTTGTAGCAGATGCCTTGAGCCGTAAAACAAGGCACGACTCCTTATTGGTCAAATCACTTCAGATGGTGATTACCCCAGACTTTTATGAGCATATTAAATCAGTTCAGCATGAAGCATGGGAAAATGGCCACGTAAATTCAGAGCGGCTCGTGGGTCAGGTGCACAGCTTAGTTGTAGACTCACGAGGGCTCAGAACACGCTTCGGTAGAATGTGGATACCGAATGATAAAGAGCTCAAAAAGTTGTTGCTTGATGAGGCTCATAAGTCAAAATATTCCATTCACCCAGGTGCCACCAAGATGTATTATGATCTTAAATCAGATTACTGGTGGCCAGGTATGAAAAGAGACATTGTAAAATATGTCGAGCAGTGCCTTACTTGTCTCCAAGTTAAGGTAGAACATCAATAGCCTTATGGTAAGCTACAACCTCTTGAGATTCCTGTGTCGAAATGGGAAAGGATTACTATGGATCTTATCATGAAATTACCCAAGACACCGCGTCAGCATGATGCTATATGGGTGTTTGTAGATCTTTTAACAAAGAGTGCGATTTTCCTTCCTATTAAGGAATCGATGTCCTCAGAAGCTCTCACGGAGTTGTATCTTCGCGAAGTAGTGGCCCGACATGGAGTACCAGTCTCTATAGTATCAGATAGAGATATTAGATTTACTTCTAGATTCTGGCAGAAATTTCAAGAGAATCTAGGTACTCATGTCCATTTTAGCACAGCTTATCATCTACAGACAGATGGTCAGAGTGAAAGGACCATTCAGACACTAGAAGATATGCTTCGAGCCTGTGCTATTGACTTAAGTGGTAGTTGGGATAAGTACTTAGCGCTAGCAGAATTCTCTTACAATAACAGTTATCACTCTAGTATTAAGATGCCTCCATACGAGATGTTGTATGGAAGGAAATGTCGAACTCCTATATGTTGGGGTGAGATTGGGCAAATAGAATTAGCCAGTTCTGATGCTGTGCAACAGACGAATGAAAAGATTGATCAAATCAAAGAAAGGCTTAAGATGGCCCAGGATCGACAGAAGTCCTATGCGGACAAGAGGAGGCGACCAATAGAATTTCAGGTCGGTGATCGTATTATGCTGAAAGTTTCTCCATGGAAAGGTGTTATCCGTTTTAGGAATCGTGGAAAGCTAGGACCACGTTACATTGGTCCATTCGGAATAACTAACAGAGTTGGAAAGGTAGCGTACAGACTTGAGTTACCAGAGGAGTTAAACAACATCCATAGTACTTTCCACGTGTCTCAGTTACGAAAATGTCTTGCAGATGAGGCAGAATATGTCCCTCAAGCGGACATAGTGGTTGATGAGAAACTTGGCTACGTTGAAGAGCCGGTAGAGATTGTTGACACCATGGTCAAGAAACTCAAAAAAAGAGAGGTCCCCCTACTTAAAGTCAGATGGAAGCACAAAAATGGATTAGAGTATACATGGGAACCTGAAGAAGAGTGATGCTCTCCAGAACAGTCAAGCTTTATCACTCAAGCCTGCCACTTGTGAATGGCAGACCGTAACAAGCTTAAAACGGCTCAGGAACGAACTCAATGAAGATCTGAGGAGTATAGGGTCTCCCCGGGTCGTTATGTCCTAGCGAGCTATGCAATGAATTATCAAACGTAAAGTGATCGAGGAATTTGAACGGAAAAAGGAATCTGAATATGATTATAACTACAGAAAAAGCCAACAAATTACAACGGCTTAAATGCAAATTAAAGGAAATTAAAGAGATAAAAACTATTAAATAAACGCTATCACTATATTTAAAATGATGTTTTTGTTTTAATGTTTTTATAAAACTAGAATTAAAAACTACGTAACGTACAACTGAAAATGTGAAACTTACACAATATTAACCCTAAAAATATGAAAATGATATTTTTACAATCCTAATGATAAAATAAAATTTATAGAAAAAGAAAATTATTTCTATAACTAATTATTTAATTATTATTAATTAAAAACTAATTTTAACTATTTAATAATTACCTAAAATACAAGAAAATAGGAAATAAAGCTAGAAAAATAAAATTATGAATTGGAAAAGTCTAAAATATCAAAATAGAATTTTCAAAACTGTTTTTATATTTTTCTGATTATTTTTGTATTTTTTATGAATTTTAAACTATTAAAAACTAATTAAATTACTAAAAATTACAAAATAAACTATGAAAAATCTGGAAAATTACCTTTTTTACTTTTTATATTTATCTAAACTTAAGAAAATTGAAAAATTATTTTTTTGAACCTTTTCTGAATTTTTTGTATTAAAAGCTAATTAAAAATGCTTAAAAACTAATTTAAATTAAGAAAAATAGCAAATCAACTTAGAAAAATCTGAAAATTTCAGGAAAACTCTAAAATGATGTACTGAATCTAGGAAAATTGGAAAAACAAGTGCTTATTTGCAAGAAATTAGGACTGCTATACCAAGTGCTTTAGAATAAGCACTTTAAATAAGCTAATGAGCAACAACAGGCACCAAACAGAAACAGAAGTTACAATATGCTAAAATAAGGCAAAAGCAACTTATAACAACTCTCTTACACTACTGAATTGCTAAATACCAAGATTTGGCTTATTTTAGTTATATGCTAATAACAGTTTGTGGGTACCTACTTGCAGCCACAAAATAAGCACTTAAATAAGCTAGAAACTAGAAAGCAAGTAATGAGACCTCAACTAGACCTGGTTGGGAACATGTAAACCAAAAACCAACCCTAGCCAAGCTCTTATGAGCCCTGTGACAAGCATGCAATATCTGAGAAAAACTCCATATAAACTGGGTTTGTGAGCAGGGGACTAATGACCTAAAGGAGAAGCAGTTTTGAGGCTTCTAAAAAAATTTGCAAAAATCTGATAAAATGATGACAAGAAAGGGGACTAGTTGAAGTTTATGAAACAACAAATTTCACTTAATTTGACTTAAAAATGAGTCAAGGAAAAATCCTTGCAGTTGGGCTCAGAACAAGTTTTCTAAATTTTGACTTTTGACAACATTTGAGAAATTTTGACTTTCATGAACTTTGAATCCAATTTTATGACTGTTATTGATGTAATATGATAGAACAAGCACAATGCAAGCAAGCTTAATGATTTCTAAACACAAAACAAGGATTTGCAAATTCAAAAATCACAACAGTGAGCAGTGAGACAGATTATATGAAATGTTTGACTTTTTGAACTAGCAGGCACCAAACCAAGACTTGAATGAGCTCAAGTATGCTTAACAAACATGAACCAATAGAAAGCTATCACTGAATGCATCATTATGACAGTTATGACAGTAAAACCAAACACACCTTTCTCACTGTTTTGCAAACTAAAACTAAGATAGACTCTGAACAAGCATAGATTATGATCAAAATAACTTAATATAACTTAAATACTACTATTAGAACAGGTTTTAACAGATTATGACTACAAATACTGATTATGCTAAGAACTTGTGAAAATCACTTACAAAGGTCCAAAGCCACAATGGCTTGCCACCATTGAAACCAGAGCCACTATCCTATATAAACCAATCCAACTAACTATAATTCACCCCAAATCCATGCCTGCATCACCCATTGCCATTTCTGCTTCATTTTTACCCATGTTTGACTTTTATTGACCAAACTCCAAAATTGTTTAAAATTGCAATGTGAGCTTAGAGAAAGCTTTAACAAGCTTGATTGAGCATGTCTGAGCTTAAACACAAGTGACTAAAAGTGTTGAAATAGGATTTTGAGAATGGAAATTTCAACAGTGGATATATAATATGGAAATTGAACATGAACTAAAATTGATGCTTAAGTAAAGTTGAGATACACTGAAATGGTTCACTGGAATACACTGAAACTTTAGAATACAACTGAAAATCTATTTTAGACTAAGAAACCATAAAACGACATACATTTTTAAGAAATTAACTAAGTCTCCTTCTCTTGTTGCTTCCTCTTGCCTTTTATACACCCAAACTGTCTCTCTCACCTTTCTGAATAATTCCCAGCATAAATCTCAACCATTGAATGTGTGAAAATGATCCTAGCCATTTATGCAATTTTGGCGCCAAAAGCTGTTTATGCCAGCTGGGTTGAGTGTTAGTTACAAGGGGTGCATTAAATGCACCTTTGGAGTGTTGTGAGGTGGAGGGGGGTAGAGGTGATGATGGTGGAGTGTTAGCAGGGAGGTTGCAGGTTGTGATGATGGGGAAATGGTGAACCCGTGAGGTGGGAGGGAAAAGAGGAGTCAAAGGCATTTGACTGAGTTATTAATAATAGAGGGTGGGTTGGTTTCGGGTTTGTATTTGGACAGGACCGGGTATTGGGCTAGGATTAGTGGGCTTGGGATATTAAATGGATCCAATGAGTAGTTTAAAGGACCAAAGTTGTAAAATCTGAAATTCCAGGGACTAAACATGTACTTTCTAAATTTATGATCCAAGGGCCTATCTTGCCATCTCAAATAATCCAAGGATCACAATTGCCAAATTTTGAAACTTTAAGGGTATTTTTTGACAATTCTAAAACTTGGGGGACTGAACTTGTAAATTCTCTAACTTTTTATATTTTTCACCAAAGGACTAAATTTGACAACTTATGATTTAAAAAGGACCTTTGGTGATTTTACTTTTGAAATTAAGGCTCAGGGACTATTTTTGACAATTTTTGAAACTTGGGGGACTGAAACTGCCAATTATGCAAACTTAGCTCATTTTTCATCTGATTTTGAACATTTTGCATCTGAAACATATAAAATGCAATTTTGGAATATTTTCAGTATTTTGATGCATTTGTGAGCATTTTTAAGTGTTTTGCAGTTCAGATTTGACAAAAAATGATGAGTATTTACACAATCATCAAAGAGCTCATTAAATACTACCCCGCTTTTTATCAGGAGTGGTTTGTGAGGACACAAACCGAATAAGTTGGGGCGAGTTGTAACACCCCAGTTTCCACGGTAATGATTTATTACTATTTTATATACTTCCTAGTTGATTTCCATCACTTTTTATACAATATGGTTAGTCAAAGTACCTCACATGAATCAAGTCATAGCAAAAAGGGACTAACTTTGAATTGGTCCTTCTAGCAGGGACTAGTTTTGTCTACTAATGAAAATTAATTTATAACTCATATATCAGTTTAATAAAGTCTGGAAACTCTCAGAACATCCTGCTTTCTTCCCTCCCTCTCCAAATTCATGACATACGCACATCTCTTTCTTATGATCTAGGGTTTTTATTCCAAGTTGATTTTGAGCAAGATTCAAGCAAGATATCACCTTGTCTAAGTCCATAAATGAATTAAGTAGGGTTCCCACCATCCAAATTAAGGTAAAATTTATACCTTGATCTCTAATTCATGAATTAGAACTACCCTTTAGTGGGTAATGCTAAAAGATTAAGTTTCTATGCCATTTATGGGGTTTTTGTAGCATTTTATATGATTATGTTAAAGAGGTGATTTTCTAAAATCACTAAGAATTCATGTAATGGTTTAGAAACATGATGGGTACCTTGTTAGGATGCCATGACACCAATTAGTGGTGTTAATTTTTAGAAATTGTGATGTTGTGGTTATATAAGCCACAAACCAAACACCCCTTTTATGGCTTATTTATTCTTTAGTGCTTATTATAATAATCCTAGTCATGTTTTTTAATAAGCTCCATATAATTTATATGTTCCTAGGTTATACGGGTTAGCCGGGGACATCCTTAGGAAGCTCGTGATTCTATTCAAGCGGTTTTGGGGTGAGTAACATATTTAAGTGTAGAAACGGGTCTATAATAACCCGTTTATGTGCCACTCTGTTTGTGGTGCTCCCGTTCATGATCACGTAATATCCTTGTATTACGAGTATGTAGTGTTGTAATTATATATTTTGTGCTTAAATAACTAACATATGGAAAGTTTATATGTGATATACGTTAAACGGGTCAAAACAGCCCCGAATGACCCATTTGGGTTTAGTTATGTGATTTTAACTCTAATTCCATGATATTACTAGCAGAGCGTCCTAAGTGGGCGACATAACTAAATTAGCCGTCCTAAGTGGACGATTTGCACAAATATATGCATTATGACCCAAAAGATGGGTGTAGACGTCCTAAGTGGACGACATGTGTTATTATGTCATGACATGCTCCGAAAGAGAGATTAGACTTCCTAAGTGGACGACCGAGCCTTTATTGGTATCTCATCTTGTAAAATGAGACTTAGACATCCTAAGTGGATGACCAGTGTGTATAGCAGCTCAATGTCATTGAGTATATGACTTAGACGTCCTAAGTGGATGACTAGAACATTTTCAGTTATACTGAACCAGTATGGGTTCACAACGTCCTTAGTGGGCGACTAGTATATAATAGCAAACAAGTACTCATTGCCTGCTAAGCAACCATAATATTATCCATGTTATGATTAGTATCTTTTATATGTTATCTCACTAAGCATTGTGCTTACGTTGCTTTGTTGTACTTGTTATAGGTGAAGCTTTGTTGTACTTGTTATAGGTGAAGCTAGTGGTAGTGCTACGAAGGGTATGAAGACCGAGAACTAGACCTCGGTGGGATACTTGGGTAATGAGCCTTTTCCCTACATGCTCTCTTACCAAGAAACGCCCTAGGTTGTATGCTTTTGTGTATGAATATATAGACTCATGGTTATGTGATGATCAAGTACATAAGTAGTTTCCTTTATAGTTTAAAGGGTGTTTGGCATAGTGCCATTCTTGCCCATTTTGACCTATTTTGATCATGTACGGGTCAAGGCGAATGATATATGTTATGAACAGTTTATGTGTTAATATAAGTGTTGGTGTTAATATTATATCAAGTCCCAAAAAAAAAAAAAAAAAAAAAAAAAAAAAAAAAAAAAAAAAAGGCTAGCCTGGGCGTTTCAAGTTGGTACTAGAGCAGTGGTGTAAGGGATTTAGGTATCCGTTGTAGATGGGTACTTAGACTTAAACCTAGGCTCTGTGGGACCTATAGTATTAGACACGTTTCCGCATTATTATGTAGCATCAGTATTAGTATTAGTGCAGCATACATTGGTTGTATGGTAAACATATTACTAGTATTCATGAATTTGGTGTAACATGGTCAATGTGAGGACTTGATTATCTGATGGAATTATTACGACGCCTGGCCAACGTGGTAATAATCGCGTCACATAACGGGAAATTACTGATATTATGTTACATGATAACGCTACACGCGTCGTTCGGGGTCAAGGAAACTTCCTTTTCTTCGAGCAAGTTTTATAACACCCTAGGCAGTGAACCTAATCGTTGTAGTGTAGTAATTAGGGTAAGCCACGGGTATTGATATCGTTCTCTAGGGGAATAGGAATGCTAGTAGGGAGTTACTACGCTAAGGTTAAGGTTGAGGAAGATTATTTTTTATCTTTTTGTATTTTATGAAAAATGGAAAGGTACGAATCTCGGGTATTGGATTTGGGGGGTTGGTATTTCTACCGATTACTCTACTATTATCTAATTATCTAAACTAAGGTTGTGGGAGTCTATGTCTAATTAATGTGTGCTCGTATGATAGTTTAAAGATGTGTTTACTTAGTTTGTATTACTCCTTAATTATCTCCTATTGATGGTTGAGTGTCACGTCTTATTCCTAGTTGTGTTGTGTGTCTAAAGTTGTAGGGTATGCGTTTCTCCCTAACTCTTTGAACTTACCAAAGGGTCTCGTCTACAAACCCCTCTAGAGATTATAGACTCCTACTCTAAGGCGCTCTTCGGATAGTTTAGCCTACAACCACTCAGGTAATTATACGCTAAGGTTCACAAAGATGAATCAAGCATTAAGTACACAACGAATGTCCTATTGCATTACTAGATCATTAATCAACTAAGATAAGAAACAACCAATCAATATTTAATAATTAAGTTTCATACTTCCTAAGCAAACACACAAATAAATTAGCCGGACATGGAGAACATGCAAGCATACACACAAATAATCAAAGACATAATTGAATTAATGAAGTAAAGACTTATCTTGGTGTAAGATAGGGTTAAAAACCCTAAAATACTGTACAAGACACCTTATGTTCGGTTTTAGGTTTTTACTCCAAAGACTCTCCACTCAAAGACTGAAAAATTCGGATTCTATATATAAGATTACAATTGCGACGGCGTCACCTTATATTTAGTGACGCCGTCGTGTCGCCGCCATTAGGGTTTCGTCTTGGCCACGTTAACCTTGCGACGGTGTCACCTTATGTCCGTGACGCCGTCCTCTTCAGCTTCTGACGTCGTCTGGATTGCATCTAGGCCGTCTGAGTAGCGACGGCCTACTCTTTCACAACTAGACGCCGTCTCTTGAAAACACGAGTTTTGAGTTCTGAACCGTCACACAAATCCTGGGACGGCGTCGCCAATAGCACCTGACGCCGTCGCCTTCTACTTTCAGCAACTGTGAGTGTCTCGATTTCGACTTTGGCCATTTTCTTCATATATTCGCGCCTTTTCGTCCAAATAAGTGCCATTCCAGCATTTTGCCTTCACGAGACCTAAAAAGTGAAAAGGAACGATATTAAGCAATAACGGATACAAAAGTGATCAAATAAGGACTTAAACGACCCCTCAAAATGGTACCTTTTAAAACCTTATCATTACACCAAAGGAATGAACCCCGATAGTAATATTAAGCTCATGCATATAGAAATCTATACATTATGAATCTTGCAGTGACTCTTATTATTCCCTTATCGTGCAATATGTTTAACTTTCAACGTAGATATGGCTGAAAGACCTCCTGAAAGCTCTGAGTGGCCGACTCATGTAGACATACCAGAACAGGATGATCGGGAGTCCTCCCCCGATCCAGCAGAAACAGATGAGCATGATAATGCTTTTATTTCTGATGCTATGGCTAGACAGATCAGAGATATGATATCTCAAGAGATAGCCAGGGCACAGGAAGCAGCTATACCATATTATACAGAACGTCTCAGTGAGATCATAGCTCAGACTATCACAACAGAACTTGATCAGAAACTAGCTGCACGAGTCGCGCCACCCAACGAAGTTACTTATACTGACTTCGCAGCTTGCAAGCCCCCGATTTACTCGGGAGAACAAGATCCTTTTAAATGCCACAAATGGATCCAGGATGTTGAAGGGGCGTTTGCCACCAGTAAATGCCCTGAGGAACGTTGGGTTAATTTTGCTATTAATCTCCTTCGTGATCGGGCTAAAACATGGTTGAATTGGACCCTTGCATCAAAAAGACCAGAAATTGCTAGGAGTATGACTTGGAAGGAGTTCAAGGAATTACTCTTTCAGAACTTTGCTCTAGGGGTGAAACTTAATAAGATTCGCCGAGACTTCTTGGGTACCCACCAGACCACGGAGTTAGTACATGATTTCTCCATGACCTTCCTTGACAGAGCACATTTTCTACCTGAATATACTAATGACGAAAGGTTGCTTATGAAACATTATGTGAATATGCTTCGAAAAGATATCCATCAGTTTATTTCAGCCAGCGATTGGAAAAACATGGATCAGCTCATGAATGCAGCTTTAGAGCGAGAACAAGAAACAAAGAAGGAGGAAGAAATTCCTCATAAAAGAAAGGTGGAGCAGGCTAGTTCTTCTAGGAAGAAAGTTAAGCCGAATGAGGCTTATCCTAGCACGGGGAGTAGGAGCTTTCCACAGTGTGCGAATTGTAAAATGTTTCACCCAGGAGAATGTCGTGTAGGTAGCAAGACCTGCTACAGTTGTGGTGAGCCTGGTCACATTAGTAAAGATTGTCCGAAACCAGTTCAGGTTTGTAGGAAATGTTATGATCCAAAGCACACAACTGAGTCTTGTGCTAATGTCAGACCCCTTCCTCCTCCGCGTCCGCAAGAGCATAGGAGGAATACAGACAGGAGAGGGGCGCCATCTGCTTCTAGACCTTCAGGAGCCCCTAGCCTTCCTACTGTCCAAAGACCACATAGAACACCAGCCCATGTTCATTAGATGACTGTAGATGAAGCTAAAGAAGCATACGACGTTGTGACAGGTACCTTCTTTGTGAATCTATTTCCTGCTCGTGTGCTATTAAAATTCTGGTGCAGATAGATCTTTTGTATCTGAAAGGTTTGGTAGGAGATTTTCTTTTCTGATTAGTCAGCTTAAGCCACCACTAGATGTGGAAGTAGCTAATAACAAAGTGATACGTGTAACCGATGTCTTCCAGAATTGCGAAATAGAAGTCGATAATGATAAGTATCTAATCGATTTAATTCCTATCCCTATAGGAGAGCTTGATGTAGTCATCGGTATGGACTGGCTCGGTATGAATGAAGCCATCATTGTATGCCGACATAAGATAGTCCGACTCAGAACCCCAAGTGGGGGAGAAACAAGCATCTATGGCGAGCGTAAGAAGGCTAACCTTGCTATTTGTACTTATGCTAGAGCCAAAAGAAACTTGGCACATGGCTGTCAAGCCTATTTAGCTCATGTTGTCGATATTCATAAGTCTGTTCCAAACTTTGATAATATTCCAATTGTTCGGGAATTTCCCGATGTCTTTCCAGAGGAACTCCCGGGTAAGCCACCTGATAGACAGGTAGAGTTCCACATTGATCTTATTCCAGGGAGTACTCCTATTCCCAAAACTCCCTACAGACTTGCCCCATTAGAAATGCAAGAACTCATGAAGCAGTTACAAGAACTGTTGGATAAGGGTTTCATTCGCCCCAGTAGTTCCCCGTGGGGAGCACCAGTCCTTTTTGTGAAAAAGAAGGATGGTGGTATGCGCATGTGCATCGACTACCGAGAGCTTAATAAAGTTACTATCAAGAATCGCTATCATCTTCCTAGGATAGATGATTTATTTGATCAGTTACAGGGCCCAAGTTTCTTTTCAAAAATAGACCTCAGATCTGGATATCATCAGCTAAAGGTTCGGGAAGAAGATATCCCGAAGACAGCTTTCCAGACTAGATATGGGCATTATGAGTTTACAGTTATGCCATTTGGTTTGACGAATGCCCCATCAGCTTTTATGGACCTGATGAATCGGGTCTGCCGTCCGATGTTAGATAAATTAGTTATTGTGTTTATTGATGATATCCTCATTTATTCCAAATCAGTTAGTGATCATGAAACCCACTTGCGCCAAGTCCTCAGCATGTTAAGGCGAGAAAAGCTTTATGCTAAGTTCTCGAAGTGTGAATTCTGGCTCCGAGAAGTTCAATTTCTCGGGCATGTCATAAATAGTGAGGGAATTAAAGTAGATCCAGCTAAAATCAGTGCCATCATGAATTTGGAGCGACCCAAAACTCCCACAGAAATTAGATCATTTCTTGGACTTGCGGGTTACTACCGCCGTTTTATCCAAGATTTTGCAAAGATTGCTTCTTCGCTTACTGAGCTCACCCGCAAGAATGCAAATTTCGAGTGGGGTGAGGATCAGGAAGTCGCCTTCCAGACTCTTAAACAGAGGTTAAGTCAGGCTCCAGTCTTAGTATTGCTAGAAGGTAATGATGATTTCGAAGTTTATTGTGATGCATCTTCTAATGGCCACGGTTGTGTTCTTATGCAGAGAGGTCGAGTCATCGCCTATGCCTCTAGACAACTTAAGAAACATGAGGAAGAATATCCTACTCATGATTTAGAGCTAGCGACAGTAGTCCTTGCCTTAAAACTGTGGAGGCATTACCTTTACGGTGTAAAGATCAAGATCTTTACCGACCATAAAAGCCTCAAATACTTCTTTGATCAGCGTGACCTCAACATGAGGCAACGACGTTGGTTAGATCTAGTCAAGGATTATGATTGTGAAATCCTTTATCATCCAGGGAAAGCCAATGTTGTAGCAGATGCCTTGAGCCGTAAAACAAGGCACAACTCCTTATTGGTCAAATCACTTCAGATGGTGATTACCCCAGACTTTTATGAGCATATTAAATCAGTTCAGCATAAAGCATGGGAAAAATGGCGATGTAAATTTAGAGCGGCTCGTGGGTCAGGTGCACAACTTAGTTGTAGACTCACGAGGGCTAAGAACACGCTTCGGTAGAATGTGGATACCGAATGATAAAGAGCTCAAAAAGTTGTTGCTTGATGAGGCTCATAAGTCAAAATATTCCATTCACCCAGGTGCCACCAAGATGTATTATGATCTTAAATCAGATTACTGGTGGCCAGGTATGAAAAGAGACATTGTAAAATATGTCGAGCAGTGCCTTACTTGTCTCCAAGTTAAGGCAGAACATCAACAGCCTTATGGTAAGCTACAACCTCTTGAGATTCCTGTGTCGAAATGGGAAAGGATTACTATGGATCTTATCACGAAATTACCCAAGACACCGCGTCAGCATGATGCTATATGGGTGATTGTGGATCGTTTAACAAAGAGTGCGATTTTCCTTCCTATTAAGGAATCAATGTCCTCAGAAGCTCTCACGGAGTTGTATCATCGCGAAGTAGTGGCCCGACATGGAGTACCAGTCTCTATAGTATCAGATAGAGATATTAGATTTACTTCTAGATTCTGGCAGAAATTTGAAGAGAATCTAGGTACTCGTGTCCATTTTAGCACAGCTTATCATCCACAGACAGATGGTCAGAGTGAAAGGACCATTCAGACA
Source organism: Chrysanthemum seticuspe (assembly GCA_019973895.1). Lineage (NCBI taxonomy): Eukaryota > Viridiplantae > Streptophyta > Magnoliopsida > Asterales > Asteraceae > Chrysanthemum > Chrysanthemum seticuspe. Next base: position 1,581,147 of record BPTQ01000004.1, read on the forward strand.
TTAGAAGATATGCTTCGAGCCTGTACTATTGACTTCAGTGGTAGTTGGGATAAGTACTTAGCGCTAGCAGAATTCTCGTACAATAACAGTTATCACTCCAGTATTAAGATGCCTCCATACGAGATGTTGTATGGAAGGAAATGTCGAACTCCTATATGTTGGGGTGAGATTGGGCAAAGAGAATTAGCCAGTTCTGATGTTGTCCAACAGACGAATGAAAAGATTGATCAAATCAAAGAAAGGCTTAAGATGGCCTAGGATCGACAGAAGTCCTATGCGGACAAGAGGAGGTGACCAATAGAATTTCAGGTCGTTGATCGTATTATGTGTCACACCCCCAAATTACCTGTTTTGCAGCGGAATGAAATTCTTGGGGATTGACTGTCATAGCATCACAATCACAGTTATATTGAACGACCTAAAGTGTCGTTTGGAAAATACATCGTTTAATTTAATAAAATAATCAGAGTTACAAAGATAGGTCCTAAATGAAAGTTACTATGTGCGGAAAATAAGTTTGGTACAAGTCAAACGATGTTTTAAAGTATATAAAACCCAAGTGAAACGCGTCGTCACCACGACTCTATGATAAGTCCACATGCATGCCATGAAGTGAATGCCTTAGATACCTGAGATAAAACATGCTTAAAACTGTCAACACAAAGGTTGATTGAAATTCATAGGTTTAATTAATTCGTTTGAACACAATATTCGTAGTGTGAGTTACGTTGTTTCACACTCATCGTTGAAAACAAAACAGCATTTATTTCACTAAGTTCATGACAACCAAAGCGTAAACCTCGTACCAATAGAAATTGGTAAAAATCGTTTCATCGCAGCCCTAATATGGTAAACTTGCCAATTTACCTTAATGATTCAAATATAGTGCGTTCGATTTCCCCTAACTGGGTCAATAAGAACGGGAGTGTTAATTCCAATAGGCCTATTCACGATATTCGCGCTCACTCGCAAGTGACTAATAGTGCATGATGTAGGGACTTCAAACATGGCAATTGATTACTTAGTGACAATAAAACATTTGGATATAGCATACAGTTCAAAGCATTTGTGTTCGATTAAAAATATAGCATGTATCTCCCCCAAGAGTTTGTAAAACAATTAAGAAATAGAAAGTGGCGCTATGAACTCACTTGATGAATTGTTGTGATGACAAAAGTGAATACACCGAAATGTAGCGTAAATATCGAAACTGACCTATTATGAATTATATGATATGTAATAAGTCATGATGTAATGTTATGCATGCAATTCGGATGATATTTATACCACTTATGTATTTTTGAAAATAATGTTTATCGTCGAAATATATGTTTACAACATATCGTCATTTTATAAAATACTTTACAAGTATTTACGTTGAAACAACCTCCTACGATAGTCATTTAGTGATTTATTGTGAAATTATAACTTTTCGTCGTAAAATAATGTTATTGAAAATTTCATGAAAGTGACTAAATCGGCCTCGAAAAGCTAGTCGTAAAATGGTGCACGTCGAGCGTTAGGAAACAAACTCAACGGTTTTGGGAAGCTTGTATCATTATCTCAAAGTTTTAGCATTTAAGTTTTCGTCATAGAGGTTCCGATCATAGAGAAAAATATAGCTAAAGTATGGTACTTGTGTCCAAAATATAGTTTAAGAGTGGTTTTCGGCAAAGTTTAAGTGACTATATTTCATTCGTTACAACTCCGCTTGATGAACGGTTGGACATTTTAGAAAATATACTTGGCGATCTCACTTTTACTAGAAGACATCATTTTTATAAGAAAACGTACTCCATTTTAGTTCTCCAAATTTTGTTCTCCATTTTACTTCTCCAAGCTTTGTTCTCCAAAACTTGTTCTCCAAATGTTTGTTCTCCAAAATTTGTTCTCCAAATGTTTGTTCTCCAAAATTTTAGTTCTCCAAATGTTTGTTCTCCAAATGTTTGTTCTCCAAAATTTGTTCTCCAAGCTTTTTGTTTCAAAGTAACTTATATATTTTTGAGAAGTCGAAATAATTTATAACGCCTAAGTCTCATTTTTGACTCGTACAAATTTGACATAACATGCTGAAATTCCAGAAAATTTATAGTTTTCGTCGCCAACTTGAATAATTCATAACTTCTTCGTTATAGCTCCGTTTTAATCCGTTCAAGAGGCCACGGTTTCGTTTTAAAGTATATTTTCTAAATATCTAGGCCAAAATTTTTTATCTACTGTCGGATTTTCCAGATTTCGAAAATAAGAACAGACCCTTTTGCAAACTTGTCGAAATGAGTTTTTCTCGCGCCAAACCTATTCTAACCCATTCAAAACAACTCCGAAGCTATTCTAATCCTACCATATACCTTCTTAGGGTGTCACGGTTTCCTAGACATCACCAAAACTAATATATAACAAGGAGTAATTTATAGGATGGATTATATATATTTAACACTTAAAAACATTAAAAAGTGGTATAAACATCACATAACTTGCATGTTTCTCAAATAAAATGATATGATCATAATAATGAATATGAAATAAAAACATGAATATGAATGCTTACAAGAAATATGATGAGGTTTAAGAGAACAATGGATTTTTCCTAATCACTTGAGGTTTTTATTGCAAAACCTATACAACAAGTGATACTAGAGTTTAAAAATCTTGTCTTGAAAAATTATGATGATCCTTCCTTGGTCTTGCTTGATGGCCGGTTGTAGCACAAGAGAAAGAAGCAAGAGAGAGTTTTGATCTTACTTTAGAAATAATGAAGTATATGTTTTAGATATTTATGAGTGTCTAAATACTCATCATTTTTGTACCATTTAAACTGCAAAAACATCTGAAAACTCTCAGAAATGCATCAAAATGATAAAAATATCACAAATAAGTGTTTTATGTGTTTTAAATGCAAAAATATCAAAATCTGGTGAAAAACGTATCAAGTTTGCATAATTGACAGTTTTAGTCCCCCAAGTTTCAAAAGTTGTCAAAAACAGTCCCTGGTAAATCAAAATAAAGAAAAATATCATTTCAAGTCCCTAGGGATTCATGAGTTGTCAAAATTGGTCCTTGAGATTTAAAATTACAAAATTATAACTTAGGTCCCTAAACTTTGAAAATTGTCATAAATGGTCCTTAGAAGTTTGAAAATGTCAACAATGGTCCTTGTACTATTGAAACTTGGCAAAAGTGACCCTTGAAACAACTTTGAGAAAATGGCAGGTTTGGTCCCTCAATTTGGCAGAAATTACAAAATGGTCCTTGTATTAAAACCAACCCTTGGACCTTTGAACCTTTGGACCCCTGCCAAAACCCTTGTGACCCCCTTACTTTTGACCCCTGCCTAATAATAGCCCAAGTCAAACACCCCGGTCAAATCCTTTTCCCTCAAACACCTTATCTTCTTCCCCACTTGACTGCAACACTCTCCCATCACCTCAGACCTTATCCCTTCAACCTTCACCCCCCTCATCATCACATCTACCCTCTAAACATGCCACCACCCCCAGTTGCAAGTTCACAGTCCACAAAGGTCAAAACATCTTTTCCCGCCAAAACTCATCAAACGGCCAATATACACCCAAGTGATCCAATGGCTGCAAAAGCAAGTGGGAAATGCTCAGAGGACTAGTGGGAGCAGTTTTGGTGTATAAAAAGAAGAAAGAGAAGCAAAGGAGAGGCAGTACTTAGTTTTATTTTCAAATGTATGTCGTTTTTAAAATTCCTATATCTTAAATAGATTCTCAGTTGTAATTTCAAGTTTAATTGTATCAAACTAAGTTATTTCAGTGTATTAAAGCTACTTTCAAGTTTCAATTCAAAGTTTTATTATGGTTTCAAGTTTTATGCTCACTGTTTAAAATTTCAGTTTCAAGCTCTTGTATTCAAGCTTCTAATAGCTTATTTTTAAGTTCAAATAAGTTTATTTAAGCTTCATATAGCTTTTAGTAAGCTTATAAAATAGATTCAAGAAATTTCTCAATGTGGTCAACAAAAGTCAAACTGAGCTCATTTAGAAATGGAAATGATATTGGGTTGATGCAGAGCTGATTTGGGGTTGGAAATGGCTTAGAATAATGGTATTGGGTTCTGGTTTAAGCTGCAAAATAAGCTGGACACTTGTGAGTGTTTATCTCATTTCAATAACTGAATTAGTTTGCATTTTCTGTGGAGTTGAATCTGTGGTATTTGCTAAGTCTAAACCTGTTAATGTAGCTGTATTTAGATTATGTTGTTGCAGTTTAGTTGCTAGAATAAGCTAGTAAGCAATTAGGTGAGTTATATTTGCATAACAGTTGTATAAGTTGTGTTTGGATCAGTGGGTTTAATTGAGATTGAGCTTTGGTTTGTACTTGACACTTGCATACTTAGTCTTAATATAGGTCATTTGACTCATATCTGTCTTAATATTGCATCTGCATAGCTCTTAAGTCAAAATCAACTTTAAACTGTCTTAATTTCATGTCTGTTGGAGTTTTCATAAATCAAGGGCTTGATTTGTGTTTAGACATCATTAGAGTAGCTTGATTTAGTTTCACTTTAGCTTAAAACATCATATTCAGTTGGCAAATTAAGATCAAAGTTCAAATTGGTCAAAGTTTCATAACTGTCAAAAAGTTAGAACACTCAGTTTTCACCCAACCTAAGTGGATTTTTAATTGATTCATTTCTGGTCCAAATTCATAGAAACTTTGGGTTTAAAAACTTCAATTGGTCTAGTTTGTAAAAATGATTTTTGAAGATTTTTAGTAATTTTGTATAAGCTCCAAAGTAGCTTGTCAAAAAGGGCTTATCTGCCCTGTGCACTGACTCAGTGAATACTGAGTCTGCACAGGTTCTTGCAGAGCTTTTCAAAAGCTCAATTGAGCTTATCTCAGGCTCAGATTTGGTCTATAGGTAGCTAGCTAGGTCTACTTTAGGTTCCAACATCTGGTTTTGATTTCCTGCTTATTGGGTAGCTTATTTTCAAGCTACAACTTTGTAGCTAGAACTGTTTTTTGGTACTTAAGCTCAAATCATCAAATCTGAGTAGCTTGTAATTTAGAGGTTTAGGCCAGTTGTAACTAGTTGCTTTTAAGTAGTTGTAGCATATTATAGCTTCTTCTTTCAGTTTGGTAGCTTATTGTGCTCATTTGCTTAATTCAAGTGCTTATTTATAAGCACTTGCACTGCAGTTCCATATTCTCACGCATAAGCCACTGTTTTTATATTTTTCACAGATTTAGAATATTAATTTAGACTTTTCCTGAAATTTTCATAATTTTTCATCACTGTTTGCTATTTTTCCTCATTTAAAACAGTTTTTAGGACTTTTAAACTAGCTTTTAATACAATTAAATCAGAAAAACTTCAAAAAAATAAGTTTTCATTTTTCCTAGGTTAAGATAAATATAAAAAGTCAAAAAAATATTTTCCCAGATTTTTTTTAGTTAAATCTATAATTTTTAGCCATTTAAGTAGTTTCAAATAGTTTTTAATTCATAGAAAATAGGAAAATAATCAGAAAAATACAAAATTAGTTTTGAAAATTCTCTTTAGTTATTTTAGATTTTTCTAAGTCATAATTTAATTTTTCTAGCTTTATTTCATATTTTCTTGTATTTTAGGGTATTATTAAATAAGTAAAAATAGTTTTTAATTAATAATAATTAGATAAATAGTCATAAAAATAATTTTCCTTTTCTATTAATTTTCTTTTATTATTAGGATTGTAAAAATATCATTTTCATATTTGTAGGCCTTTTATTTCTTAAAACTCACGTTTTATTTTGTACGTTTACGTAATTTTATTTAAACGTACGTATTAGTATTTAAACGTTAATCGATTTTAAAAATAGTGATAGCGTTTATTTAATATAGTTTATCTTTTTAATTTGCATTTAAGCCCCTGTGATTTATAAACTTTTTCTTTAGGTATAATCAATCATACCCCTTTTCCATTCAAATTCCCCCGATCACTATACGTTTGATTATTCTCGCACAGCTCGTTGGGACTTAACGACCCGGGGATACACTATACTCTCCAGATCTTAATTACATTGGGGTCTGAACTGTTTGAAGTTTATTACGGTTGACCATTCACAAGTGGTCAGCTTGTGTGATAAAACTTGACGGTTCGGCAAGAATCAAATTTTGGCGCCGCTGCCGGGGAGCTGTGCTAATTATCCTACGCTTAGCAGATTAGTGATTTGAATATTCACTCCTTGTTTATACCATCTATCTATATCTATATATATTTTCTTATAAAAAATCCAAAAACCCAAAAACATCTTAAAACGTATAAAACACAAAAATATTTTCCTTTTGTTTCTATATATATATAAAAGATAAAAATACAAAAAGATTTGTCGTTTTCTTTGTTTAATAATAACAAAATAAAAAATTACCACCGCAAACCAAGGCAGTGTACTACCTAACTGGGGGTACGACCATAATAAGTTCCCGAACCAAAGATTAAAACTTGCCTTTGTGTCCTTGTGAGTGGTGTACCTTTTTCAAAGAAGCCATTCATCTTGTGATTATTGGTTTAAGTTCACTGTTGTTTTGCCTCGATATTGTTTTAATTGGATTTGTTGTTATATCCACTTTTCAAAAAACATAAAACCCAAAAAGATTCTTTTTACCCCATTTTCATAATTCCTTTCATAAATTCCCTTCCTTAACTCTGAGATCTCTTAGAGTTAACTCTAGTGTATGCGCACTCGCTCTTCTAGGTCTGTAAGCCCATTTCGTGAGCTTGTCAGGATTCCAAGAAGGCGTGTCCGTAGACTTTCTGCCCCATCAGTCGGATCTGAGATCCGGACTGCTCACACTACTTCCGTTATCATGGCGGAAGAACGTCCTATGTGTGAGCTTCTCCAGGCACTGATCGACGGGTATGGAGATGCTATTGTTATCCCAGCCATTGTGGCTGAAAATTTTGAACTCAAAACCGGGTTACTGAATCTTGTAACCTCAAGTCAATTCTATGGTTTTGAGAGGGATGATCCTCATGCTCATATTCGATGGTTTAACAAGATTGCATCTACCATCAAATACAAGAATGTCCCTACCGATGCTGTTAAGCTTCTTCTGTTCCCATTTTCCCTTGAGGGGCAAGCCTGGATTTGGCTTGAAAAACAACCCCCTAAATCAATCGAAACATGGGAAGACATGGTAAAGAAATTTGTGAACGAGTTTTATCCACCTTCCAAAACCACGAGTCTTAAAAATGAAATCATCAAGTTCACACAAAAGTTTGATGAACCCTTCAGTGAATCGTGGGATCGTTTTAAAGAGTTGCTCCGCAAATGTCCTCACCACGGTTTCTCCGAGTTGATGTAACTCGATACTTTCTATAATGGAGTGAGTCAATCTGATCAAGATTCCCTCAATTCCTCCGCTGGAGGAAATTTCTTGAGCAAAACTGTAAAAGAAGCTTTAGACATAATTGAAAACAAGTCTAAAGTCCGCACTGCACGAAGCAAACCGGTTGTTTCCCAAGTCAGTGTTGGTCCTTCTACTTCATCGCCCGTGAGTCAATCTAGCACCGATTCTAAGATTGACAAACTCACGGAAGCAATTCAAGCTTTGGTTCTCTCCAACCAAAAGAAAGTTTCTTTTCCACAAACTTCACCTCCTGCTGAAGTTAAGAAAGTGGAAGTCTGTGTTACTTGCGGTGGCCCCCATGCCTATTACAACTGTATGGCCACCAATGGTAACCCTTTTGAAGCAAACGCTGTGGGCGGGATTTCTAATCCAGGAGGCAACCAATACCGTGCTCCTATGGACCCGAACCACCGTCCTAACCACTACCCTGGACCCCCCGGTTTCAACCAAAACCAAAACCGTAATCAAAATCAGAATAGAACGAACCAAGGTTTTCAAAACCAAGGTAATTTTAATCCAAATAACGGTTTTCAAAATCAAAATCAAAACTTCCAACACCAAGGAAATTTTAATAGAAACCAAGGTCAGGGAAATTTCAACCCAGGGTATTTTCATGGCAATAATCAAGGAAATTTCCAAAATCAAGGCCCTAATCCAAACAATAGGGGCCATAATTTTCCTACACAAGATGAAGCCATTGTTCCAACTGGACCATCATCTGATGAGTTGTTGAAGCAATTCATGAAATCCCAAGAGGAAATGAATAGGTTGTTGGTTAGCCAGATTTCTGACATTAAGAAGTCTTTAAATGATCGACCCTCGGGCTCAGGTACTTTACCTAGCAACACGATCGCTAATCCGAGGGGCGATGCAAAGGCGATCACAACCAGAAGTGGTGCTTCGTATGATGGACCCGCTGTTCCTACTACCTCTTCTTCTTCTCTCCCGAAGGTAGTGTAAAGTGAACCTGAGGCGAAAAAGGACAAGGAACTTCCTACTAATAACGGAGGTACCAGCAATGTCCATCCTCAGGTTGTCCCGAAACCCAGAACCAAACCTGGAGTTGTTTTTGAACCTCCAGTTGAAAACCCCAAATCCAAAACTTCTATTCCTTACCCATCACGTTTAAATGAGCAAAAGCTCCGCGAAAAGGCCAGTCATCAAATGGAAATTTTTTTTCAAATTTTCCAAGAACTTCATTTTGACATAAGCTTTGTGGATGCTATCATGCTGACGCCCAAGTTTGCATCAACTCTCAAACACATGTTAAGCAACAAGGAAAAACTGTTTGAAATGGCTAAAACTCCTTTGAACGAGAACTGCTCAGCAGTTTTGTTAAAGAAGCTTCCCGAGAAGCTTGGAGATCCTGGAAAATTTCTTCTTCCTTGTGTTTTTCCAGGGATGATTGAATGCTTTGCCCTTGCCGATCTTGGTGCAAGCATCAATCTGATGCCTTATTCAGTATGGAAGAAACTTTCTCTTCCAGAACTTGTTCCTACCTGCATGACTCTTGAGCTTGCAGATCGTTCTATATCGCGTCCTCTTGGCATCGCCGAGGATGTATTCATGAAAGTAGGAAAGTTCCATTTTCCAGCTGACTTTGTGGTTGTTGATTTCGATGCCGATCCTCGGGTTCCCCTCATTGTTGGACGAGGATTCCTGAGAACGGGCCGTGCTCTCATTGATGTATTTGAGCAAGAAATCACGTTACGTGTGGGTAATGAAGCTGTTACCTTTAACCTTGATCAAACTTCAAGGTACTCCTCAAATTATGATACTGAATCAATTAATCGAGTCGATTTAATTGATATTGCTTCAGAGGAGTACTCTCAAGAGTTTCTTGGTTATCTTCATAATTCTGTGAGTGGGGATTCCACCACATCTTCTCAACCAATCATTGCCGACTCTTCCCCCTCTCTCACTCTGTTTGAGGGAGGTGACTTCTTTCTGGAAGAGATCGACGAGTTTCTTGCTAATGATGAATCGATTCCGCCGGGAATTGATGGTGTTTATGATTCGGAGGGGGATATCCTTTATCTTGAGCAATTGTTAAATGAAGATCCATTACCTTCACTCCCTCCGAAAGAGATCACGATTGAGGAAATCAAATCAGTACAAACATCTACTGAAGAATTTCCTGAGGTTGAACTTAAGGACCTACCTCCTCATCTCGAGTATGCATTCTTGGAGGGTGATGATAAATTACCCGTCATAATTGCTAAAGACTTAACTGAGGAGGAGAAGACTGCTCTCATTAAGGTCTTGAAGTCACACAAGCAAGCAATTGCTTGGAAACTCTCAGACATTAAGGGTATCAACCCTGAGTTTTGTACTCACAAAATCTTGATGGAGGATGACTTCAAACCGGCAGTCCAACATCAGAGAAGGGTGAATCCTAAGATTCATGAGGTTATCAAACAAGAGGTTCTCAAACTTCTTGATGCCAGTTTAATTTACCCTATCTCTGATAGTCCTTGGGTCAGTCCCATCCACTGTGTTCCAAAAAAGGGTGGCATAACTGTTGTCACAAATGAAGAAAACGAGTTAATTCCAACCCGATTGGTTACGGGATGGCGTGTGTGTATTGACTATCGCAAGTTAAACGAAGCCACCCGTAAAGACCATTTTCCTCTACCCTTCATGGATCAGATGCTTGAGAGATTAGCAGGGAACGAATACTATTGTTTCCTTGATGGTTTCTCGGGTTATTTTCAGATCCCCATTGATCCGCTGGATCAAGAAAAGACCACATTCACCTGCCCATACGGAACTTTTGCCTACAGACGTATGCCTTTTGGCCTATGTAACGCTCCTGGCACGTTCCAACGATGTATGATGGCAATTTTCCACGACATGATCGGGGAAACAATGGAAGTGTTTATGGATGACTTCTCGGTCATTGGGGACTCATTTCAAACATGTCTCTCCCATTTAGATAAAATGCTAAAACGGTGTGAAGACACCAATCTTTGTCTAAATTGGGAGAAGAGCCACTTTATGGTCAAAGAAGGCAAAGTCCTTGGCCATAAGATTTCCAAAAATGGGATTGAGGTTGATAGAGCAAAAGTTGATGTTATTGCTAAATTGCCTCATCCTACTACCGTCAAAGGTATTAGGAGTTTTTTTGGTCATGCCGGGTTTTATCGCAGATTCATACAAGATTTTTCTAAAATTGCTCGGCCTATGACCCATCTTCTTGAAAAAGATGCTCCTTTTATCTTCTCACCTGAGTGCATCGAAGCTTTTGAAACATTAAAGAAAAAGCTTACGGAAGCACCCATTCTAGTTGCCCCCGACTGGGATTTACCCTTTGAACTCATGTGCGATGCAAGTGATTTTGCTATCGGTGCAGTCTTGGGGCAACGAAAAACCAAGCATTTTCAGCCTATCCACTACGCAAGTAAGACTATGACTGAAGCTCAAACCCATTACACCACTACAGAAAAAGAACTATTAGCTGTGGTGTATGCGTTTGAGAAATTTTGGCCATACCTTATCCTGACCAAATGCGTGGTGTATACGGATCACTCGGCTCTCAAATATCTCTTTGCAAAACAAGATGCAAAGCCGAGATTGCTCCGTTGGGTTCTCCTCTTACAAGAATTTGATATCATTATACGTGATAAAAAAGGAGCTGAGAACCTGGCTGCTGATCATCTGTCCCGTCTAGAAAACCCTCACCAGGATGTGTTTGAGAAAAAGGAAATAAATGAAACATTTCCTCTCGAAACACTCAATGTGGTTTCTTTTCGTGGAGACTCTTCTACCCCATGGTTTGCTGACTTTGCAAATTACCATGCGGGTAACTTTGTGGTGAAAGGGATGTCGTCCTAACAGAAAACAAATTCTTTAAAGATGTGAAACATTACTTCTGGGACGACCCCTACTTATTCAAAATTTGCGCGGATCAAGTCATCAGGCGATGTGTGTATGGTCAGGAAGCCATTGACATTCTCAAGGCTTGCCATTCTGGACCTACTGGGGGACATCATAGCCCCAACTACACTGCCAAGAAGGTGTTTGATTCCGGATTCTATTGGCCCACGATTTACAAGGATGCCCATGAATTTGTCAAAACCTGTGACGCTTGTCAACGTCACGGAAATATCTCACAAAGAAATGAAATGCCGCAAAACGCCATTCAAGTGTGTGAGATTTTTGACATCTGGGGCATTGACTTTATGGGGCCATTTCCTTCGTCTCGCGGCAATAAATACATACTCGTGGCCGTTGACTATCTGTCAAAATGGGTTGAAGCGAAAGCTTTGCCCACCAACGATGCCCGAGTTGTTGTGAAATTCTTGAAATCTCTTTTTGCTAGGTTTGGAACTCCACGAGCTATAATCAGTGATCGTGGTACGCATTTCTGCAATGACCAGTTTGATAGAGTCATGCAAAAGTATGGTGTAACTCACCGTCTCTCTACTGCGTACCACCCCCAAACAAGTGGGCAAGTGGAAGTTTCCAACCGAGGGATTAAAAGAATTCTGGAAAGGACAGTAGGCGAAAACCGTGCCTCTTGGTCGGATAAGTTAGATGACGCACTCTGGGCCTTCCGTACAGCTTATAAAACACCCATCGGGTGTACTCCATACAAGCTTGTGTATGGAAAGGCATGTCATCTGCCGGTTGAGCTTGAGCACAAGGCATACTGGGCCTTGAAACATGCCAACTTCGATATTCAAACAGCTGGTGATCACCGGAAAGTTCAAATGAATGAATTAAATGAACTCCGTGATCAAGCATACAAGAACTCTTTGATCTATAAAGAAAAGACAAAGAAGATTCATGACTCCAAAATCAAAAACCGCGTTTTCAACGTCGGTGATCGAGTCCTTCTTTTCAACTCAAGATTGAAGATTTTCTCGGGAAAACTAAAATCCCGCTGGTCTGGACCATTCACCATCACTAAAGTATTTCCTTATGGAACCATTGAGTTATCTCAACCCGATGGTCCAAATTTTAAAGTGAATGGTCATCGATTAAAGCACTATTTTGGAGAGGACATTCCTCCTATGGTTGTCCCGGATCTACAAACTTTCCCCATTAACCAATGAATGCGGGGATCGAGTCAAGCTAGCGACTCGGGAATCAAAAACAGTAGCATGCCATTTGGGTTTTCACCCATATTTCTGACTTCTTTCTATTTTCTACCACCCTAGTGTGGGGGAGTTGCCCCCCGCTGTTGTATATAAGAGTTTAAAAAAAAAAAAAAAAAAAAAAAAAATCTTGCTAAATAATGGCCGTAGTATTTCCCTTTTACGTTTTATGTTTCGGCATAACCGCCGGTACTTTGAATATTGAGGGCAATATTCATTTCTAGTGTGGGGGGGAATTCTCACGAATTTTATCATGTAATTATACCACCCAATTCCCCCATTTTTGGCCAAATTTTTTTTTTTTGGAGTAAGTGTCTTGCACTTACTCAGCTTATGGTTATCAGTCCACCATGTCTAAACATAAGGATTGGCTAATCCAGGAGCAAACGGCTCTTGGTAAAGATATCTCAAATCCGTTGACGGCTTGCAATTTGCCCAAAATTGTATGGTATTCAGCTCACCATATCCTTAAAAGTGAAGAGTTGGCTAGCCCGCAAGTTTATGGCTTGTGGTAAAGGCAGTGGAAAACCATAATTGGTAATCAGCTCACCAAAGATAGTATATATTATCTAAGAGTTGGCTAGTCCAGAAGCAAACGGCTTCTGGTAAAGACAAATCAAATCCGTTGGAAGCTGGTGATTTGCTCAAAATCATTTGGTTATCAGTGTACCAAGGTTCTTACTTGAACTGAAACATTTGGCTACTCCAGAAGTAATGGCTTTTGGTAAAAAGATGAAATCCATTAATTTTTCTCAAAACATTGCTAGGGACTAGCAATATCTTAGTGTGGGGGATTGATGAGTGTCTAAATACTCATCATTTTTGTACCATTTAAACTGCAAAAACATCTGAAAACACTCAGAAATTCATCAAAATGATAAAAATATCACAAATAAGTGTTTTATGTGTTTTAAATGCAAAAATATCAAAATCTGGTGAAAAACGTATCAAGTTTGCATAATTGACAGTTTTAGTCCCCCAAGTTTCAAAAGTTGTCAAAAACAGTCCCTGGTAAATCAAAATAAAGAAAAATATCATTTCAAGTCCCTAGGGATTCATGAGTTGTCAAAATTGGTCCTTGAGATTTAAAATTACAAAATTACAACTTAGGTCCCTAAACTTTGAAAATTGTCATAAATGGTCCTTAGAAGTTTGAAAATGTCAACAATGGTCCTTGTACTATTGAAACTTGGCAAAAGTGACCCTTGAAACAACTTTGAGAAAATGGCAGGTTTGGTCCCTCAATTTGGCAGAAATTACAAAATGGTCCTTGTATTAAAACCAACCCTTGGACCTTTGAACCCCTGCCAAAACCCTTGTGACCCCCTTACTTTTGACCCCTGCCTAATAATAGCCCAAGTCAAACACCCCGGTCAAATCCTTTTCCCTCCAACACCTTATCTTCTTCCCCACTTGACTGCAACACTCTCCCATCACCTCAGACCTTATCCCTTCAACCCTCACCCCCTCATCATCACATCTACCATCTAAACATGCCACCACCCCCAGTTGCAAGTTCACAGTCCACAAAGGTCAAAACATCTTTTCCCGCCAAAACTCATCAAACGGCCAATATACACCCAAGTGATCCAATGGCTGTAAAAGCAAGTGGGAAATGCTCAGAGGACTAGTGGGAGCAGTTTTGGTGTATAAAAAGAAGAAAGAGAAGCAAAGGAGAGGCAGTACTTAGTTTTATTTTCAAATGTATGTCGTTTTTAAAATTCCTATGTCTTAAATAGATTCTCAGTTGTAATTTCAAGTTTAATTGTATCAAACTAAGTTATTTCAATGTATTAAAGCTACTTTCAAGTTTCAATTCAAAGTTTTATTATGGTTTCAAGTTTTATGCTCACTGTTTAAAATTTCAGTTTCAAGCTCTTGTATTCAAGCTTCTAATAGCTTATTTTTAAGTTCAAATAAGTTTATTTAAGCTTCATATAGCTTTTAGTAAGCTTATGAAATAGATTCAAGAAATTTCTCAATGTGGTCAACAAAAGTCAAACTGAGCTCATTTGGAAATGGAAATGATATTGGGTTGATGCAGAGCTGATTTGGGGTTGGAAATGGCTTAGAATAGTGGTATTGGGTTCTGGTTTAAGCTGCAAAATAAGCTGGACACTTGTGAGTGTTTATCTCATTTCAATAACTGAATTGGTTTGCATTTTCTGTGGAGTTGAATCCGTGTTATTTGCTAAGTCTAAACCTGTTAATGTAGTTGTATTTAGATTATGTTGTTGCAGTTTAGTTGCTAGAATAAGCTAGTAAGCAATTAGGTGAGTTATATTTGCATAACAGTTGTATAAGTTGTGTTTGGATCAGTGGGCTTAATTGAGATTGAGCTTTGGGTTGTACTTGACATTTGCATACTTAGTCTTAATATAGGTCATTTGACTCATATCTGTCTTAATATTGCATCTGCATAGCTCTTAAGTCAAAATCAACTTTAAACTGTCTTAATTTCATGTCTGTTGGAGTTTTCATAAATCAAAGGCTTGATTTATGTTTAGACATCATTAGAGTAGCTTTATTTAGTTTCACTTTAGCTTAAAACATCATATTCAGTTGGCAAATTAAGATCAAAGTTCAAATTGGTCAAAGTTTCATAACTGTCAAAAGTCAAAAAGTTAGAACACTCAGTTTTCACCCAACCTAAGTGGATTTTTAATTGATTCATTTCTGGTCCAAATTCATTGAAACTTTGGGTTTAAAAACTTCAATTGGTCTAGTTTGTAAAAATGATTTTTGAAGATTTTTAGTAATTTTGTATAAGCTCCAAAGTAGCTTGTCAAAAAGGGCTTATCTGCCCTGTGCACTGACTCAGTGAATACTGAGTCTGCACAGGTTCTTGCAGAGCTTGTCAAAAGCTCAATTGAGCTTATCTCAGGCTCAGATTTGGTCTATAGGTAGCTAGCCAGGTCTACTTTAGGTTTTAACATCTGGTTTTGATTTCCTGCTTATTGGGTAGCTTATTTTCAAGCTACAACTTAGAGGGTGTTTGGGATTGCGTTTGGGTTCAAATTATTTGATTATTGCGTTTCACAAACGCAAATAATCCATTTATAGTGTTTGTCAAACATAAAGTGATAATTGCTTTTCTGCGTTTGGCTTGTTTCAAAACCACGTTTTGTGGCAGTAAGGAGGGCCCTCCAGTTGGGAAACGCAAGTCAATTTTTAAGGCAATATTACAAAGTTACCCCTCCTATTTTACTTTTCTCTATTTTTGTGTGGCTATTTTGGACATTTTACTATTAAGTTATGAAATAATCTATTTTGCCAAATATAAACACTATATTTTAAAACCATGTTTTGTAATAGCTGATTATCTAATTATTCGTTTTCAAAACGCATAATCTATTTTCAATAAGCAATCCCAAACACCCCCTTAGTAGCTAAAACTGTTTTTTGGTACTTAAGCTCAAATCATCAAATCTGAAGTAGCTTGTAATTTAGAGGTTTAGGCCTGTTGTAACTAGTTGCTTTTAAGTAGTTGTATCATATTATAGCTTCTTCTTTCAGTTTGGTAGCTTATTGTGCTTATTTGCTTAATTCAAGTGCTTATTTATAAGCACTTGCACTGCAGTTCCATATTCTCACACATAAGCCACTGTTTTTATATTTTTCACAGATTTAGAATATTAATTTAGACTTTTCCTGAAATTTTCATAATTTTTCATCACTGTTTGCTATTTTTCCTCATTTAAAACAGTTTTTAGGACTTTTAAACTAGCTTTTAATACAATTAAATCAGAAAAACTTCAAAAAAATAAGTTTTCATTTTTCCTAGGTTAAGATAAATATAAAAAGTCAAAAAAATATTTTTCCAGATTTTTTTTAGTTAAATCTATAATTTTTAGCCATTTAAGTAGTTTCAAATAGTTTTTAATTCATAGAAAATAGGAAAATAATCATAAAAATGCAAAATTAGTTTTGAAAATTCTCTTTAGTTATTTTAGATTTTTCTAAGTCATAATTTCATTTTTCTAGCTTTATTTCATATTTTCTTGTATTTTAGGGTATTATTAAATAAGTAAAAATAGTTTTTAACTAATAATAATTAGATAAATAGTCATAAAAATAATTTTCTTTTTCTATTAATTTTCTTTTATTATTAGGATTGTAAAAATATCATTTTCATATTTGTAGGCCTTTTATTTCTTAAAACTCACGTTTTATTTTGTACGTTTACGTAATTTTATTTAAACGTACGTATTAGAATTTAAACGTTAATCGCTTTTAAAAATAGTGATAGCGTTTATTTAATATAGTTTATCTTTTTAATTTGCATTTAAGCCCATGTAATTTATAAACTTTTTCTTTAGGTATAATCAATCATACCCCTTTTTCCATTCAAATTCCCCCGATCACTATACGTTTGATAATTCTCGCACAACTCGTTGGGACTTAACGACCCGGGGATACACTATACTCTCCAGATCTTAATTGCATTGGTGTCTGAACTGTTTGAAGTTTATTATGGTTGACCATTCACAAGTGGTCAGCTTGTGTGATAAAACTTGACGGTTCGGCATGAATCAATATTTAGAATATAATACTTTAAACTTACAAGAGATATTATGCAAGATTTTGGATGACTAACCCCCTTGTGTCGACAAGGGGGTGTATTTGTTTATGATTATATATATATATATATATATATATATATATATATATATTTAAATATGTATAAGTGATGTGTAGTAAAGTTACTTGAAGATAAGTGATCACTTGTAGACACATTTGAGTATATAGGGTAGCGTTAGTTAAAAATAAATTTTCACGGGTCAAGATAAAATATATTGAGGTCATAAAAATTATAAAAGTACATTTCTTGCAAAATTTGAGTGAAATAATAATAATCGTGTAGTATTTAAGAAAACCGTCGTAATTATATAAATATAACAATTTGTTTACAAAATAAATTTAAAACACTGGGTAAACTCATAATATTATTTTTATAAACTTAATATGAGTATAAAAATATATCGGGATAATTTTTGGAAGTAATGGATCAATTGTTCAAAATAAATGATTACGCGATAACGTTTATTTAATATGAGAATTATACGTTTAATGAAAAATGCAAAACCATGCATGAATTAATATGATGACAATGATGTTAACGAAATGTAGACTAAACTTAGTCTATATGAAATGTCCTCGATGATATGATCATGAATTCACAGCTAAACCATTACGGTTACGTGAATTTGATACTCGTAAACCTAGTTTACGATAAACGGTAAATGATAAAGCATGAATAATGTTTTGAAATATGACCTGAAAATACGAGTTGTCACATTCGCCCAACCAAAAAGGAATTCAGTCCCTGAATTCAGAATTAGACATAGTTAGCTAGGCTATGTATAATTAAGGAACGATAATGTGACGTTATGGTTATCGATGATTGAGAGCGTACAAAACATCATAGTAGAGAAAATATTGGATGAATCTCCCATGATTAACAATTTGACTTTGGAATATGTGATAATTTTGCTTGCACTAAGATTTATAAATAACTGCTTCCAACATAACATGATCCCTCCAGAATTAGACATAGTTAGCTAGGCTATGTATAATTAAGGAACGATAATGTGACGTTCGGTTTAGTTGTTATAACTCTCAATGTTTACAAAGATTTAAACAGTGTCGTTAAAATGGTCGTTAAAGTAATAGGAAGTAAAATTCTCGTAAGTGATAACAAATCGGAAAGAAAATAAAGTACGATAGATGAGAATATTTAACAATGAGTGGTTTATCAAAAGTAATACATCTTAAGTTATAAAGATTCGGATACGATGGGAGACATAAACTTAGTACGACATAGTATATAAGGAAAATAAGACTGTTAGTTTCCGAACTTCTTCAGTCTTCCGCGTTGTTGAAATCCTGTTTAGCTTCACCTCCTTCTAACATGTATGCATTCCCATGAGCACCTTCAACTTGTTGACCTCCGTTTTGGGGACATTGGTTCCGATAGAGTCCTTGTTCCCCACATCCGAAGCATGTGACTACGGCCTTACCTCTACAATCCCTGGCTAGGTGTCCTGATTTTTGGCATTTGTGGCACTTGGCAGGGCAAGGACCCGAGTGATGAAAATTACATCGATTACATAGTGGGTGTGTTCCAGCATAACCTCTGCCTTCCATTGGTGCAGCGACATAAACCATTCCAGCTTCTTGCCTTCTATTTTGTTGTTGATGATGGTTAGTGTTACGGTTTTGGTTGTTGTTATAACCTCCTTGGTCGTTTTCCCATTTTCTTTTGTTGTTGTTGATTTGGTTATCGTCGTTGTTGTTGTTGTTGTTTTGGTTATTGTTGTAGTTGATGCGGTTGTTGGTATTGTTGTTACGGTTGGTGTTTGCGATTTTGCCTCTCTTTACTACCTGAGCCATGAGCTTTTGCGCCACTCCAATGGACTCCTCAATCGTTTGTGGATCAAATGAAATCACATCTCCTTGAATAACTTCGGGAAGTCCCCCGATGAAAGCCTCCAGTAGCTTCTCGTTATCCGAAACCATAGATGGGCATAACTCTGCTAATTCTTGGAACCTCCGAACGTAAGCATCAATATCATACCCAATAGTTACCAACTCGTAGAATTCGGTCTCCAACTTTTTCACCTCCGTACGCGGACAATACTTCCTTGTTAGCAAACTCTTGAATTGCACCCAGGTGATCCTGTACGCATTTTCCATTCCCATCGGCTGAGCATATGAATTCCACCACGACATTGCCCCATCCAGTAGTGTACTCGTAGCAAACTTAACCTTGCTATCCTCCGGGCAATTACATAACAAAAACACGGATTCCATTTTCTCGAACCATCTAACCATGGCAGTTGCCCATTCAGTACCCTTGAACTTAGTGGGATCTCCACTTTTGAAATCCTTATACGAACAGCTTCTAACCCCGGACCCTCCTGCATTACCTGCAGCAGCAGCAAGTCTAGCGGCCTCGGCAGTTGCCGCAGCCGCAGCAGCAGCTGCCACCGATGCTCTCTCGGTCCTTAGTGCATCGGCTATGCTATCATTCACATATATCTGCATAGCAGCTTGAGTCAATTCAGGTGTGGCTTTCTTCGGCGCCATAACTTCTTCAAAATAAGAGGAAAGGTGAGACGTAGCAAAGTCTGATGTTAATAATAAACGCTTCAAAGAGATATGATATGAGGTGATAAGTTTGAGGTTATTTTTCAAAATAATCGATGGTTTCCTAAGAAATGGGTTATGAGATGTCGTAAGTGCTTCAAATGTATGATGGTTTAGTGACTTAATGTGTGAATAGCGTGTAACTCGACATGTTAGTGATGAAACAAAGAAGTGAGAGTGACTTCGCCCTACTTAAAGGTTTTATCTCGGCATTTGACGTTATCGGTGATGAATCAGCTGATATTACAATTATGATAGGGAATGACAAAGCATTCTCCACATTAGAGTATGAGGAAATGATAATGGAATGGGTAATTGAAGGCATCCATGTGGCAATCGTTTTGAAGTGAAAGTAAATAACTCAAAAAATGTACGTATAAACCGCATGTAAAGTGAACATGCACTTATGGTGAAATGATGAGATGCTATGATGATGTAGTTATAGTCTAGGGTCAATGATGCAACCTAGTTCTCTATAACTGAAGCTCTGATACCAATCTGTCACACCCCCAAATTACCTGTTTTGCAGCGGAATGGAATTCTTGGGGATTGACTGTCATAGCATCACAATCACAGTTATATTGAACGACCTAAAGTGTCGTTTGGAAAATACATCGTTTAATATAATAAAATAATCAGAGTTACAAAGATAGGTCCCAAATGAAAGTTACTATGTGCGGAAAATAAGTTTGGTACAAGTCAAACGATGTTTTAAAGTATATAAAACCCAAGTGAAACGCGTCGTCACCACGACTCTATGATAAGTCCACATGCATGCCATGAAGTGAATGCCTTAGATACCTGAGATAAAACATGCTTAAAACTGTTAACACAAAGGTTGAGTGAAATTCAAAGGTTTAATTAATTCGTTTGAACACAATATTCGTAGTGTGAGTTACGTTGTTTCACACTCATCATTGAAAACAAAACAACATTTATTTCACTAAGTTCATGAAAACCAAAGCGTAAACCTCGTACCAATAGAAATTGGTAAAAATCGTTTCATCGCAGCCCTAATATGGTAAACTTGCCAATTTACCTTAATGATTCAAATATAGTGCGTTCGATTTCCCCTAACTGGGTCAATAAGAACGGGAGTGTTAATTCCAATAGGCCTATTCACAATATTCGCGCTCACTCGCAAGTGACTAATGGTGCATAATGTAGGGACTTCAAACATGGCAATTGATTACTTAGTGACAATAAAACATTTGGATGTAGCATACAGTTCAAAGCATTTGTGTTCGATTAAAAATATAGCATGTATCTCCCCCAAGAGTTTGTAAAACAATTAAGAAATAGAAAGTGGGGCTATGAACTCACTTGATGAATTGTTGCGATGACAAAAGTGAATACACCGAAATGTAGCGTGAATCTCGAAACTGGCCTATTATGAATGATATGATATGTAATAAGTCATGATGTAATGTTATGCATGCAATTCGGATGATATTTATACCACTTATGTATTTTTGAAAATAATGTTTATCGTCGAAATATATGTTTACAACATATCGTCATTTTATAAAATACTTTACAAGTATTTACGTTGAAACAACCTCCTACGATAGTCGTTTAGTGATTTATTGTGAAATTATAACTTTTTGTCGTAAAATAATGTTATTGAAAATTTCATGAAAGTGACTAAAACGGCCTCGAAAAGCTAGTCGTAAAATGGTGCACGTCGAGCGTTAGGAAACAAACTCAACGGTTTTGGGAAGCTTGTATCATCATCTCAAAGTTTTAGCATTTAAGTTTTCGTCATAGAGGTTCCAATCATAGAGAAAAATATAGCTAAAGTATGGTACTTGTGTACAAAATATAGTTTAAGAGTGGTTTTCGGCAAAGTTTAAGTGACTATATTTCATTCGTTACAACTCCGTTTGATGAACGGTTGGACATTTTAGAAAATATACTTGGCGATCTCACTTTTACTAGAAGACATCATTTTTATAAGAAAACGTACTCTATTTTAGTTCTCCAAATTTTGTTCTCCATTTTACTTCTCCAAGCTTTGTTCTCCAAAACTTGTTCTCCAAATGTTTGTTCTCCAAAATTTGTTCTCCAAATGTTTGTTCTCCAAAATTTTAGTTCTCCAAATGTTTGTTCTCCAAAATTTGTTCTCCAAGCTTTTTGTTTCAAAGTAACTTATATATTTTTGAGAAGTCGAAATAATTTATAACGCCTAAGTCTCATTTTTGACTCGTACAAATTTGACATAACATGCTGAAATTCCAGAAAATTTATAGTTTTCGTCGCCAACTTGAATAATTCATAACTTCTTCGTTATAGCTCCGTTTTAATCCGTTCAAGCGGCCACGGTTTCGTTTTAAAGTATATTTTCTAAATATCTAGGCCAAAATTTTTTATCTACTGTCGGATTTTCCAGATTTCGAAAATAAGGACAGACCGTTTTGCAAACTTGTCGAAATGAGTTTTTCTCGCGCCAAACCTATTCTAACCCATTCAAAACAACTCCGAAGCTATTCTAATCCTACCATACACCTTCTTAGGGTGTCACGGTTTCCTAGACATCACAAAAACTAATATATAACAAGGAGTAATTTATAGGATGGATTATATATATTTAACACTTAAAAACATTAAAAAGTGGTATAAACATCACATAACTTGCATGTTTCTCAAATAAAATGATATGATCATAATAATGAATATGAAATAAAAACATGAATATGAATGCTTACAAGAAATATGATGAGGTTTAAGAGAACAATGGATTTTTCCTAATCACTTGAGGTTTTTATTGCAAAACCTATACAACAAGTGATACTAGAGTTTAAAAATCTTGTCTTGAAAAATTATGATGATCCTTCCTTGGTCTTGCTTGATGGCCGGTTGTAGCACAAGAGAGAGTTTTGATCTTACTTTAGAAATAATGAAGTGTATGTTTTAGATATTTAGAATATAATACTTTAAACTTACAAGAGATATTATGCAAGATTTTGGATGACTAACCCCCTTGTGTCGACAAGGGGGTGTATTTGTTTATGATTATATATATTTTTTTATTTTTTTTTAAATATGTATAAGTGATGTGTAGTAAAGTTACTTGAAGATAAGTGATCACTTGTAGACACATTTGAGTATATAGGGTAGCGTTAGTTAAAAATAAATTTTCACGGGTCAAGATAAAATATATTGAGGTCATAAAAATTATAAAAATACATTTCTTGCAAAATTTGAGTGAAATAATAATAATCGTGTAGTATTTAAGAAAACCGTCGTAATTATATAAATATAACAATTTATTTACAAAATAAATTTAAAACACTGGGAAAACTCATAATATTATTTTTATAAACTTAATATGAGTATAAAAATATATCGGGATAACTTTTGGAAGTAATGGATCAATTGTTCAAAATAAATGATTACGCGATAACGTTTATTTAATATAAGAATTATACGTTTAATGAAAAATGCAAAACCATGCATGAATTAATATGATGACAATGATGTTAACGAAATGTAGACTAAACTTAGTCTATATGAAATGTCCTCGATGATATGATCATGAATTCACAGCTAAACCATTACGGTTACGTGAATTTGATACTCGTAAACCTAGTTTACGATAAACGATAAATGATAAAGCATGAATAATGTTTTGAAATATGACCTGAAAATACGAGTTGTCACATTATGCTAAAAGTTTCTCCATGGAAAGGTGTTATCCGTTTTAGGAATCGTGGAAAGCTAGGACCACGTTACATTGGTCCATTCAGAATAACTGACAGAGTTGGAAAGGTAGCGTACAGACTTGAGTTACCAGAGGAGTTAAACAACATCCATAGTACTTTCCACGTGTCTCATTTACGAAAATGTCTGGCAGATGAGGCAGAATATGTCCCTCTAGCGGACATAGTGGTTGATGAGAAACTTGGCTACGTTGAAGAGCCGGTAGAGATTGTTGACACCATGGTCAAGAAACTCAAAAAAAAGAGAGGTCCTCCTACTTAAAGTCAGATGGAAGCACAAAAATGGATTAGATTATACATGGGAACCCGAAGAAGAGCTCATTAAATACTACCCCGCTTTTTATCAGGAGTGGTTTGTGAGGACACAAACTGAATAAGTGGGGGCGAGTTGTAACACCCCAGTTTCCACTGTAATGATTTATTACTATTTTATATACTTCCTAGTTGATTTCCATCACTTTTTATACAATATGGTTAGTCAAAGTACCTCACATGAATCAAGTCATAGCAAAAAGGGACTAACTTTGAATTGGTCCTTCTAGCAGGGACTAGTTTTGTCTACTAATGAAAATTAATTTATAACTCATATATCAGTTTAATAAAGTCTGGAAACTCTCAGAACATCCTGCTTTCTTCCCTCCCTCTCCAAATTCATGACATATGCACATCTCTTTCTTATGTCTAGGGTTTTGATGTAGACTAAATAACGCGATAACAAAAATCGGACCTGTTGATTCACACGAATACCAGGAACGATCCTACCAATAATCGTTGATTCACCCGAATGCCGATTATAGGGAATTCTTAGCAAAGCTGCCAAAAATAGACTTTTGGTATTTCATAAAACTGATTATTCCACATTACAAAGGAAGTCTTAAATAGGAATACAAAACAGAAACAGGCCCTAGAAGACAAACGGGCTGAAAGTTATTACATAAACAAAGTCCAAAAAAACCCGAAAAAACACTAAAATGCAAATAACTCATAAAATAGAGTGTTTCGGGGCTCTAAAGTTCTGGAAACCGACAAAGTCAGTTTCCCACCACGTGCTCCTCGTTCCAAGCTTCGATTTGACTGGTAATTCGCCTAAAACGGAGCCCCGTAGCCCAAGTTATGCCCATTTTAGTGAGGCCCCTTTTGTCACACGATCTTGGGCCTCCAGAAACATCATGGCCTGTTCATAAACACTTGGGCCCACATCAGTTTTTATTCCAAGTTGATTTTGAGCAAGATTCAAGCAAGATATCACCTTGTCTAAGTCCATAAACGAATTAAGTAGGGTTCCCACCATCCAAATTAAGGTAAAAATTATACCTTGATCTCTAATTCATGAATTAGAACTACCCTTTAGTGGGTAATGCTAAAAGATTAAGTTTTTATGCCATTTATGGGGTTTTTGTAGAATTTTACATGATTATGTTAAAGAGTTGATTTTCTAAAATCACTAAGAATTCATGTAATGGTTTAGAAACATGATGGGTACCTTGTTAGGATGCCATGAAACCAATTTGTGGTGTTAATTTTTAGAAATTGTGATGTTGTGGTTATATAAGCCACAAACCAAACACCCCTTTTATGGCTTATTTATTCTTTAGTGCTTATTATAATAAGCCTAGTCATGTTTTTTAATAAGCTCCATATAATTTATATGTTCCTAGGTTATACGGGTTAGCCGGGGACATCCTTAGGAAGCTCGTGATTCTATTCAAGCGGTTTTGAGGTGAGTAACATATTTAAGTGTAGAAACGGGTCTATAATAACCCGTTAATGTGCCACTCTATTTGTGGTGCTCCTGTTCATGATCACATAATATCCTTGTATTACGAGTATGTAGTGTTGTCATTATATATTGTGTGCTTAAATAACTAACATATGGAAAGTTTATATGTGATATACGTTAAACGGGTCAAAACAGCCCCGAATGACCCGTTTTGGGTTTAGTTATGTGATTTTAACTCTAATTCCACGATATTACTAGCAGAGCGTCCTAAGTAGGCGACATAACTAAATTAGCTGTCCTAAGTATACGATTTGCACAAATATATGCATTATGACCCAAAAGATGGGTGTAGACGTCCTAAGTGGACGACATGTGTTATTATGTCATGACATGCTCCGAAAGAGAGCTTAGACGTCCTAAGTGGACGACCGAGCCTTTATTGGCATCTCATCTTGTAAAATGAGACTTAGACATCCTAAGTGGATGACCAGTGTGTATAGCAGCTCAAAGTCATTGAGTATATGACTTAGACGTCCTAAGTGGACGACTAGAATATTTTCAGTTATACTG
This sequence comes from Chrysanthemum seticuspe, assembly GCA_019973895.1. Taxonomy (NCBI): domain Eukaryota; kingdom Viridiplantae; phylum Streptophyta; class Magnoliopsida; order Asterales; family Asteraceae; genus Chrysanthemum; species Chrysanthemum seticuspe. Next base: position 1,606,760 of record BPTQ01000004.1, read on the forward strand.
AACTAGTATGGGTTCACAACGTCCTTAGTGGGTAACTAGTATATAATAGCAAACAAGTACTCATTGCCTGCGAAGCAACCATAATAGTATGCCATGTTATGATTAGTATCTTTTATATGTTATCTCACTAAGCGTCGTGCTTACGTTGCTTTGTTGTACTTGTTATAGGTGAAGCTAGTGGTAGTGCTACGAAGGGTACGAAGACAGAGAACTAGACCTCGGTGGGATACTTGGGTAATGAGCCTTTTCCCTACACGCTCTCTTACCAAGAAACGCCCTAGGTTGTATGCTTTTTGTATGAACATATAGACTCATGGTTATGTGATGATCAAGTACATAAGTAGTTTCCTTTATAGTTTAAAGGGTGTTTGGCATAGTGCCATTCTTGCTCATTTTGACCCATTTTGATCATGTACGGGTCAAGGCGAATGATATATGTTATGTACAGTTTATGTGTTAATATAAGTGTTGGTGTTAATATTATATCAGTCCCAAAAAAAAACAAAAAAAAAAAAACAAAGGCTAGCCTGGGCGTTTCATTATTATGCCTTGCTCTATACCCATTGTTAAGAAAGTGAACTTTAATGTGCCTTCAAGTAGTTCAGATCCCAGCACTTCTAAACCTGAAATGCAAAAAGTAGCAAAACCAACTAATGTTCCCATTCCCTCTACAGGAGTAAAAAGTGACACCAAAGCGAGCAGGTCAAAGCCTCAAGGCAACACAAAGAATGATAGGAACTTGCAAGCTAGGAATGTTCAGTGGAAGAGAGTAGAAGATCACCTTAGGAAGAATGAAACTATGTTGAATAAAACGAATCGTGTTGATTCTAGTGTTAGCTCTAAGCATGCTGTAATTAATGCGAATTCTGCTACTTTTGGCAAAACATGTAATGATGATTGCTTTGTTTCTGTTACTAATCATGTATGTGATGTGAATGATTTGATTAATGTTGTTAAATAAACAGTTAAAATCGTTAATGCCAACAATCAAGTTAAGAAGGTTAGAAAGCAACGGTGGAAGAATGTTAGAAAACATTGGAAACCCACGGGAAGAAAATTTAGTAATGCAGGTTATCAGTGGATACCTACTGGCCGAAAATTTAATCTTAATGAGTTGTACCCTAAATTATGTAAGTCAATGCCCATTAGGAAATGGATGCCTACCATTAGAACTATGTAGCCACCTGTAAAATTTCACTATCATCAACTTTCATATTAATAAACTAGATTATTCATCAAAACTTATTTGAGCCAAGTTGAGCATTTTAGCATGTACGCTTCATTTTATGGCATAAAAATTTATGCAACTCCGAGTAGTCTTATTTAATCATGCCCGATATTTACTGATAGCCAGATCAGTCTCACAAGAAATTTTCTTGTCTTACGAGCCGCACGCGTACCGACACTCGATGACAAACTCAACTTTGCTTACAAACTTGACCTCCCGGAAGAACTTAGTAGAGTGCACCCTACCTTTCACGTCTCAAACCTGAAGAAATGCCTGTCGGATGAATCTCTTGTTGTTTCGCTAAAAGAGATTAAACTCGATGACAAACTCAACTTTGTCGAAGAACCTATTGAAATCATGGATAGGGAAGTCAAACGACTTAAGCAAAGTCGCATTCCTATCGTCAAGGTTAGATGGAACTCCAAGAGAGGACCGGAGTACACGTGGGAACGCGAAGACACCATGCGTGTTAAGTACCCGCATCTATTTGCAAATTCAACTCCGACAACCACCGTAAACTAAAAATTCCGCGGACGGAATTCTCTTAAGGGGTTGGTACTGTAGCCACCTGTAAAATTTCACTAACATCAACTTTCATATTAATAAACTAGATTATTCATCAAAACTTATTTGAGCCAAGTTGAGCATTTTAGCATGTACGCTTCATTTTATGGCATAAAAATTTATGCAACTCCGAGTAGTCTTATTTAATCATGCCCGATATTTACTGATAGCTAGATCAGTCTCACAAGAAATTTTCTTGTCTTACGAGCCGCACGCGTACCGACACTCAATTAATTATGGCTAAAGTCGAATAAATATTTTTATGAATTAGAATTAATATTTTTATTTATTTATTTTTACCTCTATAAAAACGTGCTCTAAATTATATACTTCACGTTTTGTCAAAAGCGTCAATCCGGGACACCGCGACACACACTTAAGTTCAAACGGGACACAAAATGCATTAACGTAAATTTCAAAATATATTTCTTCTCCTAAAAATCTTGGTTTGCCGCCCATGCAAACAAGAATAAGATCACATGCAAATTATAGGAAGAAACAAAGTAGCTTTACTTCCTATTATATGGACATTTACACTAAAGGGGGCTCACTATCTATTACCCACTAGTCCTCTTGACAAAAGTCTTCCCTCCCTTTTGTGCTTGCATACCAACGCCTCCACACACACACTTTCCCAGCTTTAGATTCTCTTCAAATGAAAAGGGAGCATACCTTGGTAAGTGATATGGGTATTAAGAGGTCTCACTTTATACACATTCTTACTATTGTCCAAGAAACTAGTTTTACCTATTAGTAATATGGCTTGAACAAGATTCCATATTTGCTCCATATAATCGAACATACACACCCAAATTGCTTCACATTTCCTTTCCAAATTCTCACAATAACTTACTAGTAGTTAAGAGTTTGGAGCCTTGGGGAAAATCTTGGGTAAACAACTTAGTATTTGGAAGATCTTGGGTAAAAGTATTTGGTAAGCAAGCAAGCATTTGGAGTTGGGTTATAAAATCTTGGGTTCTTGTTTCATCTTGGTCGACACAATCATTTCCCCATTGTAAGAATTCTTGGTCTCGTTTAGCTTATGTTTTCATTAAGTTTCTTATGATTACAAACATGTTTATGCTTAATGTTTAACTAGAAAATGAGTTCTTTAAAAACTTTTCTTGCTCGACATGCATATACACGATTGATATACATGCAAAGATAACTAAGATTTGCGTTTAAAGCTTGTCTGGAAATCTTGAACTTGTTATTACTTGTAAGCATCTCGAAAAGAATATAAGCTAGTGCTTATTTGCTTGATTATTCGACACCCGTATGACTTGAGACTATTTTGAGTTTTTCGAACTAAAAACGACTAAGAAAACATGGATCTAAAGTATGCTTAAGTATTGGCTCGTCTTGGAAAAGTCTTCATATTAGCTTAACTAAAGTTTGTTTTCGATTTTTATGTACTTCATTATTTACCTTGGACTAAGGTTCCATGCGTATAAACACAAGCCATTCTCATGCACAAGTGAAAAGTTGACATATGCATATTCACTGTGAAAGTAGATAAAGGAAACTACTAAGTCAAACTAGTATATATACATACCAACAGTTGCTTTAGTAAAACACAAAAGATGAGTTAGTCCCTTGGTTTGGGCGCTGTCCTTGGATTGTAGGGATACAGTGTTCGAGCCTTGTGCTCATCACTTTTTGAATTATTAATTTTCTAGTATTTTGAGTCATTAAGAGTTAATTGTTTTCTCAACTAAATTAATACAAAACACATTTAATTGGGTAACTTATCATAGCAAATATATTGACATGAGTTATTTTTTTTTCAATACTTGATTAATAAGGGAAAACTAATATTTACGATCGGGTCATGCCCAATTTTTGTTAAAAACTCTAATACTTAGTTTATTTTCATATATATGACTAAAAGCACGAAAACTAGATAATAAATATAACATTAACATTTTTAACATATCACCCAATAATTAAATATAGTACATATAAACATATATAAATACTTATCGTAGTCTATAAACACTTATATTATAAATACTTGATGTAAATATTTATTAATTACCGACGCCGTATAAACATCACAATCACTTTTCTTGCGCATATTTTTCAATACCTAGTCATTCGTTTACTTTCAAACCGAGGACTTTTTCGTCATGACTATTTTTCATATAATTATATAGGTAAGCACTTTTCCAAGAGCTAAAACTTACGAACGTTTCGAAACCTATTTAAACTTAACCATTGCCACACAAGCGATAATAAACACAAACTCTTGAGAATACTTCAACCGTTTTCAATACACTAAATTATGAATGAAAATAATAAAGTAAGGTTTGCCATACTAATTATAGGTTGCGTGACGGTACTTCGTGATCACACTACTTGACCTTACACTACTCGGACTTTTGTTTGCTGAGGTGAGTTCATAGCCTCGCCTTTACTTATTCTTTCAAACCCCGCGAGGGAGATGCATGCTATAAACTGGAACACAAGTCTTTTCTTAAACTGTATGCTTGCCTGATCATTATTATTATAGCCTAAGTTGCCTGCCATAAGTCCCTTACATCATGAACCATTAATCACTTGCGAGTGAACGCGAATATTGTGGATAGTACTATGGGAATTAACGACCCCGACTCGGTTATCGGAAATAACTGGGGCGCACTATATTTGGTTAACTATGGAATTGGCAATTCCATCTGAGGGCGATATTTTACTTACACCAGTAATTAGGTGTATGCAGTTAGTTTGGTGTCATGAGCTTAGTGCATAAGAATAATCTATGTTTTCCATGGTGATTGTATTCGAAACAATTATCATCTTTTACTTGTGTTCAACTTATTATTTAAACCTATGAATATCACTCAACATTTTTGTTGATCTTTTTAAGCATGCTTATCTCAGGTACAAATTAGAATATCATGAAGGTGTGGAGTGGACGTCACGAGGCGCTAGAAGTGGTGTTGTTTTAAATTAAAGTTATCATTTCAAAACATTTAAACTATCTTTTATGTAACATCGAGACATGTGGTATCTCCTTTTGGTGTCTTGAACACTGAGTTTATGAAATGGTAACAAAATTTTATTAAAAACGTCTCTTTAGAGCCGTTTTCTGTAACTTATGACTATGATCCTCTATGTAATACCCCAATTAGTCTTCCGCTGTCACTTTGTGATTTTGGGGGTGTTACAGATTGGCATCAGAGCCTAGGTTATAGAGAACCAACTTGTATTTTTAAAACAATTTGGACTATAACCACGTTTTCAAATGGACCGTTTTACACCACCACTTCACGTCCTCCGCGCCTACTTCGTACCGATTGCACGTACAAGATTCGTTTGGTGAATAATACATGACTAGTAAAACTTTACATGATAAAAACTTATAAATGCTAGCTTTCATTTAGTTAGGCATTTAGATTTGCGTGGCAGATTATGCGCGACTAACTAAATCTTATTTACTGCATGACTTTATTTACTTATGTATGCATATTTTCTTTTGGGTTGTTACAGTACCATGTCGTCCGCTACTCACCCTATCGATCTGACCTCTGACACCGAGATGGAGGATGCTATGTCCTCTGCCCCTGCTCCCTTGGCACCGGCTCTCATCACACATGTGTCTTCTGAGACTGAGCCCTTCGAGGAGGGTGAAGTTGTTGCTACCCCACTTGCTTTGACCATACCTGAGCATTTGCCTGTCTTTGGTCCCCCCACTTATGACAGATATTTAGAGTCACAGCAGTGGCTATCACCCTCTGATGTTATGTCCCAGACACACTCATCCACTGATTCCGTATCTTCTACCTCTTGCTCATCATCACTGCCTATTCGCCGAAGGCGTAGGCGAGCTAGGGTTCTCAAACCCTACGAGCCCGCACCGTTTGGTCAGCCATTTCGTTACCGGAAGAAGGGTGCTACCTTCATTCATACCGCTCGGAAACGAGTGAGGGCACCCATCACTTTTGTTCCACCATCTGACATACCATCATCCTCTGCTTTTCCACCATCAGCTGCACCTGCACCACCACTCATACCTGTTTCACCACTACCACCACCTACCACATTCATTTATCAGACCACCACTGTACCGGTTTCATCCTCATCCCGTGCACCATCACCCTTGGTGACGCACACTGAGCCGGTGACATCTCTTGGGAAGAGAGCCCGCCTCTCACCCGCATATTCTGACCCATACTACCAGGCTATGTTTGGTACCTCTGAGCCGAGAGCCAGTAAGAGGGTCGATGCTAGACGTTGGTCTTACATGATGCCGCTCATTAGTCGATGGAGGTCGGAGGAGGGTGCACCTAGCGCTGTGGAGCTTGGGGAGCATCGGTTTGCTGCGGCTGAGACTCTTCCGGTTACGGGAGAACCCCTTCATCATACCATTCCATTGATAGCTGCCCGAGTTCTACGATTTAAGGATCAGCTCGAGGATGTTGTGGCATTCGTTGATGAGGTTCCGTTGGTACATATCGAGAACATTGAAGATGAGGTTGGAGAGCTCCTAAAAGGGAGGAGTACAATGGAGAGAGTGCTTGAGAGGATTGGTGCCCAGAGTGATAGAGCTAGTGGAGCAGTTACAGTGTTGGAGAGGAGGATGGAGTCAGATAGATTAGGACTTCTGGACAGAGCTGAGATGTTGGAGGGGGTTGTGCGACGACAGTCAGAGAGGATGACTATCATGGAGACTCGTGCTACTGCTTTGGAGCAGAGATTGGAGGCACGAGATAGAGAGGTGGATGAGCTGGCAGAGCTAGTCCATGACCTGCGGCGCCGATTGAGGAGCACACCTGACAGCCTCTAGATCGGTGGTTCATCTATTTAGTTTTCTGGTACCTTAGCCTGCCGCATGTGGCACTAATAAAGGCATTGTATTCGTATGTTTTGTAAACTATCGAACAAGCTATTTATGCGACATTGTATGGTTTTGTATCACTATGTATGGATGATAGACGTATGACATTATGGTTGTCGTTTCTTTATGTTCTTATGTATGGTGATCTTTCTTATTTATCGGTTTGTGTGAATCGAAGTGATCATTTATATATATATTCTCTTGTGTGGTTCTAACATGTTATGATTCTTCTTATGATGATTATACTCTATTGATATAATGTGATGATCTTGACTATTATGAAATCATATTTTTTATAATAATTCACAATTATGTTGAATGATTTTGAAATCTGAGTGTATGTCTTTAGAAAAATGGCAAGAACAAGAACTACCCCTACCTCTACTGGAACTCCCGAGATGACCCCTGAAGCAATTCGGAGGCTGGTTACTAATGAAATCGGTGCTGCTTTTGCTGCAAGACCTGCTGGGGCAGCTCAGCAAATGAAGCTCCAAATCAAGCCAACCAAAATGAAACTGTGGTGAATCGTAAATGTGGATACAAAGAGTTCATGAATTGCAAACCTACTTTCTTTAAGGGAACTGAAGGCGCTGTTGGCCTTATTCATTGGTTCGAAAGATCTGAAACTGTGTTTCTTCTAAGCGATTGCTCGGAAGATTGCAAGGTGAAATTTGCTACTGGTACCTTACTAGAAGATGCATTGTCTTGGTGGAAAGCTCATGCCCAACCTATTGGCATGGAAGAAGCTTACAAAACCACTTGGACTGAACTGAAGCAATTGATGATGAAGCAATACTGTCCAAGGACCGAGATCAAGAAACTGGAAGATGAGTTCTACCATCTGGCTGCTAAGGGCAATGATCTCAAAACCTACTTCAAGCGCTTCCAAGAATTGAAAGCTCTATGCCCCTCCATGGTTTCTGATGATGTCAAGTTACTGGAAAACCTCATTGGGGGATTACCCCGAAGCATTGAGGGCAATGTTACTGCATCAAAGCCCAAGACTGTAGAAGAATTAATCACAATTTCCTACCAACTCATGGATCAAGTCCTGAAATATGGATCCGTGCAAGGCAATACCGACAACAAAAGGAAATTCGATGACCGTCGAGGCAACATTTCCAACAACTACCATCACAACAACTCTTTCCAAAACCGTAACAATAACAACCAAGGCCGCAACAATCACAATCAACACCACAACAACAATCCCAACCCATACCACCAAAACCGAAACAACCACCACAATCAACAAAACCGTAGACAAGAAGTTGCGCGGGCTTATGCTGCTACCCCCGCTACTAGAAGAGGCTATGCTGGCCCACACCCTTTGTGCACTCGATGCAATCTGCATCATGTGGGACGTTGTACTATTAAGTGTGGAAAGTGTAACAAGGTGGGCCATACCCACAAGGATTGCCGAAGCCCTGCTACTGGAAGTAACCTTCAACCCATTGGGATAACTTGCTTTGGATGTGGAGAAGCTGGGCATGTCAAGAGTAGATGCCCAAAACTATACGGGAACAACAACAACAACAACAACAACCCTGCTAGAGCAAGAGCTTATGTGCTAGGAGATGGAGATGCACAAGAAAACCCGGACGTCGTTACGGGTACGTTTTCACTCAACCATCATCTAGCTAAAGTGTTATTTGATTCTGGAGCCGACAAAAGCTTTGTGTCCTCTCAGTTTGCACCTTTGTTAAAAATCACCCCAACTACCCTAGATACCACTTATGAAGTAGAACTAGCCGATGGAAAAACAGTAGGAACTAACACTGTCCTTCGAGGTTGCAACCTATCCTTATCAAATCACCCATTCAATATAGACCTTATGCCTATTCAACTTGGTAGCTTCGATGCTGTTATTGGCATGGATTGGCTATCCAAGAATCGTGCAAGAATCATCTGTGACGAGAAAGTCGTTCACCTTCCTCTCGATGGCAAAACTTTAATCATTCGGGGTGATCGTAGTAAAACCCGATTGAATATCATCTCGTGCGTTAAGACTGCGAAGTACATAGAAAAAGGATGCCACATTTTTCTAGCACAAGTAACGGAGAAGAAGAAAGCGGATGAGAAACAACTAAAAGATGTCCCCGTGGCTAGGGACTTTCCCGAAGTATTCCCTGAAGACTTGCCTGGCCTTCCTCCAATTCGGCAAATAGAATTCCAAATTGAGTTAGTGCCGGGGGCGGCACCCGTGGCACGAGCACCTTATAGATTGGCACCCTTCGAACTACAAGAATTGTCTGATCAACTACAAGAACTGTCCGAAAAAGGATTCATTCGACCGAGTTCTTCGCCTTGGGGAGCTCCGGTCTTATTTGTCAAGAAGAAGGACGGATCTTTTCGTATGTGTATCGATTACCGTGAGCTGAACAAACTAACAGTGAAGAATCGATATCCATTGCCTAGAATTGATGATTTGTTCGACCAACTGCAAGGGTCAAGCATCTACTCCAAGATTGATCTGAGATCTGGATATCACCAACTGAGAGTTAGAGAAGGAGATATTCCAAAAACTACTTTTCGAACACGATACGGCCACTATGAGTTCCAAGTAATGCCATTTGGTTTGACAAATGCACCAGCGGTATTTATGGACCTAATGAACCGAGTGTGCAAACCTTACTTGGACAAATTTGTGATTGTGTTTATCGATGACATTCTCATCTACTCCCGCAACAAGGAAGAACATACGGAACACTTGAAAGCCATTCTGGAACTACTCAAGAAAGAAGAACTGTATGCTAAGTTTTCCAAGTGCGACTTCTGGATTCAAAAAGTACAATTCCTTGGCCATGTGATAGATAGTAATGGTCTTCACGTTGATCCTGCAAAAATTGAAGCTGTTAAAGATTGGTCATCCCCTACTACCCCAACCGAGATACGCCAATTCTTAGGTCTCGCTGGTTATTATCAAAGATTTATTGAGGGATTCTTAAAAATCGCTAAACCTCTAACGGAGCTAACCCAGAAAAAGAAAAAATTTTGACTGGGGTGGAGAACAAGAGTTAGCCTTTCAACTCTTGAAGCAAAAGCTTTGTGAAGCTCCTATCTTAGCCTTGCCCGATGGAGTAGAAGATTTTGTGGTCTACTGTGATGCATCGCACCTAGGGTTAGGTGCAGTATTGATGCAAAGAAACAAGGTGATCGCTTATGCTTCGCGACAACTCAAAACTCACGAAAAGAACTACACTACCCATGACTTGGAATTAGGAGCCGTGGTTTTTGCTCTCAAAATATGGAGACATTACCTATATGGGACCAAGTGTACGGTGTTCACTGATCCTAAAAGTCTCCAACACATTTTGGATCAAAAGGAGCTAAACATGCGACAACGCCGATGGCTAGAATTGCTTAGTGATTACGACTGTGAAATCCGTTATCACCCGGGAAAGGCAAATGTCGTGGCTGATGCTCTTAGTCGAAAGGATCGACCTAAACCTCTTCGAGTAAGATCTTTGGGAATGACAATTAAGTCACCCCTTCCATCAAAAATCCTGGAAGCTCAAGCTGAAGCTCTCAAACCTGAAAACCGTCCCAACGAGAGAATCCTTGGAATGCCGGAAAACGAGAATGGTTTTGCCCAAAGATCGGATGGAACCTTATGTTTCGGCGATAGAAGTTGGATACCACTTTATGGAGGAATACGGGAACTCATTATGCATGAGTCTCACAAGTCTAAATATTCCATTCACCCGGGATCCGACAAAATGTACCAAGATCTCAAGAAGCTTTATTGGTGGCCAAACATGAAGGCTGAGATTGCAACGTATGTCGGGAAATGTCTTACATGTTCTCGAGTCAAAGCTGAATGTCAAAAGCCCTCCGGATTGTTAACTCAACCCGAACTCCCCGTTTGGAAATGGGAAAGAATCACCATGGATTTCATAACCAAACTGCCAAAGACTGCTAGAGGCTACGATACCATTTGGGTTATCATCGATCGCCTTACCAAATCCGCTCATTTCTTACCCATCAAGGAAAATGACGAAATGGAAACCCTTGCTCAACTATACCTGAAGGAAATTGTATCCCGGCATGGGGTGCCGATTTCCATCATTTCTGATCGTGACAGTCGTTTTACTTCACACTTCTGGAAATCTCTTCAAAAGGCCTTAGGTACTCGTTTGGATATGAGTACCGCATATCATCCTCAAACCGATGGCCAAAGCGAAAGGACTATCAAAACCTTGGAAGACTATGGAATTGGCAATTCCATCTGAGGGCGATATTTTACTTACACAGTAATTAGGTGTATGCAGTTAGTTTGGTGTCATGAGCTTAGTGCATAATAATAATCTATGTTTTCCATGGTGATTGTATTCGAAACAATTATCATCTTTTACTTGTGTTCAACTTATTATTTAAACCTATGAATATCACTCAACATTTTTGTTGATCTTTTTAAGCATGCTTATCTCAGGTACAAATTAGAATATCATGAAGGTGTGGAGTGGACGTCACGAGGCGCTAGAAGTGGTGTTGTTTTAAATTAAAGTTATCACTTCGAAACATTTAAACTATCTTTTATGTAACATCGAGACATGTGGTATCTCCTTTTGGTGTCCTGAACACTGAGTTTATGAAATGGTAACAAACTTTTATTAAAAACGTCTCTTTAGAGCCGTTTTCTGTAACTTATGACTATGATCCTCTATGTAATACCCCAATTAGTCTTCCGCTGTCACTTTGTGATTTTGGGGGTGTTACAAACTATTCCTTTGAGAAGTGAACATACTTTGAATAGGTCTAATGCGTACACTAGCACTGCATCTATCCCTAATGATTCCATTGATTATGCTTCTGATGTGGGTGTTCCAATCTCTGTTACTAACCAAATGGAACCCAATCTTGCATGGGGATCCCAATTATCCAGTTATCCATTCTTGTCTGTGTTCAACTGCAAGTCAATCAAATCGTTCTGTGGTACTTGGACTCAGGCTGTTCCAAGCATATGACTGGATACCGGTCACGGCTCGTGAACTTCGTGAGTAAATTCATCGGGACTGTTAGATTCGGAAATGATCACTTTGGAGCTGTTTTGGGTTATGGAGATTATGTTTTTGGAAGTAGTGTGATCTCCAGGGTATACTATGTTGAAGGTCTTGGTCATAATCTGTTTTCTGTTGGTCAATTCTGTGATTCCGAACTAGAGGTGGCTTTTAGAAAACATACTTGCTTCGTTAGAGAACTTGATGGTGTGGAACTTTTAAGAGGAACACGTGGTACAAACCTATACACCATCTCTATCGAAGATATGATGAAGTCTTCTCCAATATGCTTGTTGTCAAAGGCTTCGAAAACAAAGTCATGGTTATGGCATCGTCGTCTCAATCACTTGAACTTTGCCACCATTAATGATCTTTCCAGAAAGGACCTTGTAAGAGGTTTACCCAAATTAAAGTATGAAAAGAATAATCTTTGTTCAGCATGCCAATTGGGAAAAAGCATGAAATATGCCCACAAACCCAAACCCGCAAACTCGGTTATGGAAGTTCTTCATACTTTTCATATGGATTTGTGTGGACCTATGAGAGTGCAAACAATTAAAAGGAAGATATATGTAATAGTCGTAGTTGATGACTACTCTCGATTCACTTGGGTTAAGTTCTTGAGGACAAAGGATGAAACTCCAGATGTCATCATTAAACTTATCAAACAGTTGCAGGTTTGACTTAACAAGACTGTTAGAATCATCCGAACAGACAATGGAACTGAGTTTGTTAATAAAGAACTTAGTGAGTTTTATGAAAGTGTTGGAATCAGTCATCAAAGAAGTGTTCCATGAACTCCTCAACAGAACGGTGTAGTTGAAAGACGAAATCGAACTCTTGTGGAAGCCGCAAGAAAAATGTTGATTTATTCAAAGGCTCCAACATTTCTCTGTGCTGAAGCCATTGTCACTGCATGCTATACCCAAAATCGATCCCTAATTGACACAACTCATGGAAAAACTCCATATGAACTTGTCCACAATCGAAAACCTGATCTATCCTTCCTTCGTGTGTTTGGTGCTTTATGTTATCCAACTAATGAGGGTCAAGATTTAGGTAAACTGAAAGCTAAAGCGGACATTAGAGTGTTTGTAGGATATGCACCAAACAGAAAAGGATACCAAATCTACAAAAAAAGAACCCGAAACATCATGGAAACAATTCACGTTACGTTCAATGAGCTGACCGAGCAAATGGCTCCAGGACAATCCAGTTCCGGACCCGCCTCTCAACTTTCATTAAGTAGTCCCATTAGTTCCTCTCTTGTACAGAATCCCTCCTCTGCAGTACCATATGTACCACCTTCGGATGAAGATGTGAAGAAATTGTTTAATCAAATGTTTGATGAATACTTTGAATCTCAGGACAACATCCACTCTACTACTTCAACAGAGGCAGCTCCTAATCCGTCCAACACTTTCAATCCATCCATCTCTATGTCGTTATCTCACAAATCGCCTACTGCAGATCATTCTTCATCATCCTCAACTCTTCAATCTTCAAGCGTACATATTGGAAATGTTGCTGCAGTGACAGATGAAGAAAACCCTTTTGCCACTCCAGAAGATGCACTTTTTGAAAATATTTTTGCACCTGATCCATCATCAGAACCATCTTCATCAGGGGAAAACAACTCTGCTACCTCAGTTCTTTAACCACAACCACACGAGCACTTTAGAAAATGGACACACGATCATCCGTTGGACAATATCATAGGGAATCCCTCTCGTCTGGTATCCACCCGTAAACATCTTGCAACAGATGCCTTATGGTGCTTCTTCAATTCCATACTGTCAAAAGTCGAACCAAAAGATGTCAAAACCGCAATGTCAGAGGACAGTTGGTTCAATGTAATGCAGGAAGAAATTCATGAGTTTGACCGACTTGATGTTTGGGAATTAGTACCAGCTCCTGAGTGTGCTATGATCATTGCTCTTAAATGGATCTTCAAAGTGAAACTTGATGAGCTTGGGGATGTATTAAAGAACAAGGCAAGACTTGTTGCAAAAGGATATCGTCAAGAGGAGGGTATTGACTTTGAAGAATCATTTGCTCCAGTTACACGTATTGAGGCAATCAGAATCATCTTAGCTAATGCTGCTAGTAAGAACATGGTGATTTGTCAAATGGATGAAAAGACTTCCTTTCTTAATGGAGATCTGAAAGAAATCGTGTACGTCAGTCAACCAGAAGGCTTTGTGGATCCTGAACGTCCTACTCATGTCTATCGCTTAAAGAAGGCTCTCTATGGTCTGAAACAAGTTCCAAGGGCGTGTTATGATACTTTGTCAAAGTTCCTCTTATCTACTGGATTCAGCAAAGGAGCAGTGGATCCCACATTGTTCACCAGAAAGTCAGGAAAACATTTAATCCATGTTCAAATCTGTGTAGATGATATTATTTTTGCCTCGATCGACCCTACTGAATGTGACCGTTTTTCAAATGAAATGGGCTCCAAATTTCAAATGTCTATGATGGGACAAATGCCATTTTTCTTGTGATTACAAATTTCACACAGTCCCGAAGGCATTTTTATCAATCAATCGAAATATGCTAATGAAATTTTAAATAAATTTGGATTTGACACTTGTGACAACGTTGACACTCCCATGGTGGAGCGTACCAAACCGGATGAGGACCACTCAGGGATCATGGTAGATCAAACGAAATATCGTAGTATGATTAGATCCCTGATGTACCTCACAGCCAGTAGACCCGATATTCTGTTCACTGTATGCATGTGTGCTAGATACCAGGCTAAGCCTACCAAAAAGCACCTTGAAGCGGTTAAACGGGTCTTTCGGTATCTCCAAGGTACCATTAACATGAGACTTTGGTATCCGAAGGACACCAACAAGTCACTAACAGCATATGCAGATGCAGACCATGCAAGGTGTCAAGATACATGTTGAAGCACATCAGGTGGTGCTCAATTCTTGGGAGAGAAACTTGTAAGCTGGTCTTCTAAGAAACAAATGAGTACGTCAATATCCTCTACAGAGGCTGAATACATCGCCATGTCATCTTGTTGTGCTCAAATCCTATGGATGAGATCCCAACTATTTGACTATGGCTTTGACTTCAATAAAATTCCTCTGTATTGTGATAACAAAAGTGCCATTGCTCTCTCCTGCAACAACGTTCAACATTCAAGAGCAAAGCACATCGACATTCTACATCATTTCATTCGGGAATAATGGAAAAAGGTGTGGTAGAACTCTATTTTGTGAGAACTGAATTTCAGCTAGCAGACATCTTCACTAAAGCACTCCCTCGAGAACGTTTCGAGTTTATTCTTCCACGTCTTGGACTCAAGAGTCTTCAACCTGAAACACTCAAACGTCTTCAAGAGGAAGAAGAGGCGTAAAGGCATCTATTCATCTATTCTTTGTACATATTATCTTCAAAAACAAAATATAAAATTATACATAATATATATATATATATATATATATATATATATATATATATATATATATATATATATATATATATATATATATATATATATATTGTCACTTTTGTCTTGATCTTTATATTCGATTTCATCTACGGTCTTTGTGTTGTCATTCAAAGAGTGACACGGGTCTTTAGATGAAGTTCGAATGTACATAAATTGTTTAAAAAAAATTGAGATGGAGAAAAATGGTGGCTTACTTTTATTTCAGACAGTAACTTGTGTTTACAAAGAAAGAACAGAGCCATGTCTTATCTTATTTTTAAAAAATCTCATGCTCTGATTCTAAAAATCAAATGTTTGTAGGCAAAAACACAAATGTTTCATTCACAAATATTTTTCCTTCTAAATATTCTTCTAAAAAATATTTATCATCTAATGAAAACATATTGCTTTGAAAATAACTTGGACCATATTTTTGAAAATCATCTAGGCTTATTCATTGAACAAAATCTCTAACACTCAATCAACAACTCATATCATTGATTGAGGGGGAGAATGATTTCATTAACACAAAAAGTTATTTTTCAATTCAATTGGGACGTACTCAAGCAGCGTCTTAGTTTGGATAATCAAAATGAACAATTTCTTTATCAAATGGATCTAAACCAAGGATAATGTCATGTTTTCAAAAGATACTCTAGCATGTTTAATCATTGGAGTGTAAAGTCTCAGATTTGATCCTTATCGGTTAAATGTTTTCATAAGCAAGTAACAATTCTCCTCAAAAGCTTTCAAAAACAATTTAAATCTATAGAGATCACAAATCTCAAATGACTTGAAAATTGTGATCGGGGGAGAATTTGTGATTTAAATTGGATTTAAACTGATAACTCAATAAATGGTTGGGAACTGTGTTTAACAAGGCGTCCCTCCTACATATGTCAAACAATTTCAAATTTTCCATGCATATGCTAAGAGGGAGCATCTTTCTTATACCATAAAGGGTTAAAACGTGATGATTTGTCTCAAGGTGCAAGGTCCTTCTAATATGTGCTAAACTCTTTTCAAATCTCGAAGCACATATTGAGGGGGACCATTTTAAAAGGAAAATAAACCTTCAAGAAACAAATATTCATATGTTTCAACATAAGGTACCTTGATTGATTTTCTAACGGTTTCCTTGTGGCATTATGATCGTGAATGTACTTCTAAGAACTCTTTCCTCTTTGTGCAAAACAATTTCAGAATTAAATGCACATGTTGAGGGGGAGCAATTCTTTTGAAAACCACATCCTTTCCCAAAAATGTCTTTAACTAAGTATGAAAAATACTAATCTTGATTGTGAAAGTGATGTTGATATCTTTTAGAAATTGTTGATCAAAGAATCGGATCTTTCTTTCTTAAATCTGAGTTTTTCAAGACCTCTTGCCTCCATGTGCTAAAATCATTTCAAATATATATGATGCACATGTTGAGGGGGAGCTTTTTCTAAAAATATCAAAAATAATTCAGGTAAAAAATGTTTTGATCATGTATCACAAGTACTTGAATTGATTTTCAAATGGTTTTCAATTGACTTCAATGGAAGAAGAACAATACCAAAAGACTGACCAAACTTAATTTATGCATGGAGTTATAAGGATGGTTAGGATAGGTATTCGTTCCCACGATCCCGCTAGTGCCGGAGGGATATACCCAGGGACAACCCACTAGATAGTGTAGAAGTCCTTAGGTATGATGAAAAAAGGAAAAAAAGTGAGAAATGGGAAGAGTGCGGACTGAGATAGAGCTAGAACTGGAACAAACCCAACAAGGTTCTAGTTATGAAATCTCGGTAAGCACTGAAGGGGTTGAAGAATGAAAAAGAAATGAATGAGAAAAGGGTGTAAAGAAATAGCCCTCCATTACTTCAACCTTAGGGCAAAAACTGGGTTCAATTCATATGCTACTGGCTGTTACCTAGGTAACACCGGTATTGAAGACAAGACGTCATGGACCCAGTGACGTACTGCACTACATCTTCCCAAGCTACTCAAGTTCCTCTTAAAAGGACTTGTTTCATTCTCACGAGGAACCTACATTATCTATCGACTTTCTCTTAGAGATGGTTGATATTGAAGAAGGAGACCCTCTCCCTAGTGTCCGGCATAGGAACCAAATGTGCATTATTGAGTCTAGAGCCACGAGATCATCAATAAATCTCATTAGGACACTGTCAATGAAGACTCTCTGTTTCACACAATGTGGAAAGAGAGAATATATTTTAAGAGTCCTACGCATTATCCTTGTGGTATTTCCAGAACATCTGAGTGATATGCGAACATACTTACAATGAAGATGGAAAGCCTTCTAGAGCTAACATCAAACAAGCTCTTGGTAGGTGGCATGTGAGATCTATCCAACAGATCAACCATGTGACAACTGAACAGAAACAATAGGGAGATTCATAAATATGAATCAAACCTGGTTCAGGTAATGGATTGACGGATACCTTTGAAAAACCAGTCGTTGAGCTTAAAGCTCTTTTATCCAGCACATCGATTGTGTATTAATATTTCAAAATAAAAGGTGTTTATGATTGATAATTGATTTTCCTTAAAACCTTCGTTGTATTGCAAAAACTCTTTATATTGAGCAGTACACGATTGTTTTTCAAATCTCATTTTCATCAATCAGTGAATCTCAATTCACTGGTTCACTCACTCCGTGTTGTCTTCTTTGAGATGTTACGGTTTGAGAACGGCTAGAGTAGCTGCGAAACCCTGTCAAGGAGATTCTTCGGAATTATACCTGATCACAGGCAGTACCTGTACTGATCAACGGGGAACCGTGGGCCGTGTACCTCAATTCGAAAAAAGTAACCAATGAGCTTTTGTGCACTTTATTGCTTACTATTGTATGCAGGTACACCCGACGTTTGCAGCTGATCAGAATTAAAAGGTCAATCCATTGCTGCATGCTCACACAACACATTCATCTCTAAAGAAATCATGATACGTGCTTCAACGACTCTGATATTTTCACTCCATGCTTCTGCCACGCTAATGCAAATATCATGATTCAATAAAAGCTTTCGCAACTCTGATGAGAAGAGATAATGATCCAGAATGTGAGCATGTTGGTCTAAATGTCATGACATCACATGATGGCAACAATGTAAAGGAGGAGCCAGAGATATATGGTGGCTGATGATCTCAAAACTGGCTCAACAATTATCAACACGTGGATCAGATAAAGACCTCCACTTATAGTTTCAAACATGCGGAACATGAAGAATCTAGGACTACGAATTACAGGGCAAAGAACATAATCAAGAAACCAAGAATAATCAAAATGTAATATTTGTTTATATTCAATGTAATTTGAGGTGACCTACCTTAGGGGGAGATTGTTAGGATTTATAAAATCCATGAGTTAAAGAGTCGGTCACCTCAAGTATATGTATTCGTTAGAAAGCTCGTAGTCATAGTTATGTTATTGTTGGGATATGAAAGTGCTGAAGAATGACAAAGTACTGAAGAAGTCAAAGTACTGCTAAGTAAAAGTCAAAGTACTGCATGTTTAAAGGACTGATATGCAAAATCGTTAAGGATTATCTTGTTATTCTATAATGTTCTTAGATTAATATAGTATTACTTGACGTACAAGGTTTGTAATTGTAAACCGACTAGGGTCATCCTTAAGCCTATAAAAGGACCCCTAGATTGGCATTAGATGTACGTGCATTATTAGAGCTTTTAGAGAATTCGATATTAGAGTATTAGAGTTGTTAAAGAATTTGTATAACAAGCAGGTTCTAAGTATTAATATAATTGTTGAAGTTAAAGTTAAGTCTTCTTAGCTTTGTTAAGTAAATTCCGCATACTTAATAAAGATTGTTCAGTGTTTCATTGTTAATAACTTAGGATTTATCCGAGGTTATTAAACCCTTAACAAGCTATATAAGTTAGTTTGGTTAGAGTACATCGATCCAACAAGTGGTATCAGAGCTTGTGTGGAAACTTTGACTAAGAAGAAACCCTTAAAAAATCTAGTTAACAACAAACCCTAAAGATGTCGACTGAAGCTGCACCACCCCCATCTATCACCTCACTCAGAATACCAATCATCAAGAAGGGAGAGTATGATCTATGGAGTATGAAGATGAGGCAGTACATTGCTATTACAGACCATGCACTGTGGAATGTCATTGTCATTGGTAATGAAGTTGTTGTTGATCCTATAGAGATTCCTGGACAACCTAAACCACCTAAGGCCATTTTGCCTGCTGCTACAATAAGAAATCAAGAGAAGGCTCTCAACATCCTATTGTCTGCTATACCTGATGGTCACCTACTCAAGTTTCATGATGCTAAGGATGCTAAACAATTATGGGCTGCTCTCAAAACAAGGTTTGGAGGTAATGATGCTTCCAAGAAGATGTACAAAAATCTGTTGAAGCAACAGTTTGAAACTTTCACTATTGGTGAAAGAGAAGGTCTTGATGTTGCCTATGACAGATTTCAAAATCTGCTCAGCATGCTAGAGTTATACAAGGCATAGGTATTTGTTGAAGATGCCAATCTGAAGTTCTTTAGGAGTTTGCCATCTACATGGCATGTGATTGCTACTATGATCAGAGGACAACCTGGTTTGGATGTTATGGACTTTGATGATCTCTACAATCATCTGAAGGTGTATGAGCATGAGATGAATGGCGAAACAAGTTCAAAGTCTCACAGTATAGCCTTTGTATCGTTTGAAAAGAGAGGCAGTACTTCCACTAAAAGTGCTGCTTACCCTACTCAAAGTACTGTTACTCAAAGTACTGCATATCCTGCTCATTCTATCACAACCATGACCAACCCTACATCATCACCATTAAGCACCATCCATTCTGATGAAGTTGTATGCTCATTCTTTGCTCAGCAAGCTACTTTACCTTTTACCTATGAAGAGGATTTGTCACAAATTGAAGAGGATGCTCTTGAAGAAATTGATATCAGGTGGTAAGTTGCTATGATCACTGCAAGGATCAAGAAGTTCATGAAAAAAACAGGAAGAGGCATCGAATTCAAACCAAAATAGGGTATCACTTTTGACAAGTCCAAGATTGAATGTTTTAATTGTCAAAAGACTGGACACTTTGCAAGGGAATGCATGTCTGCTAAATATCAGGCAAACAGGATGACTGAGAAACCTAAGCTTGAACTAAAGGAAATTCCTATTACTGAAAAAAAAGCTTTGGTTGCTCAAGAGAATCTATCAAAGGTTGACTAGAGTGCTTAGTTTGATGATGAACTAGTAACCTATTGTATGGTAGCTATGGAGGAATCAGTGGAAGAGTTTGATTGGAGCACAGCTTTTGATAAGGAACCTGGATATGCTGCTTTGGAATCGAAAGATGGTCTAGGAAGCTTTGATTTGAGCATGGAGAGTGAAGATGAACTTGTTCTGCTTGCAATGGTAGCCACTTCACCAAGTTCACCCCCTATTACTGAGGTATGCTCTAAGTGTCATGATTTTTATCAAAAGGTGCTTACTGATTATGTAACTGAAAGAGATAATTATCAAAGGGCTAGGTCTGAGGTAGATGGTTATCAAATTACTTTAGAGTCAATGAAAGCCAAAATAATAACACATGAAAATAATGAAATTGATTGGGCTGAAAAGTATGAACAACAGGATTATCAGTTAAAACTAAGTGAATGGAAACTAGGATGTAAGATTTCTGTAATTGAGAAAGTAACTAAGGAAAGAGATGAATTGCTAGAAAAGTTTGCTGCTTGGGGACAATCAGGACTTTCTCACTTAGTTATGTTGAAAAACAGAGAAGATCTTACATTAGAACTGGTCTAGGTTTTGGTATGGACTTTAATAACATAGAAAACCCACCTAGTGATCAGGATGAATGTGATTTTGAGGATATAACAACTAGTGATGATGAACTCATTAACTATGTAGATACATCTAGTAATGAGGACCAAATTAGTCAATCACCTCCTGAATATAAGAAAGACACAGGTTATCATGCAGTCCCTCATCCCACTGGTAGTTTTCTACCACTTAGGGCAGATGTTTCTCGTTTTGGATTAGACAATCTAGAGTTTAGGAAAAAGCTTATTGGCCATTCTAATTCTGAAACCTCAAAAGAAACAGCTGAGAAACCTAAAGAAGATGATGTTAAGAGTCAAGCAGTACCTTCAATTCAAAGTACTGCTACACCATCAGCAGTACCTTTAAGAAAACCTTTTCAAAATACTGCTAAGCCTTTTTGGGATAATTTTGGTCAAAATAGTTTTCATCATTCACCAAAAAGACAGGATATATTTGGTTATACACATAGAAGAAGCAATTTTGGGATTACAGGTCAAAAATTATGTTTTGTTTGTTTTAGTCCTGATCATTTGATTAAGGACTGTGACTTACACTCAGAGTATCTAAGCAAGTTCCCAAAAACCAGATCTACCAACCAAAGGCTTAGGGAGATTAAACCAGTTTGGAATCACTCACATAGGGTTAACCATAGCAACTTCTCACAAGACTATAGGTACCCTCACCAGAGAAGACCTTTTTCAAAACCCCCAGTACCTTCAAACACTTTTCAAGGTACTGTTAAGCCAAAACCAATACCTTCTCAAAGTTCTGCTCAGTTTTCACCAAACACTTTTTGGAATAGGAACCCTAGGAGATCTAATTACTATCAATCTAGAAGGCGTTACAACTCAAAGAAAGTATCTAGATCAAGAGACTTTACACCAGAAGTTAAAACCAAATGGGTTAAGAAGGAAAGTACTGATGGGGAACAAACGGTACTTTTAGAAAGTGAATGTGAAACAGAGATTTTTGTTAAAGATGACTTTGTTGAAAAAGAGAGTTTTGCTGAAAAACCACCACAACTTTTAAAACAAAAGATATTCCTTGATTCGCTCTACAAAAACTGTGAAGATTACATACTCAAATAATTTGAGTATGTTACTCCACAAGGGGAACACAAGTCAGTAATGGCTTGGGTTCCTAAAAGACACTAATTGTTTTATCTTTGTGCAGGGCAACCCAGAAGAGGAGCTTAAAGATCATTTAATTGTGGATAGTGGTTGCTCTGGAAGCATGACAGGAGACAAAGATATTCTGTCAGATTTTAGATCTTATTATGGAGGAAGAATTACAGGAAAAGGAAATATTAAGGCAGGGAGTATAGACTTTGAGAATGTTAGATATGTGAAGGAGCTCAAATTCAACCTTTTGTCAGTCTCTCAGATTTGTGATAAGAAACACCCTGTGTTATTCACTGACACAGAATGTCTCATTCTTTCCCCTGAATTCAAGCTTGTTGATGATAACTTGGTAATACTAAGAGTACCAAGAATCAATGATGTGTACAGTCTGGATATGAAGAGTCTTCACTCTTCTGGAAGAGCAACATGTTTAGTAGAAAAGGCAACACTTGAAGAAGCACATCAGTGGCATAGAAGATTGGGCCATGTAAATTTCAAGAATATCAACAAATTGGTCAAAGGAAATTTAGTTAGAGGTTTACCTTCCAAGACTTCCAAGAATGATCACTCATGTTTGGCATGCAAGAAGGGTAAATAACACAAAGCTTCATGCAAGAAGCTTGAAGAAAGAACTATTAGAGAACCTTTGGAGTTGCTGCACATGGATTTGTTTGGACCTGTTTCTGTTGCTAGTCTAAACAAGAAGAAGTACTGTCTGGTTGTGACAGATGATTGCAGTAGATTTAGTTGAGTATTTTTCTTGGGATTTAAAGATGATACTTTTGATGCTATTCATGATCTAATAATAGCCCTTGAAAACCAATTAAGACTCAAGGTAAGAGGTATTAGATGTGATAATGGGACTGAATTCAAGAACAAGCTTATGGATGAAGTGGGAGTTCAGTATTTCTAGAACTCCACAGCAGAATGGTGTTGCAGAAAGAAAGAACAGAACTTTGATTGAATCAGCCAGAACAATGCTTGCAGATTCATTATTTCCTATTCAATTTTGGGCTGAAGCTGTAAGTACTGCTTGGTATGTGTTAAATAGAGTATCTGTAACTAAGCCTCAGATGAAGACACCTTATGAGTTGTTGATGGGAAACAAACCCAACATTCGATTTATGAAGCCTTTTGGATGCCCTCTGACAATTCTCAACACAATTGATAATTTGGGCAAATTTAATAGCAAGTCAGAAGAAGGATACTTATTGGGGTACTGCACCAATAGCAAAAGCTTTAGAGTGTACAACAGGGTCACCAAAAAGGTTCAAGATTGTCTTCATGTTGAATTTTTTGGAAGATCAAGAAAATCAGAAGGGTAAAGGTCGTGATTGGATGTTTGATCTTGAAGTTTTGACTCCTTTTATGAATTATGTACCTGTTAGAGAAGAAAATCAAGCTTTCCACAAAGAATATGATTTACAGTACATTGTTCATGGAGTCCATATTAGATCTGATACTGATGAAGAACCCATACCTGTTGAACCAAAGAAAAGTATTGATGAACTAAAATCCTCATTGTCTGCTGAGGATCAAGCTATTCAAGATGAGCTTAATCATATGCTTTTTCAAGATGCAGTAGCACATTCTTATGATGATGATCAAAGAAGAGCTTATGAAGAAGCAAAGAAAAAGAACAAGACTGCAGATTTCTCTCACAGTACTTTGGATGACAATACTTTAGAACAAAGTACTGCTGCACCTGTTGACAGCACTTTAGATGATTTGAGTGATCCTACCATGCCTGGCTTAGAAGATACTGATGATGAGTTTGAAGATGAAGGTATTTTCTCAGATTCTAATGAAGATGTTGATTTCTCAAATTTGAGTGATAATCTAGAAGTTCCACAGACTCCTACATTAAAAATTCATAAAGATCATCCTACTGGTCAAATCATTGGACCTTCTACTCATGGAGTGCTCACTAGAACCAAAGCTAAAGGTTTCTCTACACCTCATAATGCTTTACTTAGCTTTATGTATAAACAAAACATGCTAAATCATAAGGATCATCAAACATGTTTTTTCACTTGCTTTATCTCTCAAGAAGAACCCAAGAACATAGCTCAAGCATTAACTAAAGAGAGTTGGGTTAAAGCTATGCAAGAAGAATTTCTTCAATTCAAACTTCAAGAAGTTTGGGTATTATGTAATCTATCAGATGGAAAGAAAGTAATTGGTACACGATGGGTTTTCAGAGTCAAGAGAGATGAAAGAGGAAATTTCATCAAGAACAAAGCAAGATTAGTTGCACAAGGATATAGACA
Organism: Chrysanthemum seticuspe; assembly: GCA_019973895.1. NCBI lineage: Eukaryota > Viridiplantae > Streptophyta > Magnoliopsida > Asterales > Asteraceae > Chrysanthemum > Chrysanthemum seticuspe. Next base: position 1,631,040 of record BPTQ01000004.1, read on the forward strand.
AGAAGAAGGAATAGATTATGATGAAGTATTTGCTCCTATTGTAAGGATTGAAGCTATTCAAATATTCCTTGCTTTTGCATCATATATGGGATTTCAGGTTTATCAAATGGATGTCAAGAGTGCCTTTCTCTATGGCAAGATTACAGAGGAGGTTTATGTTAAACAGCCTCCTGGTTTTGAAGATCCTACACATCCAAACAAAGTCTATAAAGTTGTTAAGGCTCTTTATGGTCTTCATCAAGCACCTAGAGCTTGGTATGAAAGGCTCTCTACTTTCTTATTGCAACATGGTTACAGGAGGGGAGCTATTGACAAGACTTTGTTTATCAAGAGAGATAATAAGGATATCATGTTAGTTCAAGTATATGTAGATGATATCATCTTTGGAGCTATAAAATAGTCCAGGGTGAAGGAGTTTCAGAAGCTGATGCAACATGAATTTCAAATGAGTTCTATGGGTGAATTGACTTTCTTTTTAGGGCTACAAGTCAAATAATCAAATGAAGGAATTTTCATAAGTCAAGATAAGTATGTCTGTGACATTCTCAAGAAGTTCAAATTTGATGCTGTGAAGTCAGTCACTACACCTATCAAGTCTATCAACTCATTGGGCAAGGATGAAGATGGTCAACCTGTTGAAGTCAAGCTGTACAGATCTATGATTGGCTATCTTATGTACCTAACTACATCTAGGTCTGATATCATGTTTGCTGTTTGTTTATGTGCAAGATATCAAGTCTCACCTAAGGTTTCTCATATGAATGTAGTGAAGAGAATTTTTAGTTATTTAAAACAACAACCTAAGTTAGGGTTGTGGTATCCAAAGGATTCACCATTTCACTTGGAAGCTTTTTCAGATAGTGATTATGCAGGTGACAACTATGATAGAAGATCAACCACTGGAGGATGCCAATATCTTGGAAGAAGATTAGTCTCATGGCAGTGTAAGAAGCAAACTATTGCGGCAACATCATCTACTGAAGTAGAATATGTGGCTGCTGCAAGCTGTTGTGGACAAGTCTTGTGGATGCAGAATCAACTCTTGGATAATGGATTCAATTTCAAGAATACTCCTATTAATATTGATAATGAGAGTACTATTTGCATTGTAAACAATCCTGTTTATCACTCCAAGACCAAGCACATTCAAATCAGGCATCACTTCATCAGAGATTGTTATGAGCACAGGCTCATTAATGTTGTTAAGGTTCACACAGATGATAATGTAGCTGATTTACTCACCAAAGGATTTGATGTTTCACGTTTCAATCACTTGGTGGTGAGCATTGAAATGATTAATTACTAAGCTACATATAAGGGGAGGACTGATTAGTCGTTAGATAGTCTCATGCATTGCTTAAGGGGAGGAAATTCATTGCATATTTACAAGTTTCTATTATTGTGAAGAGAAGACTGGAAAAGTATTGATGTTTTGTCATAAGAAAACTTAAGAGGTCTGTCTGGCCTTTAGTTAAACATCACAGATTATGGGTCAAGGCTGAAAAGAAGAAAAGAAAGCATTTTAAGTAGGCTTCTAAAGGCAAAAATGTTCCACAATAATCTTCTGTCCAATTGGAGAGGAATTTAGAGCAAGAGAATTTGAAAGAAGATGTTGAATTTTATGAAGAAAAAGAAGATGAACATCAAAGTACTGAAGCACGGATTAATATTCAAAGTACTGAGCCTGAAAGAACTGAAGTTCAAAGATCTGGTGTTCAAAGTACTGATGATCAAGGTGCTGCTGATCAAAGTACTGCTCTTCAAGGAACTTATAGGCAAGAGTTAATTACACCAAGGGTGTTAGATTTTGAAGAAGAAGCTGGTCTTTCAACTGTTATATATGCAGAGGAAGCTGGTCCTTCAACAGTCATACAAGAAAAGGAAGCTGATACACCCAAACCAATACACACTGCAAGTGATGATGAAACTATAGCTGAGATATTGCATGATTTATGAAAACCAAGGGGTGTTAGCATTCTAGGAGTTACTGAAGAACAACCACAAGCTTCTCAACCTACTATAGATCCAAAAGATATAGGAAAAGGTAAGTTGGTAGAAACAAATAAGAAGAAGAAGCTTACTTTGGCAGAAATAAGAGCAATTCAGGAAGCCAAGAATGAAGAAGGTGCTAGAAAGCTACAAGCTGAGTTGAATGCTGAAGTTGATCAATCAGTAAAGGAACCTGAAGCTGTTATACCTAGAAGACCATTGAATAAGGCTAAAGAAAGAAACGCTATGATGGCATATTTAAAGGGTCAAGGGTACGGTATACTGGATTACAGAAGCTGAATTACATCGAGATGAAAGACTTGTATGAAAATGTCAAACAAGCTTATCAGAAACAAGTTGAAAGTACTATTTCTTTCAAGGATGATAATCAGAAGGAGGATACAAGTAAAAGAAGCTTAAAAAGAAAAAGGACAACTGAAGCTGAACAGAAATCAAAGAAGATTGAGTTAAGATCAGATATAGTTGATGAACTAAGGAATTACATTAGAATTGTTGATTTTGATGATTCTAAATCCAAAGATGCTGCAGTAATGAAGACAAAGATAATCACTTTTGAAGTTGTAGAGTCAAAAGATGGAAATTATTTGATGTTCCATAGGGAGGATGAAAGCTTCAGAGTATTCAATTTACTATGGGATATACTGCATATTATTGATAGAGCAGATCTGTTTCAACTATACCAACTAATGCAAGAATACTTTGAACATATTCCATCAAGTGGAGTTGGCTTAGTATTATTAGGAGATCTGACAACTATCTTCGAAACTGAGGAAACAAGCAATGATAAACTCTAGCAAAATCAAGAAAACTGGGAGATTACAAGCTGAAGATTTTTTGAAGAATCAGAAGTACATGCTTTGGAACCGGAAGATGGAACTATGATTCACATGCTAGCTGAAAGAAGATATCCATTAACAGCAGATCTGATGAGAAGAATGTTAGATCATGGTCTGGAGGTCGAGAATGAAACTGAAACAGCTTTTGTGTTGATTGAGTTGTTTATCAGATGGACAACAATAGCTGATGATGAAGCATAAGTACTAGCACGATGTTTTCTTATATATAAATTTTTTAAAAATAAGTACTTTATTCAAAGTACTGCTGGACAAACAGTATTTTAATCAAAGTACTGCTTGCAGCAAAAACCAGTAAATGTTTTTGAAAGAAAAACTTTTGTTAAGTAAAAGATATTTTTTTTTAAACAAAAGTTAAAAGCAACAATGGTTTTGAGATGGTTATAACAATAGGTTATCAGTTCACCATGGTTACAAAAGAACTGGCTAATCCATGAGCAAACGGCTCTGGTAAAGATATCTCAAATCTATTATATAGTTGACAACTTGCTAATAAGTTGTATGGTAATTAACTCACCATATCAGCAAATGTGAAGAGTTGGCTAGCCCACAAGAAAAATGGTTTGTGGTAAAGGATGTGGAAAAACCATTTATATGGTAATTAGTTCACCATAGTGCAAGAACTAACTAGTCCAAAAGGGTACAACGTTTGGTAAAGACAAATCAAATCTGTTGATAGCTGAAGATTTGCTAAAAATCATATGGTTATCAATGTACCATGGTCTTACACACCTAAACATTTGGCTACTCCAGAGTTAATGGCTTTGGTAAAGAGACATCAAAATCCATTAAATTTCAATGATTCACCTCTCACAGGAGTTTACATATCTGGAAGTGATGAGAATAGAGTGAAACTTAAAAGAACTGATGTACAAATTGTCATATGTTGTTGAGTGGCTGAAAAGATAGAGTTTGCTATTTGTTGCTGAAAAGAATTACTGATAAAGATTACTTTGAAGATGATGATATAAGCACAAGATCTACAAAGACAAAATTTAAAAGATAAAGTCACAATCTCTCTTTGAAGAAAAAGATGTTAAAGTTAAATCTACAAAGGAACTTGAAGTTAAGCAAGTAGAATTCAAGTTAGGGGAGGATTGTTAGGATATGAAAGTGCTCAAGAATGAAAAAGTACTGAAGAAGTCAAAGTACTGCAACGTAAAAGTCAAAGTACTGCTTGATCATCAAAGTACTGCATGTTTATAGGACTGATATGCAAAATCGTTAAGGATTATCTTGTTATTCTAGAATGTTCTTAGATTAATATAGTATTACTTAACGTACAAGGTTTGTAATTGTAAACCGACTAGGGTTATCCTTAAGCCTATAAAAGGACCCCTAGATTGGCATTAGACATACGTGCATTATTAGAGCTTTTAGAGAATTCGATATTAGAGTATTAGAGTTGTTAAAGAATCTGTATAACAAGTAGGTTCTAAGTATTAATATAATTGTTGAAGTTAAAGTTAAGTCTTCTTAGCTTTATTAAGTAAATTCCACATACTTAATAAAGATTGTTCAGTGTTTCATTGTTAATAACTTAGGATTTATCCGAGGTTATTAAGCCCTTAACAAGCTATATAAGTTAGTTTGGATAGAATACATCGATCTAACAGTTATGTTAATAAGTAGTCTTATATGTAACACCGTGGAAGACGGACGGGTCTTTACCCATTGTATGCCTGATCCACAGCCCGTAGGAGGCGTATTTTGTAAGACACTATAAATACCCTCTACCTCCCAAGGTAGAGGGTTGGAGCTTCAATACCATTTTTCTTTGTTTCACATAGTTCCCAACTCTCTTCTCTTTCTCTCTCTAAAACTTTCTCTCTCTAAACCTCTTATACGCCCACTTTGAATCATGGTGTGATGTGTTTATGAAATCCAATAGCTAACAAGTTGTTATAGTTATGATTAAAAAAAAGTAGTTATTTAGTTACTATAAAGTGCATTGTTATAAGCACTATGTTATGAGCTTTATATAGATTTAGTATCGAGGAGGCCACCTCGGTCACATTCGAAGATTGGAGTTGGTAATTATGCCAACAGTAGGAGAAAAGGTAGTGTGCCCATCATGACGTCTGATTCGCTCCCAAACAGTCAAGTTTTCTCACACAAACCGGCCACTTGTGAATGACCGACCGTAAGAAACTTAAAACGGTTCAGAAACGAATGCAATGAAGATCTGGGGAGTCTAGTGTATCCCCGGGTCGTTATGTCCTAGCGAGCTATGCAATGGATCACCAAACGGATAGTGATCGAGAAATTTGAACAGAAAAAGGGATTTGTGAATATTATAACTAAAGAAAAAGCAAACAAATTACAGAGGCTTAAATGTAAATTAAAAAAAATTAAAAAGATAAAAAATATTAAATAAACGCTATCACTATTTGTAAAATGATGTTTTTGATTTTATGTTTTTATAAAACTGAATTAAAAACTACGTTACGTACAAATGAAAATGTGAAACTAAATCAATATTAACCCTAAAAATATGAAAATGATATTTTTACAAACCTAATGATAAAATAAAATTATTAGAAAAAGAAAATTATTTTTATACCTATTAAATTAATTATTATTAATTAAAAACTATTTTTAACTATTAAATAATAGCCTAAAATACAATAAAATATTAAACAAAGCTAGAAAAATAAAATTTTGACTTGGAAAAGTCTAAAATAACAAAAGAGAATTTTCAAAACTATTTGTATATTTTTATGATTATTTTTCTATTTTTTATGAATTAAAAACTATTTAAAACTACTTAAATTGCTTAAAAATACAAACTTAACTAAGAAAAATCTAAAAAATTATTTTTTTGGCTTTTTGTATTTATCTTAACTTAAGAAAAATTAAAATTTATTTTTTTGAAACTTTTCTGAATTATTTGTATTAAATGCTAATTAAAAAGTGCTAAAAATTTATTTAAATGCAGAAAAATAGCAAACAAGCTTGGAAAAATATGAAAATTTCAAAAAAAGTCTAATTTAATATTTAGAATCTAGGAAAAATAGAAAAACAGTAGCTTGTGTACAAGAAATTGAAACTGCAATGATAAGTGCTTATAATTAAGCACTCAAAATAAGCCACAAGCCACAAAAAGCTACCAGCTGATAACAGAAGCTAAAATAGGCTAAAAGTACCAAAATGCAACAAGTCTCAACTGCTTTAGACCTCTAAATTTCAACTTGATCAGATTTGATGACTTAAGCTTATGTGCTTAAAACAGGTTTTGGGTCTGTTTTGTAGCTTAAGCACAGGCCACCCAAATAAGCTAAACTCAAAACTAAAAATTGGAACCTAAACAAGACCTAGCCAAGAACCTGTAAACCAAATTTGAGCTTTGGACAAGCTCAAATGAGCTTGTTGCAAGACCTGTAAATCACCTGTGCACACTCAGTTAATACTGAGTGTGTACAGGGCATTTTGGCCCATTTTGATAAGCAGTTTTGGTGCTTATAGAAAATTTACAAAATTCTTCAAAAATGGTAATAAGCAAGTAGACCAGTTGAACTTTTTAAAAACACAAGTTTCACTTAAATTGGCTTAAAAATGAATCCAAGAAAAATCAACTTAACTGGCCTCAAAATGACTTTTTCAACTTTTTGACTTTTTAAGCAGTTTTGTATAGTTGATTTATTTGAACTTTGAGCTTGATGTGTGGACTGAATGTGATGTTAATGGATGAAATGAGGTTAATACAAGCTATGTTTATGAATTTGAAACACAAAACAAAACTTTGAATTGCAAAAACCACAACAGTTAAGGAATTTGAGACAGTTAACTGTGATGTTGACTTTGGGTTTATGCAGGCACAAAATATAGACTACGATGAGCTCAAATGAGCTTAACCAGCATGGAACAACAAGTTTTACCCACTGCACAAACCTATAACACAGTTTAAGGACCAAATCCAAACACACCTTTAAATATCTGTTATGCAAATAAAACTAACCAAACAGCTAAACTAGCTAAGCCAAGTGATCAAACTGAATCTAATAGACCTAAATACAACTAATTAAGCAGGTATGAACTACTTATAACTACAATTACAGATTATGCTCATGAAACTTTAAAATGACTTACAAATGGTCCATAGCCACTATGGCTTGAAACAGAACCCAGTGACCCACTAGCCTATCCAAAACCAACCAAATTACTCTAAATCAACTCAATTCCAACACTGCTTCAACCCATATCCATTTCCATTTCCATTTCCATTTTTGCCCCGTTTGACTTTCTTTGACCAAAGTCCAATTTTGCTAGAAACTTAAATGTGAGCTTATCAAAAGCTATAATAAGCTCACATAAGCCTGTTTGAGCTTAAAAATAAGCTAATAAGAGCTTGTATATAAGACTTTGAATTGGAAATTTGAAACAGTGGACATAAAATGTGAATTGTAAACACAAACTGAAATTGATGCTTGAAATTAGTTGCAATACACTTAAACACTTTAGTTTGATACAAATTAACAAAATATTACAGGTTTTACACTAAATTAAAAACTTTAAGATAAAAACGACATTAATGAAACTTAAAAAAAACTAGACTCCTCTCTATTGCTCCTTCTTGCCTCTTTTATATCCAAAACTCTTTCTCTCTCATCTCTGAACAGTTCCCAGTTATTTTCTTAGCCATTGGATGGATTGGAGAGATATTGGCCCTTCGATTGAATTTTGGCGCCAAAACAAGTATTAGCTAGCTGGGGTTGAGTGAGGGGGGGGGGGAAGGAGCATTAAATGCTTCTTGGAGGTTAGTTGAAGGTGGGGGGACATGGATGAGTGGAGGTGAGGAGGGGGGATGGGAGTTAGATTGTTGCAGAGAAGCAGTTGAGAAGAAAGACTTTGGCGCCAATGGGTGTTGACTGGATATTTGACCGGGTTTTAAATATTGGAAGGGGTCCAAAATGCATATGACAGGGGGGTCACAAGGGGTTTTGACCAGGCCAAAAGGGTGTGAAGGGTCAAAGGCTATGTTTATTAATACAAGGACTTTTATGTAATTTCTGAAAATGCAAGGACCATTTCTGCCAATTCTGCAAAGTTGCTCCAAGGACTAAAACTGACAAGCTTCCATAGTACAAGGACCAAACTTGACATTTTCTAATTTTCCAAGGATCACTTTTGCCAATTTTCAAACTTGAAGAACCAATTTTGTAATTTCTCAAAACTTTTGACATTTTTCACCAAAGGACTAATTTTGACACGTTATGATTTAAAAAGGACCTTTGGTGATTTTACTTTTGAAATTAAGTGCTCAGGGACTGTTTCTGACAACTTTTGAAACTTGGGGGACTGAAACTGCCAATTATGCAAACTTTGCTCATTTTTCGTCTGATTTTAAACATTTTGCATCTGAAACATATAAAATGCAATTTTGAGATATTTTCAGTATTTTGATGCATTTCTGAGCATTTTTAAACGTTTTGCAGTTCAGATTTAACCAAAAATGATGAGTATTTACACACTCATCAATCCCCCACACTAAACTATTGCTAGTCCCTAGCAATCTTTTGAGAAAAAAACTTAATGGATTTGAATCTCTTTACCAAAAGCCATTACTTCTGGAGTAGCCAAATGTTTTAGTTCAAGTAAGAACCATGGTACACCGATAACCATGTGATTTTGAGCAAACCACCAGCTTCCAACGGATTTGATTTGTCTTTACCAGAAGCCGTTTGCTCTGGACTAGCCAACTCTTAGATAAATTATCAATATTATCTTTGGTGAGTCGATTACCAATTATGGTTTTTCCACTGCCTTTACCACAAGCCATAAACTTGCGGGCTAGCCAACTCTTCACTTTTAAGGATATGGTGAGCTGAATACCATACAATTTTGGGCAAATTGCAAGCCGTCAACGAATTTGAGATATCTTTACCAAGAGCCGTTTGCTCCTGGATTAGCCAATCCTTTTGTTTATTAGACAAGGCGGACTGATAACCATAAGATGAGTCAGTGTAAAACACTTACTCCAAAAAAAAAAAAAAAAATTTGGCCAAAAACGGGGGAATTAGGTGGATAAATACATGATAAAATTCGTGAGAATTTCCCCCCACACTTAGAAATGAATATTGCCCTCAATATTCAAAGTACCGGTGGTTATGCCGAAACAAAGAACGTAAAAGGGAAATACTACGGCCATTATTTAGAAAGAGAATTTTTTTTTTTTTTTTTTTGATAAAACTTATATACACAACATGTGGGGCAACCCCCCCCCCCCCCCACACTAGGGTGGTAGAAAGATAGAAAGAAATCAGAGATATGGGTGAGAACCCATATGGCATGCTACTGTTTTTGATTACCAAGTCGCTAGCTTGACTCGATCCCCGCATTCATTGGTTTATGAGGAAAGTTTGTAAGTCCGGGACAACCACAGGGGGAATGTCCTCTCCAAAATAATGCTTCAACCGATGACCATTCACTTTGAAGTTTGGACCATCGGGTTGAGATAACTCAATGGTACCATAAGGATAAACCTTAGCAATGGTAAATGGTCCAGACCAGCGGGATTTTAATTTTCCCAAGAAAATCTTCAATCTTGAGTTGAAAAGAAGGACTCGATCACCGACGTTGAAAACACGGTTTTTGATTTTTGAGTCATGAATCTTCTTTGTCTTTTGTTTGTAGATCAAAGAGTTCTCGTAAGCTTGATCACGGAGTTCATTTAATTCATTCATTTGAACTTTCCGGTGATCACCAGCTGTCTGAATATCAAAGTTGGCATGCTTCAAGGCCCAGTATGCCTTGTGCTCGAGCTCAACCGGCAGATGACATGCCTTCCCGTACACTAGCTTGTATGGAGTGCACCCGATGGGTGTTTTATAAGCTGTACGGAAGGCCCAGAGTGCGTCATCTAACTTATCCGACCAAGAGGCACGGTTTTCACCAACCGTCCTCTCAAGAATTCTTTTAATCCCCCGGTTGGAAACTTCCACTTGCCCACTAGTTTGGGGGTGGTACGCAGTAGATAGACGGTGAGTTACACCATACTTTTGCATGACTCTTTCAAACTGGTCATTGCAGAAATGCGTACCACGATCACTGATTATGGCTCGTGGAGTTCCAAACCTAGCAAACAGAGATTTTAAGAATTTCACAACAACTCGGGCATCGTTGGTAGGCAAAGCCTTAGCTTCAACCCATTTTGACAAGTAGTCAACGGCCACGAGTATGTACTTATTACCGCGAGAAGAAGGAAATGGCCCCATAAAGTCAATGCCCCATATGTCAAAAATCTCACACACTTGAATGGCGTTTTGCGGCATTTCATTCCTTTGTGAGATATTCCCGTGACGCTGACAAGCGTCACAGGTTTTGACAAATTCATGGGCATCCTTGTAGATTGTGGGCCAATAGAATCCGGAATCAAACACCTTCTTGGCGGTGTAGTTGGGACTATGATGTCCCCCAGTAGGTCCAGAATGGCAAGCCTTGAGAATGTCCATAGCTTCCTGACCATACACACATCGCCTGATGACTTGATCCGCACAAATTTTAAACAAGTAGGGGTCGTCCCAGAAATAATGTTTCACATCTTTAAAGAATTTATTTTTCTGTTGGGACGACATCCCTTTCACCACAAAGTTACCCGCATGGTAATTTGCAAAGTCAGCAAACCATGGGGTAGAAGAGTCTCCACGAAAAGAAACCACATTGAGTGTTTCGAGAGGAAATGTTTCGTTAATTTCCTTTTTCTCGAACACATCTTTGTGAGGGTTTTCTAATCGGGACAGATGATCAGCAGCCAGGTTCTCAGCTCCTTTTTTATCACGTATAATGATATCAAATTCTTGTAGGAGGAGAACCCAACGGAGCAATCTCGGCTTTGCATCTTGTTTTGCAAAGAGATATTTGAGAGCCGAGTGATCCGTATACACCACGCATTTGGTCAAGATAAGGTATGGCCGAAACTTCTCAAACGCATACACCACAGCTAATAATTCTTTTTCTGTAGTGGTGTAATGGGTTTGAGCTTCAGTCATAGTTTTGCTTGCGTAGTGGATTGGCTGAAAATGCTTGGTTTTTCGTTGCCCCAAGACTGCACCGATAGCAAAATCACTTGCATCGCACATGAGCTCGAAGGGTAAATCCCAGTCGGGGGCAACTAGAATGGGTGCTTCCGTAAGCTTTTTCTTTAGTGTTTCAAAAGCTTCGATGCACTCAGGAGAAAAGATAAAAGGAGCATCTTTTTCGAGAAGATGGGTCATAGGCCAAGCGATTTTAGAGAAATCTTGTATGAATCTACGATAAAACCCGGCATGACCTAGAAAACTCCTAATACCTTTGACGGTAGTAGGATGAGGTAATTTAGCAATAACATCAACTTTTTCTCTATCTACCTCAATCCCGTTTTTTGAAATCTTATGGCCAAGGACTATGCCTTCTTTGACCATAAAGTGGCTCTTCTCCCAATTTAGACATAGATTGGTGTCTTCACACCGTTTTAGCATTTTGTCTAAATGGGAGAGACATGTTTGAAACGAGTCCCCAATGACCGAGAAGTCATCCATAAACACCTCCATAGTTTCCCCGATCATGTCGTGGAAAATTGCCATCATACATCGTTGGAACGTGCCAGGAGCATTACATAAGCCAAAAGGCATACGTCTGTAGGAAAACGTCCCGTATGGGCAGGTGAATGTGGTTTTTTCTTGATCCAGCGGATCAATGGAGATCGGAAAGTAACCCGAGAAACCATCAAGGAAACAATAGTATTCGTTCCCTGCTAATCTCTCAAGCATCTGATCCATGAAGGGTAGAGGAAAATGGTCTTTACGGGTGGCTTCGTTTAACTTGCGATAGTCAATACACACACGCCATCCCGTAACCAATCGAGTTAGAATCAACTCGTTCTCTTCATTTGTGACAACAGTAATGCCACCCTTTTTTGGAACGCAATGAATTGGGCTAACCCAAAGACTATCAGAGATCGGGTAAATCAAGCCGGCATCAAGAAGTTTGAGAACCTCTTGTTTGATAACCTCGTGAATCTTAGGATTCACCCTTCTCTGATGTTGGACTGCTGGTTTGAAGTCATCCTCCATTAAGATTTTGTGAGTACAAAACTCCGGGTTGATACCCTTAATGTCGGAGAGTTTCCAAGCAATTGCTTGCTTGTGTGACTTCAAGACCTTTATGAGAGCAGTTTTCTCCTCCTCAGTTAAGTCTTTAGCAATTATGATGGGTAATTTATCATCACCCTCCAAGAATGCATACTCGAGATGAGGAGGAAGGTCCTTAAGTTCAACCTCGGGAAATTCTTCAGTAGAAGTTTGTACTGATTTGATTTCCTCAATTGTGATTTCTTTTGGAGGGAGTGAAGGTAATGGATCTTCATTTAGCAATTGCTCAAGATAAAGAATATCCCCCTCCGAATCATAAACACCATCAATTCCAGGCGGAATTGATTCATTAGTAGCAAGAAATTCATCGATCTCTTCCAGAAGGAAGTCACCTCCCTCAAACGGAGTGAGAGAGGGGGAAGAGTCGGCAATGATAGGTTGAGAAGATGTGGTGGAATCCCCACTCACAGAATTATGAAGATAACCAAGAAACTCTTGAGAGTACTCCTCTGAAGCAATATCAATTAAATCGACTCGATTAGCTGATTCAGTGTCATAATTTGAGGAGTACCTCGAAGTCTGATCGAGGTTAAAGGTAACAGCTTCATTACCCACACGTAAAGTGATTTCTTGCTCAAATACATCAATGAGAGCACGGCCCGTTCTCAGGAATCCTCGCCCAACGATGAGAGAAACCCGATGATCGGAATCGAAATCAACAACCACAAAGTCAGCTGGAAAATGGAACTTTCCTACTTTCACGAATACATCCTCGGCGATGCCAAGAGGACGCGATATAGAACGATCTGCAAGCTCAAGAGTCATGCAGGTAGGAATAAGTTCCGGAAGAGAAAGTTTCTTCCATACTGAATAAGGCATCAGATTGATGCTTGCACCAAGATCGGCAAGGGCAAAGCATTTAATCATCCCAGGAAAAACACAATGAAGAAGAAATTTTCCGGGATCTCCTAGCTTCTCTGGAAGCTTCTTTAACAGAACAGCTGAGCAGTTCTCGTTCAAAGGAGTTTTAGCCATTTCAAACAGCTTTTCCTTATTGCTCAACATGTGCTTAAGAGTAGATGCAAACTTGGGCATCAACATGATGGCATCCGCGAAGCTTATGTCAAAATGAAGTTGTTGGAAAATTTGAAAGAATTTTTCCATTTGATGACTAGCTTTCTCGCGAAGCTTTTGCTCATGTAAACGTGAGGGGTAAGGAATAGAAGTTTTGGATTTGGGGTTACCAACTGGAGGTTCAAAAACAACTCCAGGTTTGGTATTGGGTTTCGGGACAACCTAAGGATGGACATTGCTGGTACTTCCGTTATTAGTAGGAAGTTCCTTGTCCTTTGTCGCCTCAGGTTCACTTTCCACTACCTTCAGTAGAGAAGAAGAAGAGGTAGTAGGAATAGCGGGTCCAGCATATGAAGTACCACTTCTGGTTGTGATCGCCTTTGCATCGCCCCTCGGATTAGCGATCGTGTTGCTAGGTAAAGTACCTGAGCCCGAGGGTCGATCATTTAAAGACTTCTTAATGTCAGAAATCTGGCTAACCAACAACCGATTCATTTCCTCTTGGGATTTCATGAATTGTTTCAACAACTCATCAGATGATGGTCCAGTTGGAACAATGGCTTGAGTTTGCACAGGAAAATTCTGGCCTCTATTGTTAGGATTAGGGCCTTGATTTTGAAAATTTCCTTGATTATTGCCATGAAAATACCCTGGGTTGAAATTTCCCTGACCTGGGTTCCTATTGAAATTTCCTTGGTGTTGGAAATTTTTATTTTGATTTTGAAAACCGTTGTTTGGACTATAATTACCTTGGTTTTGGAAACCTTGGTTTGGTCTATTTTGATTACGGTTTTGGTTTTGATTGAAACTGGGAGGTCCAGAGTAGTGGTTAGGACGGTGGTTCGGGTCTATAGGAGCACGATATTGGTTGCCTCCTTGATTAGAAATCCCGCCCACAACATTAGCTTCAAAAGGGTTACCATCGGTGGCCATACAGTTATAATAAGCATGGGGGCCACCACAAGTAACACAGACTTCCACTTTCTTAACTTCAGCAGGAGGTGAAGTTTGTGGAAAAGAGACTTTCTTTTGGTTGGAGAGAACCAAAGCTTGAATGGCTTCCGTGAGTTTGTCAATCTTAGCATCGGTGCTAGATTGACTCACGGGCGATGAAGAAGAAGGTCCAACACTGACTTGGGAAACAACAGGCTTGCTTCGTGCAGTGCGGACTTTAGACTTGTTTTCAATGATCGCTAAAGCTTCTTTGACAGTTTTGCTTAAGAAATTTCCTCCAGCGGAGGAATTGAGAGAATCTTGATCAGATTGACTCACTCCATTGTAGAAAGTATCGAGTTGCATCAACTCGGAGAAACCATGGTGAGGACATTTGCGAAGCAATTCCTTGAAACGATCCCACGATTCACTGAAGGATTCATCAAACTTTTGAGTGAACTTGATGATTTCATTTTTAAGACTCGTGGTTTTGGAAGGTGGGTAGAATTCATTCACAAATTTCTTCACCAGATCTTCCCATGTCTCAATTGACTGAGGGGGTTGTTTTTCAAGCCAAATCCGGGCTTGCCCCTCAAGAGAAAATGGGAACAGAAGAAGCTTAACAGCATCAGTAGGGACATTCTTGTATTTGATGGTAGATGCAATCTTGTTAAACCATCGAATATGAGCATGAGGATCATCCCGCTCAAAACCGTAGAATTGATTTGAGGTTACAAGATTCAGTAACCCAGTTTTGAGTTCAAAATTTTCAGCCACAATGGCTGGTACAACAATAGCATCTCCATACCCGTCGATGGGTGCCTGGAGAAGCTCACACATAGGGCGTTCTTCCGCCATGATAACGGAAGTAGTGTGAGCAGTCCGGATCTCAGATCCGACTGATGGAGCAGAAAGTCTACGGACACGCCTTCTTGGAATCTTGACAAGCTCACGAAATGGGCTCACAGATCTAGAAGAGCGAGTGCGCATACACTAGAGTTAACTCTAAGAGAACTCAGAGTTAAGGAGAGAAATGGGAATTATGAAGACGTTTTATAAAAATTGGGTGAGAAGAATCTTTTTAGGTTTTCTGGTTCTGACAAGTATATATAACAACAAAATCAATTAAAACAAACTCGAGGCAAAACAACAGTGAACTTAAACCAATAATCACAAGATGAATGGCTTCTTTGAAAAAGGTACACCAATCACAAGGACACAAAGGCAAGTTTTAAATCTTTGGTACAGGAACTTATTATGGTCGTACCCCCAGTTAGGTAGTACACTGCCTTGGTTTGCGGTGGTAATCTTTTATGTTGTTATTATTAAGAAAACGACAAATCTTTTTGTATTTTTATTTTTGATATATATATAGAAGCAAAAGGAAAATATTTTTGTGTTTTATATGTTTTTGGATGTTTTTGGGTTTTTGGATTTTTTATAAGAAAATTTGGATACATATATATATATATAATAGATGGATGGTATGAACAAAGAGTGAGTATTCAAATCACTAATCTGCTAGCCGGAAGATAATCAGCACAGCTCCCCGGCAGCGGCGCCAAAAATTTGATTCGCTCCCAAACAGTCTAATTTTCTCACACAAACCGGCCACTTGTGAATGGCCGACCGTAAGAAACTTAAAACGGTTCAGAAACGAATGTAATGAAGATCTGGGGAGTATAGTGTATCTCCGGGTCGTTATGTCCCAGCGAGCTATGCAATGGATCACCAAACGGATAGTGATCGAGAAATTTGAACAGAAAAAGGGATTTGTGAATATTATAACTAAAGAAAAAGCAAACAAATTACAGAGGCTTAAATGCAAATTAAAAAAAAAAATTAAAAAGATAAAAAATATTAAATAAACGCTATCACTATTTGTAAAATGATGTTTTTGATTTTATGTTTTTATAAAACTGAATTAAAAACTATGTTACGTACAAATGAAAATGTAAAACTAAATCAATATTAACCCTAAAAATATGAAAATGATATTTTTACAAACCTAATGATAAAAGAAAATTATTAGAAAAATAAAATTATTTTTATAACTATTAAATTAATTATTATTAATTAAAAACTATTTTTAACTATTAAATAATAGCCTAAAATAAAAGAAAATATTAAACAAAGCTAGAAAAATAAAATTTTGACTTGGAAAAGTCTAAAATAACAAAAGAGAATTTTCAAAACTATTTTTATATTTTTATGATTATTTTTCTATTTTTTATGAATTAAAAACTATTTAAAACTACTTAAATTGCTTAAAAATACAAATTTAACTAAGAAAAATCTAGAAAAATATTTTTTTGGCTTTTTGTATTTATCTTAACTTAATAAAAATGAAATTTATTTTTTTTAAACTTTTCTGAATTATTTGTATTAAATGCTAATTAAAAAGTGCTAAAAATTTATTTAAATTCAGAAAAATAACAAACAAGCTTGGAAAAATATGAAAATTTCAGGAAAAGTCTAATTTAATATTTAGAATCTAGGAAAAATAGAAAAACAGTAGCTTGTGTACAAGAAATTGAAACTGCAATGATAAGTGCTTATAATTAAGCACTCAAAATAAGCCACAAGCCACAAAAAGCTACCAGCTGATAACAGAAGCTAAAATAGGCTACAAGTACCAAAATGCAACAAGTCTCAACTGCTTTAGACCTCTAAATTTCAACTTGATCAGATTTGATGACTTAAGCTTATGTGCTTAAAACAGGTTTTGGGTCTGTTTTGTGGCTTAAGCACAGGCCACCCAAATAAGCTAAACTCAAAACTAAAAATTAGAACCTAAACAAGACCTAGCCAAGAACCTGTAAACCAAATTTGAGCTTTGGACAAGCTCAAATGAGCTTGTTGCAAGACCTGTAAATCACATGTGCACACTCAGTTAATACTGAGTGTGTACAGGGCATTTTGGCCCATTTTGATAAGCAGTTTTGGTGCTTATAGAAAATTTACAAAATTCTTCAAAAATGGTAATAAGCAAGTAGACCAGTTGAACTTTTTAAAAACACAAGTTTCATTTAAATTGGCTTAAAAATGAATCCAAGAAAAATCAACTTAACTGGCCTCAAAATGACTTTTTCTACTTTTTGATTTTTTAAGCAGTTTTGTATAGTTGACTTATTTGAACTTTGAGCTTGATGTGTGGACTGAATGTGATGTTAATGGATGAAATGAGGTTAATACAAGCTATGTTTATGAATTTGAAACACAAAACAAAACTTTGAATTGCAAAAACCACAACAGTTAAGGAATTTGAGACAGTTAACTGTGATGTTGACTTTGGGTTTATGCAGGCACAAAATATAGACTACGATGAGCTCAAATGAGCTTAACAAGCATGGAAGAACAGGTTTTACCCACTGCACAAACCTATAACACAGTTTAAGGACCAAATCCAAACACACCTTTAAATATCTGTTATGCAAATAAAACTAACCAAACAGCTAAACTAGCTAAGCCAAGTGATCAAACTGAATCTAATAGACCTAAATACAACTAATTAAGCAGGTATGAACTACTTATAACTACAATTACAGATTATGCTCATGAAACTTTAAAATGACTTACAAATGGTCCATAGCCACTATGGCTTGAAACAGAACCCAGTGACCCACTAGCCTATCCAAAACCAACCCAATTACTCTGAATCAACTCAATTCCAACACTGCTTCAACCCATATCCATTTCCATTTCCATTTTTGCCCCGTTTGACTTTCTTTGACCAAAGTCCAATTTTGCTAGAAACTTAAATGTGAGCTTATCAAAAGCTATAATAAGCTCACATAAGCCTGTTTGAGCTTAAAAATAAGCTAATAAGAGCTTGTATATAAGACTTTGAATTGGAAATTTGAAACAGTGGACATAAAATGTGAATTGTAAACACAAACTGAAATTGATGCTTGAAATTAGTTGCAATACACTTAAACACTTTAGTTTGATACAAATTAACAAAATATTACAGGTTTTACACTAAATTAAAAACTTTAAGATAAAAACGACATTAATGAAACTTAAAAAAAACTAGACTCCTCTCTCTTGCTCCTTCTTGCCTCTTTTATATCCAAAACTCTTTCTCTCTCATCTCTGAACAGTTCCCAGTTATTTTCTTAGCCATTGGATGGATTGGAGAGATATTGGCCCTTCGATTGAATTTTGGTGCCAAAACAAGTATTAGCCAGCTGGGGTTGAGTGAGGGGGGGGGGAAGGAGCATTAAATGCTTCTTGGAGGTTAGTTGAAGGTGGGGGGACATGGATGAGTGGAGGTGAGAAGGGGGGATGGGAGTTAGATTGTTGCAGAGAAGCAGTTGAGAAGAAAGACTTTGGCGCCAATGGGTGTTGACTGGATATTTGACCGGGTGTTAAATATTGGAAGGGGTCCAAAATGCATATGACAAGGGGGTCACAAGGGGTTTTGACCAGGCCAAAAGGGTGTGAAGGGTCAAAGGCTATGTTTATTAATACAAGGACCTTTATGTAATTTCTGAAAATGCAAGGACCATTTCTGCCAATTCTGCAAAGTTGCTCCAAGGACTAAAACTGACAAGCTTCCATAGTACAAGGACCAAACTTGACATTTTCCAATTTTCCAAGGATCACTTTTGCCAATTTTCAAACTTGAAGGACCAATTTTGTAATTTCTCAAAACTTTTGACATTTTTCACCAAAGGACTAATTTTGACAAGTTATGATTTAAAAAGGACCTTTGGTGATTTTACTTTTGAAATTAAGTGCTCAGGGACTGTTTCTGACAACTTTTGAAACTTGGGGGACTGAAACTGCCAATTATGCAAACTTTGCTCATTTTTCGTCTGATTTTAAACATTTTGCATCTGAAACATATAAAATGCAATTTTGAGATATTTTCAGTATTTTGATGCATTTCTGAGCATTTTTAAACGTTTTGCAGTTCAGATTTAACCAAAAATGATGAGTATTTACACACTCATCAACGTCCTCTAATGACACATCTACCTAGTATTTCATGATCCGGTTTCTTGACTTCAAAGCTTGAACTTTGGGCGGACGGTAAATGGTGATGACTTGGTTATAGATTTAGACTACCTGCTTGATTTTTATTTTACACCATTTATATATCCCATGTCTTATCCTACCCTTTAGTCATGAACCGTGTCTAGGTGATGCAGCGAGCAATCTTTGGTGTCTTGGCCATGGATTTGGTCATGTATCATTGATTTTGTCCACTTCGCCGTGACATGTTAGTAATGACGAATCACCCCCTTAACCTTTGTCGTGTCTACCCATATTGCCTTCGAAAATTATTTAGCCCTTAACTTTAGTGGTGGAGATTTGTGTAACCGCCAAGCTTATGATAGAATACATGCTATGACTGTGCGATTGAGTGATCACCTCGAAATTGACACTAAGAATAGTTGAGAGAATTGAGTGTTTCGTTCCTATTTTGTGAGGTGTTCGGCTTTGTTTTATTCTAGCATAAGAAATTTGTAAATTTATATTTTCCAGGTTATGGGAGATATCTTTTTAGGAATCTTTCTAATAAGGTCTACTTGAGGGCAAGCAGAGTTCAAGTGGGGGGATATTTGATAACATCAAATAGTCCTGAATATTAAGTGTCAATTTCCCCCGATAATGCTTGTAATTTATATCATTTATATGGATTTACGCTTTTTTCCATTGTTTTCCACTTTCAGGTAAATTACGAGCATTGGAGCTAAAGAGACGCGGAATTGGAGAATTATCAAAGATTTATCAGAGTATGCTCACTTTGAAGAAGTTACGGCGTAACTCATCTCTCACATTACGCCGTAACAAAAGCGTGACTCATAAAGCCAACTCATCAGAAGATTACAACGTAACTCTCACTAAAGACTACGACGTAACTATATTAGGTCAAATGAGGTTCCATGCCGCTGATAACTACACCGTAACTCTTGTTTAAACTACGGCGTTACCAAGAAATATTGAAGATATGGCATAACCACTTATAAGGTTACGCCGTAACCAGCAGATCTTATGCAAATTACGAAGAAATAGAAGATTACGGCGTAACTATTCTATTAGTTACGCTGTAACCCAGATATGGCCTATAAATACCCCACGATTTCCAGCATTTCAAATCATCCCACACACTACAACCAAAGAACGTGGGAAGAAGCCAACGGCAGGTCTAGAGGAGCATACGAAGCTGTCTCAAAGGGAGAAATCACTCCCCTACGATAAGCATTAGCATTTTATCTTTTCTTTACTTTCGATTCATGTATTTCATAACATTAAATATTGAATTGATTTGTATGGTTAATATGAGCGGCTAAGCACCTCTTGGTGCTGGCCTTGTTATGATTCCTTAATTGTTTTGTTTGAGTTTACATTACTTCCGTATAATTATTTCTAAGTGTATGCATGCATAGTTTATTGGTAGCTACCTTTGTTTCGGTAGTTTTGAATGGCGGTAGAGGCTAGTTGCTTAGGAGATATGACCATCTGACCCTAAATAAGTAGACAGAGACGGGAAGGGTATGATATGTCCAACCGACGACCCTTTCTACTTGTGCGATTTGACCAACTGATCTCCTACCGTTTGGATGAACTTAAGAATTAATGGGTGAGTGTTTAAGTTGCTAACGCCCAGGCACTCACTATTATAAGTCTAGCTGCATGTAGCGGTACTTAATGACTCGGCTTAGGGGACCAGGAACAACTAGACTTATGAGGGAATACTTGACTTCTCCAATGGTGGCATCTTTGCTGATAGGTTAGGGCGAATTGACCAAATGTTGTCCTTTCGACTTTGACCCCTCCGGAAGTAATTGGAAGTAATTAGACGTAGACATTACTAGCTAGGATGATTAACTAGGTTAGCATCACTCTCCTCTATTGATTGAACCTTTGCCTTTATTTGCTTTTATCTGCTTTAGTAGTTAATTAATTAATTCCTTATCGAAATCATATTAAAATCTGTGACACCTAGACTTAGTAATAATCCAACACACATAGCTCTTGGGACGACCTCGGTTTTACCGAATACTACACTACACACGACCGGGTACACTGCCCGTTAGTGCATTAGGGTAGACCATAGGTATAACGAGACAATATAAATATTAAAACCTGGTCAGTAAAACCTGCATGAATACGTTTTAATTCCTTATCAAATATCCCTACACTTGGTATTTGCTTGTCCTCAAGCAAATGTGCTTTTGGCAAATCAATTTATAAGTTAGGGGGCATAAAGCATTGGTTTAACATAATTCACAACAAGTAAAAGTACCGCAATAGTCATAACAAGCACAGGAATTATATACTAGCACCTCACAAGTGGTTTTTGGATTCTCTCGTCTCTCGGGTTTATATGAAATATAGCAAATAGAAATGGAAGATAAACACTCATTAACCGGTCATAGTACATAGATTACCATAGGCTTGAGACTAGATCAAACCACCACCGCTTTGGCATAAGCACCTAGGAACAACTATCTAAGAGGTCTTTTACAGGGTTGTAACGTTAGGCTTACGGTTAGGAAAACAAAGGGTTTGGTTGGATAGGCGATTTAGTGGTGGCAAGTCAAAAATCTTTATGCTGCAAGCATGAGAAGAATGGCATTGCTAAGACATGACTCGACTCTCTAAACTCTAAATAACTTTGAAACAAACAAACATAAATATAAAGATAGATGTAGGATGGTAGCCCGTATGTTTTTTCATTTTTTTTTCAACACTTTTTTTTTTTTTTTTTTTTTTTTTTTTTTTTGCATACACTTTTACTCTTCCATCCTCTACGATAACATCAAAATTTAAGGGATTTTTAGGAACATCCCTACACTTGAGTTTTTATTACCCTAACACTAATTTGACCCGAATTGAAAAGATCAAAACACTTGGAGTACATTGTTACGTAAATAAAAGGAATTTGAATTTAACGTTCTTTCCCTTCACTCCATAAAATTTAACTTTTCCCATGAGTCCCAATCATCCCAAAACTGTGTACAAAAGATATGACTCGACTTAGAAACCATGCAAGTAACTAGATAACTGAACCAAGGGTTTAGTATGATAACAATAATGCACTAAAAGTGAGTGCATATAAGGTAGGCTAAGGTGATTTGGGTGTACATTTGAGGGTGGATTGTAAACAATGCTCTTTATTGATATTCCGGAAAACCAAAACATCACAAGAACCGCGAAAAGGAGAGGCTCTGAGGGGTTAACTAGGGGTATCGTGTACTAAAGATGAGTTCATCGCAAGGGTGTAGGGGAATTACTCAACCGATGTGGAAGAAGTAACTATAATACGGGTATCTAACAAAGGTTATCCTAATGCCTCTTATCATTTACTTATTCCTAACTACATAAGTGTAGTCTCACTAGTGATCTCGGAATGCATCACTAGCGAACCTCACATTTTTGCGGTGAAATTTGAGTGATAAAGGGTTTTTGTGCTAGTCATATAACTCCTATCCATGAGACGCTTTATTAATACTAAAGACCCACCCGTACAAGTCATGAAAAATTTAAAATTTGGCACTAAAATTTCCCTAACAAATATCTCTCATGGTTTATTACAAAGATGAAATAGGAAAAGACAAATGATCAAGGATAAGCATAGTTTTAAAGTTCCCGTTTTATTCTCCCTCCCTACACTTAAACTGAACATTGTCCCCAATGTTCCCTGAAAGTATCAAAGTTATGATAATAGAAGGTAAATAAAAGAGAAAGAAACTATTACTCCCCTGATTAGCTCGGTAGGATTCGTATGAAGTAGTGGTTAAATTCTTTCCAAGAAGAATGTATGCGTGAAAAGCTTCATCCAATCTTATGTTTCTTCTTCTTGATAAATAAAACCTGCACACTTAAAGAAAACAGAAGAAACCTTCGCGTAAAATCGGCGGTAAAACTATATATGACTCTACTAAACTAGGATATAATGCTTGTGGAATGGATGTTTGTAGATTTTCTAGAAAATTAAGACATGAGAATTTCCAAAAATTTATAAGTATCACAGAAAACAAGAGAAAGTTAGATAAGCTGTTTCTACTCCTCTTTACGTCGTCAGATTGTAATCCTGACGCCGTCAGGTTATCCTGACAGAAACTGGTCTGCTGCGTTTTTCTGGAAAAATTACACCTTTAAAATCTGGAAAAATTCCAGCAAAACATCCATTACAACTCGATACAAGCATTTGACTCTAACAAACACACACACACACACATATATATATATATATATATATATATATATATATATATATATATATATATATATATATATATATATATATATATCATTTTCAATAATCGTAGTTCTCATGTTCATGTTCTTTTGAAAACGTGTGTACCCCTCCCTACATTTATCCTTTTTGTAAAATACCTTTATATGTAATTAAGACGAGGTTAAAGATAAAATAAAGCATTTTCACAAATTCAAACATGAGAACAAACAATAATAAAAAGATATATGACACACGAACAAGCAAACAATTAAGCATGGGTTGCCTCCCACGAAGCGCTTTTCTTTATTTATGAGTCTTGTAGCCAGCCTCGAAGTCGTGCTCCTACGTGACTTCATTGCCGTCACCTTTTTCCTCATGACGGTCTCTATTGGGGTTTTCCATGTTATAGTAATGCCCTATTATGCATCTTTCTAATAATTTATATTCTCCCCAATCAGTTCTATATTCCGGTCCTAGTTTCAAGCAATCCTTATAGAACCCAGAAATCTTATTCATCACATAATCTACTCCTTTCTCCTTATCCTCCTCATTCCTATAGTAGACCGATAGCTTAAGTTCCTTTTCATCATTAGATAGTGATGAAAATTTTTCAATCTTAAATGGCATTTGGTAAGCTACGTCATCAGTCTCATCTATGAATCTAACTATCCCTAACGACGGATCATAAGTCATCCCGGTGTTTTCTATGAAAGGCTTTCCTAGAATTACGTGGGACAAGCTAGGATCTATGGTCGTACTAATATCCTCCACAATTATGAAATCTATATGGTACATGAAACTACCTACATAGACGAGCAATCCCTTAACTCCACCAAGAAAATTACAACTAACCCTAGGATCATCGGGGTCTCGCCTATTTGGGATAGGTTTCTTCATTACCCAATTATAGTAAGTGCTAGTCATGATGTTTATTGGGGACTTGTGATCAATGTAGGCCTTTGCCCCGAAAATATGTCCTATGCAACATGGTATGTTGAGATTCCAAGGATTCCCAAGTTTGATCCAAGGGCTTTTCCTAACATACATGTGACGAAGGTCGCGTACTAAGTGTGGGTGGCGAGAGAGTTCCTCTTCTGTAGAAAAATTATTGAAGTATTCATCACCTACTTCGTCTACTTCATCGGTCGATTCTTCCTTAGGAGTTTCACTAACCTCAAGTGTCTTTTCATGGTTCGCTTCGTCACTAGTCCTAATTGGTTTCACTAAGGTGATGGTATTGACGAATTGAACGTGCTTGGATAACTTACTTGGGTCCTTAATTTTCACACCGGAAGCTTCGGGAGAATAAGTCAAGATGGCATTAACCTTTTTGGTGGTCTTCCTATCACCATTGATCATGGCTTTCAAAAGGTTATCAATCATCCTATCCATCTCGGCTTGTTGTTGGTTAAAGCAGTCCGAAAGCTTGGCTATTTGAGCTTCTTGGGATGTAACTAGGTGTCACAACATCCCTTCAATGTTTTGTTGGCAAGGCCGTGGGACCATGGGGAATCATTAGAGGTGAATTATTTGGTTTGTCCCTAATTGTAGTCGGGTTTGCCCCTCCATGCTTCTCAGGCATCATTGAAAGTCCTAGGTGCGGGTGTTGTAGGGAATCTTCCCCCCATTCCATTGGTACGTGAGGATGCGTAGTCAACGGAGGCTTGTTCGCGGAGTCTCGTGCAAGTGCGAGTGTCATGGGGACCACTAAATAGCTCACACAAGGAAGAGACTTTGTTCACTTGGCGTGAGGAATTAGGATTTTTGTAGGAGCTCATTAGGAATTTGACTTGATCTTCAAGTTCGAGCATCATACGATCGGAATTTTGTGAGTCAATGGGACGCATGGAGATTTCCTTGACGGTTTTGGGCAACTCACGGGGGACATTCCAACTTTTGTTGTCATAGAGGGCAAGGTCCTCTATTGTACCCCACGATTCTTCCGCGGTGAGATCACTAAGTTTACCACCGGCCACTTGGTCGATGGATTGCTTAGTTGAGAAGTTGACATGATCGTAAAAGATTTAGACTAGAAGCCAAAGATCTATGCCATGATGAGGGACTTTATAGAGCAAGTCCTTAAATCGAGTCCATGCCTCATAGAGAGATTCACCTGACGTTTTTGGAACATCAAGATTTCATTCCTAAGTTTAGTAGTTCTCCCCGGTGGGAAACATTGGGCAAGAAAACGAGTAGTGAGATCATCCCAACTTGAGATGGATCCGGCGAGAAGTCGCTTAAGCCAATTACTAGCTTGGTCCTTTAGAGAGAATTGGAAGAGACGCAAGCGTGTGGTCTCCCCTGTGGTAGCATCAAGGTCGATGGAATCAACGATTTTATGTAAATCCTTGAGATGCTGATTAGGATATTCGGAACGAATTCCATAGAATGCACATCCGTTTTGCACCAACCGGATGCTGTCGAATCGCATGGCCATAGTTTGAGTATGATCTGGGAGCTCAATAGTGTTCCTATAGCCTTGGTGGCTTGTTCTAGAGTATTCACCAAGAGTACGGCCTCTTGGCGGGACAATAATTTAAGGGGGGTTATCACCATCCATGATGAAAAGTTATGGGATTACTAACAAGGTCACGAAGAAGGGGGATAGACTACGAGGAAGCTAAAAATGAGAAAAAGCTTACTTGATAGGAATCAAGAAAGGAAACCTAAACGAGATGGAAATCTAACTAGCTATTCTATTCCCCGGCAGCGGCGCCAAAAACTTGATGTGCGTATAACGCGTTCGGGGTCAAAGGAACTTCCTTTTCGTCGAGCAAGTTTTTCAATACCCTAGGCAGTGAACCTAATCATTGTAGTGTAGTATTGGGTAAGCCTCGGGTATTGATATCGTTCTCTAGGGGAATAGGAATGCTAGTGAGAGATGTACTACGCTAAGGTTTGAGGTTGAGGAAGATTATTTTTTATCTTTTTATATGTTTTAGAAAGCTAAGGGAAAAATCTCAGGGTTTGGATTTGGGGGTTTGGTACTTCTACATATTACTCTAATTATCTAATTATCTAAACTAAGGGGTAGTCTATGTCTATTGATGTGTGCTCGTATGATGATTAAAAATGTGTCTACCTAGATACTATTACTCCCTAGTTATCTTTTATTGGTGGTTGAATTGTCACATCCTTATTCTTAACGCGTTGTGTCTTCTAAGGTTGTAGGGTATGCTTTTATCCCTAAATCTTTAAGAATACCTTAAGGTTATTACCTACGAGATCTCTAGGATTCATAAACAAACACTAAGGATATCTTTGGATATTTAGCCTACAATTACTCTAGGTGGTTATAAACTAAGGTTCACAAAGATTACTCAATCATTAAAAACACAACGATGGCCTAGTGCAATCCTAAGCCAATTACAATTAAGATAAGACACAACCAATCAATAATTAATAACTATTTTTCATAGATCTGAGCAAACACACAAGAAATTTAGCCGGACATGTTAAAAATGCAAGCATACACACATACAATCAAAGACATAATGAAATTAATGAAGTAAATAACTTATCTTGATGTAAAATAGGGTATGAGAACTCTAAGATACTGTCCAAACCGGACCAAAATCATTTTAGGTTTTTACTCCACAAGTCTACCTCTCAAAATTCTGAAAATTCGATTTCTATATATAATTTTACAAATGCGACGGCGTCACCTTATAGTTGGGACGCTGTCAGATCGACGCCATTAGGGTTTTGTCTTGTCCAAGTCATCATTGGGACGGCATCACGTTGTGGTTGTGACGCCGTCAGTCTTCAGTAGTGACGTTGTCTGAATCTGGATCTACGTCGTCTTAGAAGAAAAGTCTTCGTGACGCCCTTACTCTTCAAAGCCTGACTCCATCAGGTGCAAATTAGCAAAATCACTTATGAGTCGTCACAAACTCAATTACACAAAGAGGGACGGCGTCGCCCTCTGTTTGGCAGCTTGAGTGTCTTGATCTTAACTTAGCCATTTCTTCATATATTCATTCCTTTTCGTCCAAAAATGCATCATTCTAGCATTTTTCTTCCAAGAGACCTAAAAAGTGAAAAGGAACAAAATTAAGCAGTAACGGATATAAAAGTGGGCGATTAAGGGGTTTAATGACCTGTTAAAAGTGTACGTTTTAAATCCGTATCAGAAACCTTTGCCAAACACTACAATACCCACTAAACCAAAAACTCCTATCTCCACTAAAGCAACTAAACCCTCACCTCTAGAGCATAGATTACTCTCCTTCACCTCACCTCTTTCACATCCAAACCTTTACTCCTTAGAAGACTCACCACCTAGGCCTTCTCATCCATTACCATTCTCATCAATTGAGAAAATGGCACCACAACAACCTTCTCACCAAAACCTTGATGTTGGAACGTTACCAACACCCATGTCCTACTCTCCTTCCCCATTAAATGGTCCATTTTTTAGTACAAGGAATCACCAATCTCAACAACCGGACCACATGGAAGTAGATATTTCTTTAACTATACCAACAACTCATATGTCACCACCTTCATCCTTAGTTTAACCACATCCTACTTCGTCAAACCTACCTCCACAAATCCCTTCATCTTTTGTGGAACCTCCACCCTCCTCATCAACGTTCCACCTCAAATCACTCCATCCTCACCATCTCCACTTCCTAGTCATGACAATAGTTGCTCTCATTGTCAACATATCCAAGGGTTAGTCCATGAAGTACGTGTTGAGTTACATTTCATGTTCTATCACCTTATTGAACGAATTGATGAAGTCAACAAATCAAACCGTCTCAAAGTGATGTACTTTCCTCTAGTCTTAGGCACAAATTATTAAGAATTTTTACTTAATACACGTTTTTATCATTTTCTTAGTTTTAGAGATACGTGTATCATTTCTCTTGTTTTATTAAATGAAACTGCATGGTTGCATGCTATATAATTATGTGAATATGTTTAGTGCAATATTACATAACTCATTTGGACGTTTACATCACTATTTATATCTACATTGCTGCCAATAAGTTGCACGTACATGGTTCCCAAGTTTTTGCCTAGACTGATCCCTCACAGGAAGGATCCGCTAGAACTGTCTAACAGATTATAAGTTTTGAGCTAATTTGAAGCTTATTTGCTGGAATAGTTGATAACATCAAATTATCCTAAATATTAAGTGTCAATTTTCCCCGATAATACTTGTAATTTATATCATTTATATGGATTTACGCTTGTTTTCCATTATATTCCACTTTCAGGTAAATTACAAGCATTGGAGCTAAAGAGACACGGAATTGGAGAATTATTAAAGATTTATCATAGTATGCTCACTTTGAAGAAGTTATGGCATAACTCATCTCTCACATTACGCCGTAACTAAAGCCTGACACAGAAAGCCAACTTATGAGGAGATTACGACGTAACTCTCTCTAAAGATTACGACGTAACTATATTAGGTCAAATGAGGTTCCGCGCCACTGATAACTACGCTGTAACTCGTGCGTAAACTTCAGCGTAACCAAGAATTATTGAAGATACGGCGTAACCACTTCTAAGGTTACGCCGTAACTAGCAGATCTAGTGAAATTTACGAAAAAAAGAAGATTACGGTGTAACTATTTTATTAGTTACGCCGTAACCCAGATCTGGCTTATAAATAAACCACGATTTCCAGCATTTCAAAGCATCCCATTTCACACACCACAACTAAAGAACGTGGAAAGAAGTCAAAGACAGGTCTAGAGGAGCATACAGAGCTATCTCCAAGGGAGAAATCACTCCCCTATGATAAGCATTAGCATTTTATCTTTTCTCTACTTTCGATTCATGTATTTCGTAACATTAATTATTGAATTGATTTGTATGGTTAATATGAGCGGCTAAGCACCTCTTGGTGCTGGCTTGGTTATGATTATTTAATTGTTTTATTTACATTTACATTACTTTCGTATAATTATTTCTAAGTGTATGCATGCATAGTTTATTGGTAGCAACCCTTGTTTCGGTAGTTTTGAATGGCAGTAGAGGCTAGTTGCTTAGGAGATATGACCAACTGACCCTAAGTGAGTAGACTGAGACGGGAAGGGTAAGATATGACCAACTGACAACCCTTTCTACTTGTGCGATTTGACCAACTGATCACCTACCATTTGGATGAAATTAAGAATTAGGAGATGAGTGTTTAAGTTGCTAACGCCCGGGCACTCACTATTATAAGTCTAGCATGTAGCGGAACTTAATGACTCGGCTTAGGGGACCAGGAACAACTGGACTTATGAGGGGACACCTGACTTCTCCAGTGGTGGCATCTTTGCTGATAGGTTAGGGCGAATTGACCAAATGCGGTCCTCTCGACTTTGACCCCACCTGAAGTAATTGGAAGTAATTAGACGTAGACATTACTAGCTATGATTAATAACTAGGTTATCACCACTCTCCTTTATTGATCACAACCTCTGCTTTTATTTTCTTTATTAGTTAATTAATTAAATCATATTAAATCTGTGACACCTAGACTTAGTATTAATCCAACACACATAGCTCTTGGGAAGACCTCGGTTTTACCGAATACTACACTACACACGACCGGGTACACTGCCCGTTAGTGCATTAGGGTAGACCATAGGTATAACAAGACTTTATAAATATTAAAACCTGGTTAGTAAAACCTGCATCAAGTTTTTGGCACCGTTGCCGGGGAGTTATATTAGGATTGCTATTAAGTCTTTCGTTTTTGTTTTGTTTTAAAATTTCTCAAATTCCCACGATCACTATTCAAGTTTTCAGGTACCATGGAAGTTGTTAACATTGATGACCTCACTCTTGAGGAATATTTGGCATTGACAAGAGCAGAACAAGCGTCGGGTCTCGTAAGACCGGCAATTGGAGTTGATGTCTGTTTCGAAATTAAAGACCAATTTATGAGGGAGCTTCGTGCTAACCCTTTTTCTGGAAATAGGGACGAAGATACGTATGAGTACGTTGAAAATGTCTTATACATCGCAAGCCTTTTCAACATTCCGGGTGTGTCTCATGACTCTGTTATGCTAAGGGTGTTCCCCATGACTCTTACTTGGGCTGCCAGAAGATGGATTGAAAGATTGCCCGCCGGGGCAGTTAATACTTGGGCTCTACTAAAGAAACACTTCATTCAGAGGTATTGTCCTCCGTCAAAGATTCTAACCAGCTCTTGGAGATCCATAATTTCAAGCAAGAAGATGATAAAATGTTATATCAAGCCTGTGATAGATACAACGATCACCTTTACAAATGTCCTACACATGATCTGAACAACCAGCAAAAGGTCAACATCTTCTACAAAGGAATCAACGTGACTACAAGACAGATTCTGTACTATCAAGGAACAATCCTAAACATGACTCCTACTCTAGCAATTGAAGCCATTCAAAAAATGGCTGATCATCCTCAAAAATGGCACGATGAAGGAAGCAAAAGAAACCAAGGCGAAAGTTTTGATGGAATTGCGGCCATAACTAACAAGCTAGAGAATCTAGGTCGAGATATTCTAAAAATCAAAGAAACTATTCATGCCATCCAAATTGGTTGCGAAAACTGTGGGGGAGGTCATCTAACTAAGAATTGTCCTAACATTGACGAAGAAAATACGATCGAAGAAGCTAAATATGGAGAAAATCGACCGTTTACAGAGATAATCGTAATGGCTATCGTGGAGGACCCCCACCATATTATGAGCATAGTGAAAGAAGAACTAACTTAGAGGAAATGATTAACAAGTACCTTGTGGATTCGACCAAGAGGAAATAGGAGCAAGAAGAATGGCTGAAAAACTTCCAAGATAATACAAACAAAAGCCTTTGTAACCATAACGTGTCACTAAAGAAATTGGAAACTATGATTGGGAAGCTTGGCGACGAGGTACAAAAGAGAAATGAGGCACAAAAGAACAAATCTACAGTATGTAAAGCCGTATTTTCTGAAAATGACAAGTCCTCCGATGAGTCTAATAGAAACAATGATACTGAAGGCAGAAGAGAGCTACGCCGTAACCAAACATCAGAGTTACGGCTTAACCAGGATACAAAGAATGACAAGTCTACCAAAGTTGACAACTCTAAAAGGAAGAATCATTGGTGTAAGGCTATTGCAATTGACGATGGAGAGTGTTACAGCTTATGGGCCTCTTGTGACCCTCGGAAGACCTGCGATAGAGGGGTTGATAAAGAGAGGGTTAATGATGACAGATACATATGGACTACACTTAACGATGAAGAAAGATTATCCAAGTTCTCGATTAACGAAGTGGAAGGAACACCTATCAAGCATTACTCCAGACCCTTACTCATCATAAAAGATGAGTTCACACAAGCATGGCCGACTTGCAACCTCTTTCGTAAGTATTGAAACGGAGGGGGCAATGTGAAGAACAAAGTTTGGATATGCCCACATGAATCGGGAAGACAAGACGTTGATTTTGGGGACCTATCATTCAGAGATTGGTACTCAGTAAGGTTCGGTGATGCAATAATTAATACGGTCTAATTGAGAAATCAAGAGCTCAAATATGAGATTGGTACTCAGTAAGGTTCGGTGAGGCAATAATTAATACGGTCTAATTGAGAAATCAAGAGCTCAAATATGAAAATGATATTCTTCAAAGAAAGACCATTAAGCCCTTCAACGATATTCCTTCTGGAAATAACGATGACGAAGGAACTCAAAATCATTGGTGTGAGCAAATTAAAACCACTGACGGAAATGTTTGCGCTTCCTGCAACCCTTTTGATTATGAATGTAACGGGGGAAGCAGCATTGAGAGAGCTGGGAAAGACGAGTTCCTATGGACCTCGAATAATGACTTGGAAAGAACAGAATTACCTTGGCCAGATGATCTAGGATTTGACGATTGGGTCAGAATCAAATGCGGAAAAATAGACGCACTAACTAAAGAGAAAATCTGGAATGGGTGTATGAGTAAAGATCAACCAAAAAATGAAATTCCAAATGGAGAATCAGATAATGACACCGAGTTTTCATCGAGGAAGGAAAGAGAGGAATGCAAACAAATGCTCGTGGAAAGTTTACTCGACTATAACCAACTTAAAGATACCAATTCCGACGATGATGATTTTGATTACCTCGAGCTACAAGGTGAAGATGGGTTCATTGACCCCAATGATGAAGTACACGAGAAAAGAAGATGCAAAATTCTTGGCATTCCATTTAAAAGGCTGCCACCAATTATAGCAAAAAAATATGAGTTCACTCGATACCATTTAGGACCAGAGGAAAGATTTTGAAAAATTCGAAAGATCGAGACTAAAGAATACCTCCGCACTGCCACAAATGTTGCTTGGGTCAGGCATAACTTGATGAAAGACATGGAAGAAGTTGGCCAAGTCCAAAGGCTACCATAAAGCCTTGAGGCTCTGTGTCTAACTTAAAGACTTGTAAATAAAGAAAAGTACTCTTTCAGGAGACAACCCAAATTATCCCTTTCTTTTGTTTTATTCCCATTTCTGTAGGGTTTTGTGTTTTTAAACATTTTTGCAGGAAACGAAGAATGATTGCTGCTGCATGCTGATCTGACTATAGTTACGGCGTAACTCATCTCAGTGGTTACGCCATAACCAACCCCTTGCAGCCGAATTTCTAATGCATCACCAATTATGACGTAATTCCATCTCAGTGGTTATGCCGTAGCTACACTCTTACAGCGTATGCCAGGTTTTGCCTAGCTACGGCGTAACTCCTTCTAAGAGCTACGACGTAATTATCCTCTGCTTTACTTCTTTCATTTTAAACACAAATAACCTTGTATTAGTATTTTAAATGAACTTTGTGGGTGTGTTCCTTGTAAACCCTCACGAGACTTCACTCATCCACTTGGGACACCAAGTGGTTTAAAAGGCTTGTTGCATATGTTAAATGCAACCGTGATTCCTACGAAAGTGAGTTAGGTTTGTTTTTCATTTTTTATTTTTTCTTTTTAGAATTATGCTTGATGGTAGTGTGATTTCAGGGATTGAAGTTTGCTCATGGATGATTATACAAAGGCACGACTCTTTTTCGTGGGCCTTTTTTCTTTTTGGAGCAAATTTCAGGGAAGTTCTCGCTCTAATTATACTTTTCTCTTCACCTTTATGTAACGCTTAGTACAAAAGGGACTTTGTACAATTCAAGTGGGGGGATGGGAGTAGAATTGTCTCTTGAACTTTATTCTGCACTCGTTTTTCTAGTTTATTTTGAAAATTATGCCATTTTTAAAATTTTGACATGTTTTTCTTAACCTAACTAGATTAGACCTTAGCCGAGCACATAAAACCCTTGATATTATATGGTGAGATTAGCCTTATCCGTTTCCAATATTTTACCCCAAATCCACCAAAATTATGAGTGTACCGGTAGCTTGTAAACTTTAGAACTTGGCCTTTGCATCATTTTGAGACCATAGATGAGGTATGTTGAGTTAGCTTAATATATTTGGACTTTTCAGTTTAAGAAGGCAATATTATAGGATTATCACCCAAATAGCCTACTAGAAACTAGTCCACCATTATACTTGGAGTCTGGTCTAGGGCTCCATTTATAACCTACTGAGGGCTTAATAGCAGTTCCCCAATTACCCTTTGCAGCATAAGATTAAAACAGTTTAGCTGCATTATAATCTATTGTTCTTCTTACAGGTGAGTGAGAACCACACTGAAGTCTTTGATTAAACTGGTTCACCTGTGGTTTTCTAATAGGTGAATGTGATTTTGCAAAATTTCTTCTATCTTGGAAGACATTCACCTGGGATGAGGTACTGGTGTGTACTGGTTGTCTATGTCTAACAGAATTAACATTTACAGTACCAGTTTTAACTTTAGGCAGACCAGAACTAATATTTTGCCTACCAGTATTAATTGACACACCAATATTCACATTAGGCCTAACAGGATTAACAAATGAACTGCCAGAATTAACGGGTACTGGTCTAGTAACAGATTTATTTGCATGGTTAATCTTGTTCACATTATTCCTCACTGGTTTAGTATTTACATTAGTGTTAGCAGCATTTTGTTTTCTCTCCTCAACTTCTCTAGCTATTTTCTTTTCATGGAAGTCACAATCTCTAATAATTATATGGCTTAAGCTATTGCATACAAAACATCTTTTAACCCCAAAAGAGTAACCTACACCTAACTCCTTTTCCATTCTAGCATTCTAGTTAACCTTGTCAGTGTTATGTATTTCTATTTTCTACCTAGGAGTTGTTCTAAGAGGAACAAAGCTAGGTGAATCTGATTTTAGCTTAGATGGAGACACACTAGGTTTGACTGGTTTAGCATGTTGAACAGGCTTTACAGGTTTGCTAGACTCAACTATTTTTATGGGCTCAACTATGGGTATGGGTTCAACAGATTATTCAGATACATCACTTGTGGATCCTTCACTATCATCTGATTGACAGGAAGTGAATTCACTTGATGATTCATCTGAGGATTTTGATTCAGGTTTTGGGGGTCCAAACTTTCCATACACATACAGAGATTCATCAATTTCCTCATGAGGTTTAGGGGTATAATCTTCACTAAGGGGAGGACGCACACCTTTGTAATTGTTAGTTTTAGCAAACCTATTATAAGTAGTGGCATCAGCTAAGTCACTTTTAGTACTAACAAAAATAGATTTCTGTGTTTCCTCTTCATAGATCAAAACTTCACTATTTGAATAAATCTCATATCCTAGACCTAGCTTACTGGTTGAGCTCATTCCTGAGTCTATTAGTTTCCATAAATTTTTACCACTGTTTTCCAATGAGTCAACTATCATTTGCAACTTTTCTTTATCTTTAACTGCCTTCATTCCAATTCTTCTATATTTTCTAAGCTTCTCATCTTTTTCAAATATTTCATTTCCTTGGAAAGTAAGCATTTCATTTAGAGATGCATTCTGTTATTGAAGATTATTTACTTGTTTTTCTAATGTTTTAACAGCATTTTTATAGGCAAGTAATTTAACTTCTTGATCACCTAATTAACTTATCTGTTCATCACAAAGAGATTGCAGTTTATTGTATGAAGTAGTGAAAATTTTTGAGCATAAAGTTACCTCACTACTGGAGCTTATGGCCATGAGAGCATGATTAACTTCTGTCCCCTCATCAGTATGCTCTCCCCAGTTAATCACATCCGCATGCCTAGGATAGAAGGAATCCCTCTTATTTTCTTCATTGGCCTCATTTACTATACATTCCTTAGCAAAGTGACCTCTTTCTTGACACCTGTAGCACTTAATCTTTGACTTGTCAAACCCTACTAGTCTTTTTCCATCAAAGCGGACTTGCCTACCAATTTTATTGAAGAATTTCTTCATCCTTAAGGCAATCATGGCACACTGCCAATTTATATCCATTTCCTCGATCTCCTCATCTTCAATCTGATCCAATTCTTCACTTAGAATGTTTTCAGATTGATTAGAAAACAGTGAGTAGATGATCTTATCAGCATAACCAGCAGCCCCATCCTTTTCTTTTACACCAGAAGAAACTGTATAGCTACCACAACTAAAACCACTACCAGACTTAACTTTTGTTTTAGTATTCCTGCCTTGAGAGACAAAAGCAACATTGTTGTCACTTGAAGAAGACTTTGAATTCCCTTTGATGTTATGTTCATAAATCTTAAGGTTATTATACAGGTCATCTATTGACAGAGTGTCAATATCTTCTTTAGTTCTCATGATCATTGCTAGATTGGACCATTCATTTGGCAATGATTTGAGAAACTTCATATTTGCATCTTCATTAGACACTTCAGATCCATGTGCTTTTAACTGTGATAGGAGTTGTTGGAATCTGTCATAGCCTTTCTCCAGGCCTTCAGAACTGCTTATGGTAAATGCTTCAAACTGTTGTTTATAAACAGCTTTTTACATTTTCTTAGAGTTAGCGTTTCCTCCATATCTGGTTCTAATAGCCTCCCATATCTCCTTAGCATCATCCATATTGTGGAACCTTCTGAGACGTTCCTTTGGTATGGCCATCAACAAGAGAGTTCTTGCCTTTCTTTTTTTCTCAACAGGAACTGTATCTGCAGCAGAGATTGGTGGAAGAATCTTGACTATGCCATCTTTACCTTTGGAAATTCTCTTCTTTGAATTCCCATTCTGGATCACTTTCCAGACCTCATTATCTACATATTCCAGATAATGTTCCATCTCCTTGGCACAGATACCGTACTCTTCATTTTTCAGAATAGGAAGTTTGAGGTTAGAGATAGTTGTTGTTGCAGGAATTTGTTGTTTCTTAGATCCTGCTTCTGATGCTTCAGATTCATGTTCAGAAGCCTCTTCATCACTAAGGTGATTTGAGAAATCATCATGATGAGACATTCTTTAGGTTTTTTGAGTGAGATGAGATGAGTGTTATTGGTGAGTTGTGTTTCTTCAAATACAGAGTCCTTCAACAGGCTCTGATACCACTTGTAGGTCCAAAAGTTGATCCAAGTAGCCTTGAATGACTAATAGTAAACTTGAATAAATCCAAATTACTATATGAAGAACTCTTTGCAAAAGCTTAATATGTTAATGCGGAATCTTAACACACTAAGTATGAAGAACACAAGAATAAGCTAACTTCGTATTTTCTATTAATTTACTCAAAGGCTAATGCTTACCACTCGTACCTTAACCTAATACCTTAGGGGTCCTTTTATACTCCAAGGAAACCCTAATTGACTACAAACTTGAAGAAGTGTAAAGATATATGTACGCGTACATATCAATTCCTAATATAACTCTAATAAACTATTCATAAACAGACTTAACTATTACAACTTTGTTCTACCAGACTTAACTATGTTAATACTGGCAGACTTAACTATTAACAGACTTAAGTCTGGCTTACCAGACTTAACCACTAACGTTACCAGTATTAACTCTAAATAGACTAAATGATAAGGATTTAAAATGTACACTTTTGAGGGGTCATTTAAGCCCTTAATTGATTACTTTTATATCCGTTACTACTTAATTTCGTTCCTTTTCACTTTTTAGGTCTCTTGAAGGCAAATTGCTGAAATGACACTTATTCGGACGAAAAAGTGCAAATATACAAAGAAAATGGCCAAAGTCAAGAATCGAGACACTCAAGCTGCTGGAATTGAAGGGGACGGCGTCACTGCTTAAATGCGACGCCGTCGCGACACATCTTGAGACGACTCAGAGAGCAAATTGCTAATTTACAAGTGATGGCATTAGGTTTAAAAGAGTAGGGCGTCGCAACTCAGACGGCCTAGATTTGGATCCCGATGGCGTCAGAGGTTGAAGCCGACGGCGTCACGAGCATAAGGTGACGCTGTCACAGAGTTGACGTGGCCAAGACAAAACCCTAATGGCACCGACCCGACGGCGTCACAATTAAAGAGTGATGTCGTCGCATATTGTAACACTATATATAGAATCCAAATTTTTCAGTTTTAGGAAGGTAGTTTTGTGTAGTAAAAACCTAAACTGAACCAAGCTGTCTTGGGCAGTATCTTAGGGTTCCATACCCTATTTTACAACAAGATAAGTGTTTTACTTCATTGATTTAATCATGTCTTCAATTGTTTGTGTGTATGCTTGCATGTTCTCCATGTCCGGAAAAGTTACTTCTGTGTTTGCTTAGATATATGAAACCTAGGTATTGAACATTGATTGGTTGTCTCTTATCTTAATTGTGATTGACCTAGTATTGCGATAGGTCATTCGTTGTGTTATTAATGCTTGATTAGTCTTTGTTGAACCTTAGCTTATAGTTACTAGTGGAATTGTAGGCTAAATATCCAAAGATAACCTTAGTGTTAAGTTTATAAATCCTAGAGATTTCGTAGTCATTAACCTTAGGTAGCTTCAAAAAGTTAGGGATAAACACATACCCTACGACCTTAGAAACACAACGCGTTAAGAATAAGGACGTGACAATTCAACCATCACTAGGAGATAACTAGGGAGTAATAACATCTAATTAAACATATTTTTAACCATCATAAGAGCACACAACAATAGACATAGACTACACTCACCTTAGTTTATATAATTAGATAATTAGATAAGTAGTGTAATCGGTAGAAATACCAACCCCCAAATCCAAACCCCGAGATTCGTAATTTCAATTTCCTAAAAAAAACATAAAAAAGATAAAAAAAATAATCTTCCTCAACCCCAACCTTAGAGTAGTAATTTCTCACTAGCTTTCCTATTCCCCTAGAGAAGGATATCAAATCCCGAGGCTTACCCTAATACTACAGTACAATGATTAGGTTCACTGCCTAGGGTGTTGAAAAACTTTCTCGACGAAAAGGAAGTTCCTTTGACCCCGAACGCGCGTTGTACGCGTATCAAGTATTTGGCACCGCTGCCGAGGAATAGAATAGCTAGTTAGATTTCCACCTCGTTTAGGTTCCCTTGCTTGATTCCTATCAAGTAAGATTTTTTTCTCATTTTTAGCTTCCTTGTAGTCTATCCCCCTTCTTTTTGTTTGTGTTCATAAAACCCTTTTCATTTGTCGCTATGGCAAGTGAAGTTGCATTTGAATCATTAACAAATGAGGAACAATTGAATTTCGCAGATTGAATTGCTTTTTATTGTTCTAATGAATTTGTGAGTGATCTTAGAGATATCTAAAAGGAGACGGGTGTAAGGTTGGATGGATTTGATAAATTTTTTGCTTGTATGGCTTCTATTCAACGATCATTGTTAGAATCAACTCCTTTTAGTGAGACCCTCTGGAAAATTTTTGAGAAAAGCCTCCTAAGCATAAACCATCAGTTGTCATAACTTGAGGAAATGGCTAAGGAGGATTTATCCAACCTTAGGCATCATGATCAAAAAGACCTAGTTTTTAAGAACATGGAACCTAAACCCGAACAAGATTGTGAGATGGTTATAGTTGAGCTACCTAGTTGCATGTGTGGGATAGATTTCACCAAAACATATGACATGCGTGAGGAATCCTTTAGGCAAATAGAACATAGTGATCAAATTTTTGAGAATGATTCTTATGAATCGGACCAAGAATTTGAAATGGCTAAAGAAGGATTTGAGATACTTAGGAGTGTATTTGGGTTAGATCATACTAAAACACATGATGAACATTTAGGAGATCTAGATATAATGGAGAATGAGGGGGAAACTCCAAGCCCACAAGCCCTACCATCCGTTGAGGAACACACATCGCCTATAACTTACCCGGAAGAAGTAGAAGAGACTATAGGAACCCTGATTGATATGGAACCTTTGGACCAAATGCCACTAGAGAATGTAGGTTTAGATGCTTGTTGTCATGACCTCTCTCTTAGTCCTAGGAAAGTTCCTAATTTTGATGAACCGGAGCCTCAACCAAAAACCTTACCCAATTTTCTGTCTTTAGTTGTGAATCTTGGAATTGAATTAGGCCCTAATCCACCCATCAAAATAAATAGTCTGGGTAGTTGCTTGATAAAGGTGGTAGACTCTAGGCCATGTAAAGTGGAAGCTAATATAGGAGTAACCCATGACCTTACACACTTATATCGCCCATTCATGGTTGATAACAAGAAAGATTATGGGTTTAAACCGGGTTTATTAGGTCAAGATGGATCCTGAACTAAGAATCTTTTGAAGTTGATAGAAGATGATCCATTTTTAGGAGAGAGATTTGATTCACCCGCTACACCCATAAAATTAGGTAAGGTTAGAATGAATGGAGCACACCTGTTTGAGCATATAAATCACCCATCACCCTCTCCTCACGTAGCAAATCACCACCCTAAGGGTGTGTATCGCTACTATCACCGCACTTAAGCTTAAGTGTAGGAAAAACTTCCCCTTTATCCGTAACAAGGGTAGATTCAAGCTCGTGACTCGAACAAAAACAAGCGCTTCGTGGGAGCAACCCATGCTTAATTTTTTGATTGTTTGTGTCGTATATGTTTTATTGATTGTTTATTCTCATGTTTAAATTTGTAAAAATGCTTTATTTTGTCTTTAACCTCGTCTTAATTACATATAAAGGTATTTTACATAAGGGATAAGTGTAAGGAGGATTACACACGTTTTCAAAAAGAACATGAACATGAGAATTACGATTATTTAAAAGATATACATGTGTGTTTGTTCGAGTCAAATTCTTGTATCGAGTCATAATGGATGTTTTGCAGGAAATTTTTCCAGATTCTAAAGATAAAAATTTTCCAGAATTTTTGTCCAGAAAATCGTAGACCGGTTTCTGTCATGATAACCTGACAGTGTCATGGTCGCAACCTGACGGCGTCAGGAGGAGTAGAAATTGCTTACTAATTTTTTCTCATTTTCTAAGCCACTTATAAATTTTTGAATTTTTCAGGTCTTAATTTTCCAGAAAATCTGTAAACATCCATTTTACAAGCATTATATCCTAGTTTAGTAGAGTTATATATATATTGTTACCGCCGATTTCACGCGAAGGTTTCGTTTGTTTTCTTTAAGTGTGCAGGTTTAATTTATCAAGAAGAAGATACATAAGATTGGAAGGAGCTTTTAACGCAAACACTCTTCTTGAAGAAAGATTTAACCACTACTTCACACTGATCCTACCGAGCTAATCAGGGGAGTACTAGTTTCTTTCGTTTTTAATTACCTTCCATTATCATAACTTTGATACTTTTGGGGAACATTGGGGACAATGTTCAGTTTAAATGTAGGGAGGGGAAATAAAATGGGAACTTTGAAACTATGCTTATCCTTGACTATTTGCCTTGTCCAATTTCATTTGTGTAATAAACCATGAGAAATATCGGTTAGGGTAATTTTGGCACCAAATTTAAAATTTTTCACGACATGTAGGATTGGGCCATTAGTCTTAATAAAGCATCTCATGGATAGGAAGTTATATGACTAGCACAAAAACCCTTCACCACTTAAATTCCACCCAAAATGTGAGGAACGCCCTTAGATTTGTAGGAATTAAAGCATTCCACTTTAATGCTTAGAGAGTGTACCGGTAGTATAATAGATTCTTGAACTTGTTGTGTGATGCATTCCGAGATTGCTAGTGAGACTACACTTGTGTAGTTAGGAATAACTAAATGATAAGAGGCATTAGGATAACCCTTGTTTGATACCCGTAATATAACTACTTCTTCCACATCGGTTGAGTAATTCCCCCACACCCTTGCGGTGTACTCATATTTAGTACACGATACCCCTAGTTAACCCCTCAGAGCCTATCCTTTTCGCGGTTCTCATGATGTTTTGGTTTTCCAGAACATCAATGAGGAGCATTATTTACAATCCACCCCCAAATGTACACCCAAATCGCCTTAGCCTACCTTGTATGCACTCACTTTTAGTGCATTATTGTTATCATACTAAACCCTTAGTTCAATTATCTAGTTGCTCGCATAAGTTTCTAAGTCGAGTCATATCCTTTGTACACAGTTTTGGGTCGATTGTGACTCATGGGAAAAGTTAAATTTTATGAAATGACGGGAAGGGAACGTTAAATTCAAATTCCCTTTATTTGCATAATAATGTACTCCAAGTGTTTTGATCTTTTCAATTCGGGTCAAATTAGTGTTAGAGTAATAAAAACTCAATTGTAGGGATGTGCCTATAAATCCCTATTATTTTGAAGTTATCGTAGAGGATGGTAGAGTAAAAGTGTATGAGAGAAAAAAAATGAATCAAAAAAATAGAGTGTTGAAAAAAAAAATGAAAAAAACATACGGGCTACCATCCTACATCTATCTTTAAATTTATCTAGAGTTTAGAGTGTCGAGTCTTGGCTTAGCAACGCCATTCTTCGCATGCTTGTAACATAAAAAATTTTGACTTGCCACCACTAAAATGCCTATCCCACTAAACCCTTTGTTTCCCTACCGTAAGCCTAACATTACAACCCTTTAAAAGACCTCTTGGATAGTTTTTCCTAGGTGCTTACGCCTAAGCGATGGAGGTTTGATCTAGTCTCAAGCCTATGGTAATCTATGTACTAGGACCGGTTAATGAGTGTTTATCTTCCATTTCCAACTTGATATATTTCATATACACCCGAGAGATGAGAGTATCCAAACACCACTTGTGAGGTGCTAGTATGTAATTTTCGTGCTTGTTCTGACTTTTGCGGGGCTTATATGTGTTTTGAATTATTCTAAACTAATGCTTCATGACTCCTAACTTATAAATTAATTGGCTAAAAGCACATTTGCTTGAGCACAAGCAAATACCAAGTGTAGGGATATTTGATAAGGATTTAAAAGGTACACTTTTAAGAGGTCATTTAAGCCCTTAATTGATCACTTTTGTATCTGTTACTACTTAATTTCGTTCCTTTCCACTTTTTAGGTCTCTTGAAGGCAAATTGCTGGAATGACACTTATTCGAATGAAAAGGCGCGAATATACGAAGAAAATGGCCAAAGTCAAGAATCGAGACACTCAAGCTGCTGGAATTGAAGGGGACGGCGTCACTGCTTAAATGCGACGCCGTCGCGACACATCTTGAGACAACTAAGAGAGCAAATTGCTAATTTACAAGTGACGGCATCAGGTTTAAAAGAGTAGGGCGTCGCAACTCAGACGACCTAGATTTGGATCCCGATGGCGTTAGAGGTTGAAGCCGACGGCGTCACGAGCATAAGGTGAACGCCGTCACAGAGTTGATGTGGCCAAGACGAAACCATAATGGCGGCGACCCGACGGCATCACAATTAAAGAGTGACGCCGTCGCATATTATAACACTATATATAGAATCCAAATTTTTCAGTTTTAGGGAGGTAGTTATATGGAGTAAAAACCTAAACCGAACCAAGGTTATCTTAGGCAGTATCTTAGTGTTTCATACCCAATATTACAACAAGATAAGTGTTTTACTTCATTTATTTAATCATGTCTTCAATTGTTTGTGTTTATGCTTGCATGTTCTCCATGTCCGGCTAATTTACTTGTGTGTTTGCTTAGATATTTGAAACCTAGGTATTGAATATTGATTGGTTGTCTCTTATCTTAATCGTGATTGACCTAGTATTGCGATAGGTCATTCATTGTGTTATTAATGCTTGTTTAGTCTTCATTGAACCTTAGCTTATAGTTACTAGTGGAATTGTAGGCTAAATATCCAAAGATAACCTTAGTGTTAAGTTTATGAATCCTAGAGATTTCGTAGTCATTAACCTTAGTTAGCTTCAAAGAGTTAAGGATAAATGCATACCCTACGACCTTACAAATACAACGAGTTAAGAATAAGGACGTGACAATTCAACCATCAATAGGAGATAACTAGGGAGTAATAACATCTAAGTAAACACATTTTTAACCATCATAAGAGCACACAACAATAGACATAGACTACACTCACCTTAGTTTAGATAATTAGATAATTAGATAAGTAGAGTAATCGGTAGAAATACCAACCCCCAAATCCAAACCCTAAGATTCGTAATTTCAATTTCCTAAAAAAACATAAAAAAGATAAAAAAAAAATAATCTTCCTCAACCCCAACCTTGGCGTAGTAATTTCTCACTAGCATTCATATTCCCCTAGAGAACGATATCAATTCCCGATGCTTACCCTAATACTACACTACAACGATTAGGTTCACTGCCTAGGGTGTTGAAAAACTTGCTCGACGAAAAGGAAGTTCCTTTGACCCCGAACGCGCATTGTATGCATATCACTAAACAAACTTAAATCTGTTTTACAAACTTATAATTCCCAACAACATCTTGATGTTCTAACAACGTCAAGGTAAAACTCTCTATGAGGCGTGGACTCGATTCAAGAACTT
Organism: Chrysanthemum seticuspe; assembly: GCA_019973895.1. Classification (NCBI taxonomy): domain Eukaryota; kingdom Viridiplantae; phylum Streptophyta; class Magnoliopsida; order Asterales; family Asteraceae; genus Chrysanthemum; species Chrysanthemum seticuspe. Next base: position 1,674,889 of record BPTQ01000004.1, read on the forward strand.
ACCCCACAAAGTCCCACATCACGGCATCGATCTTTGGCTTCTAGTCTAAATCTTTTACGATGATGTCAATTTCTCAACTAGACAAACCATCTACCATGCGGCCGGTGGCAAACTTAGTGAACTTACCACGGAAGAATCATGGGGTACAATAGAGGACCTTGCCCTCTATGACAACGAATGTTGGAATGATCCCCGTGAGTTGCCCAAAACCGTCAAGGCAATCTCCTCTCCTCCTATGACTTACAACCTTCCAATCGTAGGATGCTCAAACTTGAAGATCAAGTCCAATTCCTAATGAGCTCCTACGAGAATCCTAAGCCTTCACACCAAGTGAACAAAATCACTCTACCTTGTGAATTATGTAGTGGTCCCCATGATGCGTGCCAAACAGTCAAGCTAATTTACACAAGCCCGCCACTTGTGAATGACGGACCGTAACCAGCTTAAAACTGCTTAAGCACGAAATCAATGAAGATCTGAGGAGTATAGTGTTTCCCCGGGTCGTTATGTCCCAGCGAGCTATGCAATGAATTATCAAACGTAAAGTGATCGAGAAATTTGAACGAAAAAGGGATTCTGAATATATGATTATTATAACTACAGAAATAGCCAACAAATTACAACGGCTTAAATGCAAATTAAAGGAAATTAAAAAGATAAAATCTATTAAATAAATGCTATCACTATTATTAAAATGATATTTTTGTTCTTTTGTTTTTATAAAACTGAAATTAAAATCTACGCGGCGTACAAATAAAAACGTGAAACTTATACAATATTAACCCTAAAAATATGAAAATGATATTTTTACAATCCTAATGATAAAAGAAACTTTTTAGAAAAAGAAAACTATTTTTATAACTATTATTCTAATTATTATTAATTAAAAACTATTTTTAACTATTTAATAATTAACCAAAATACAAGAAATTAGGAAACAAAGCTAGAAAAATGAAATTATGAAATGGAAAAGTCTAAAATAACAAACTAGAATTTTCAAAACTATTTTTTGTATTTTTCAGATTAATTTTCTATTTTCTATGAATTTAATACTATTTAAATCTAATTAAATTACTAAAAATTACCAAATAAACTATGAAAAATCTGGAAAATTACTTTTTTGGCTTTTTATATTTATCTAAACCTAAGAAAATTTAAAAATTATTTTTTTGAACCTTTTCTTAATTTTTTGTATTAAATGCTATTTAAAATTGCTTAAAAACTAATTTAAATTAAGAAAAATAGCAAATCAACTTGGAAAAATCTGAAAATTTCAGGAAAACTCTAAAATTATATTAGAAATCTGAGAAAAATGGAAAAACAGGCACTTATGTGGAGAAATTTGAAACTGCTTTACAAGTGCTTATTGAAATAAGCACTTAAATAAGCTACAGTGACACAACAAGCACCAATTGATTACAGAAGCTCAAATATGCAATAAGAACTCTAATGCAACTTAAAACAACAGGTTATACTTTAAGAATCACAATGAACACAGATATGGCTATGAGAGCTTATAAGCTAAAGTACTTTAATAAGCCAAATGAGCAAGATAAGCTACCAACAGTCTACAGATGTTCTAGACTACTAAAACTGACCAAATGCAACAGAAATAGACAAGCTACAACCACTGATATGCAAGTTTCAATGATTGATGATTATTTGAACTAATAAGCTAAATAGCTTCTGAGTACCAACTTTGAGCACATGCACAAGCTTAAAAATAAGCTCAAACTGACAACTACCAGTTGCAACCTAAAGTAGACCTGGGTGAGATCAAGTGTACCAAAAAGCAGACTATGAGAAGCTCTTTTGATCCCTGTGCACAAGCTGCAAAATCTGTGAAAAGCTCAGTGTCAACTGAGACAGTGAGCAGGGCAATATGGGCCTAAAAGAAGAGCTTATTTGAAGCTTTTATAAAATTTGTAAAAATCAGATAAAATGATGACAAGAAAGAGCACCAGCTGAACTTTTTGAAATACCAAGTTTCACTGAGATTAGTTCAGAATTAAGCTCAGGAAAAATCTTCCTTATTGAGCTCAAAACCACTTTTTTAACTTTTGACTTTTTAACAAGAATGAAGAACTTTGACCAAAATGGATTTTGGATCCAATTTTAAGACTGGTGTAGATGTTATATGATATAATGAACCTAATACAATCAATGTTATAGACTTCTAAACACAAAACACTGGTTTGCAATCCCAAATCCACAACAGTAAGACAGATAGACAGATTAAGGTGCAAGTTTGACTTCTAGAGCTAGCAGACCCAATTTATTGACTAAAATGAGTTCAAATGAACTTAAGAAACATGAACTAATAAACATAAGCCACTGCACAAGCCTAAAGAGCAGTTTAAACCATAAACCAAACACCCCTTTAGATCACTGATTAACAAGTAAAACTGATCTAAACAATGATTCAACTTATTTTTATGATCAAACCAACTTAATATAACTAAATTACTACTGTTTGACCAGGTTTTAACAGATTTACACTACAAGTACGGATTATATATGAAAACTTGAACTTGACTTACAAATATCCCTAGCCACAATGGCTTGCCATTACTGAAACCCAGAACCACTAACCTATCAAAACCAACCCATATGACTATAATTCACCCATTTTTATTCCTGCATCACCCCATTCCCTTGGCTGCATCAGTTTTGCTCCATCTTTGACTTATGTTGACCAATATTCAAAAGAGTTTGAAACTTGATTATAAGCTTACAAAAAGCTATTTTAAGCTTATATAAGCTTATATGAGAATGAGAATGAACTGCTTAAAGCTTTGACAAAAGAGTTTGAAACTTAAAATTTCAACAGTTAACAATAATGATGGAATTTGAACATAAACTGAAACTATTGCTTAAATAAGGTTGAGATACACTGAGATGGTTCACTTGAACACAAATGAACTTTAAAATACAGCTGCAAATCTAATTTAGACTAAAAAAACATTAAACGACATACATTATGAAAAACTAAAAACTAACTTCTCTCTCATTGCTTCTCCTTGCTTTTTATAAGCTCCCAAGTACTTCTCTCATCTTTCTGGACATATCCCACCACTAATACTGACCCTTGGATGGCTCAACTTGATCCTAGCCATTCAAAGCTTTTTGGCGCCAAAATCATTTTTAACCGTTTGTGAGATTGAGTGAGATTGGGTTAAGGGCATTAAATGAACCTTGGCTTCTTGTGTTTGGAGGGGGGTGTAGGTGATGATGGAGTGGATGGAGTGTGATCAGGAAGGTTGCAGGTTGTGATGATGGTGGATGGTGTATCCGTGAGGGAGAGAGGGAAAAGAGAGTCAAACTCATTTGACCGGTATTTTAATAACAGGGTGGGTTGGATTCGGGTTTAAACCGGGTAAATGGTTGGGCTTAGTATTGGATTGGGTAAAACAGTTGGGCCAAGGGTAATAAAAGGGTCCATTTGGATAAGTAATAACATAAGGACCTTTTATGTAACTTCTGAAATTCCAGGGACCAAACAAGTACTTTCTGAATTTATGATCCAAGGGCCTATCTTGCCATCTCAAGTAATTCAAGGATCACAATTGCCAATTTTTTAAACTTTAAGGGTATTTTCTGACAATTCTGAAACTTTGGGGACTGAACATGTAAATTCTCAAACTTTTTATATTTTTCACCAAAGGACTAAATTTGACAAGTTATGATTTAAAAAGGACATTTGGTGACTTTTTCTTTTGAAATTATGGCTCAGGGAATAGTTTTGACAAATTTTGAAAGTTGGGGGACTGAAACTGCCAATTATGCAAACTTTGCTCATTTTTCATCTGTTTTTAAACATTTTGCATCTGAAACATATAAAATGTAATTTTGGAATATTTTCAGTATTTTGATGCATTTCTAAGCATTTTTAGACGTTTTGCAGTTCAGATTTGACTAAAAATGATGAGTATTTACACACTCATCACCCCACGACACTTATAATTGCATAAGACTCCCCGAACAATCTTTTGCGAACAACGCCTCCACACGTACTGATGGAGCGGGAGAGAAGTGGTACACTTTCAAGCCTGAGCAAAACAACTTAGGAAATTCCTACAACCCCTCATGGAGAAATCACCGTAACCTTAGGTGGAGTCAAAACTCAAACCCATCCCAAAATAACTCATCTAGTCCACCTAATAGGTCCCAACCAAACCATACCTCCTACAATAACCCTCCAAACATCGGGAATTCCACTAGTCTTGAGGCAATGGTGTCCAAACTCGACACCCTCTTAAAAGCCTTCAATGACCGAGATATTGGAGCACTCCCAAGTGACACTATAAAGAACCCAAAAGTGAATTCTATTTCATCGACTTCATATTCTTGCTCACCAAGGGAGAGTGCATATCCATGCCCCTCACACCCAAAAGTCCACTCGGTCAACGCAATCAACACGGGGTCCAAATGATCCTTCATGAGATACCAAGGACCCAAGCTAACGGTCCACTCAACTCTTGAGACAACAATCAAGCAAGAACCTAAACCCACTCTAGAAGAGGAGTATAAGGATCTCCACCCATAAAAACCGGTTCTTGAAGTCTTGACTCATGCGCCCTATAATGCTTTAAAAGATAAATATGAGCAAGAAATAAAATTAGGAGAACGTGGGTCCGCATTTGTTCAAAATAAGTTACCTTAGAAGTTAGATGATCCTGGGTTATTCATTCTTCCGTGTAGCATTGGAAATTCCAAAGTTTTCGACACATTAACCGACTTAGGGTCAAGCATCAACCTTCTTCCGTTGTCCCTCCATAAAAGCCTTAACTTAGGAAATATAGAATCAACGGAAACCATGTTAGGTTTTGCGGACGGTAGTATTGCATATCCGGTAGGGATAATAAAGGACATGGTAGTACACATAGGTCGGTTAACTCTTTTAGCGGATTTCCATGTGCTAGACATGAATAAGGACCTAACATGCCCATTTTTAGTTGCAAGAGGATTTTTAGCTACCGCTAGAGCCATAATTGATTGTAAGATTTCTAAGATATTGGTAGGAGAAGGGAGTGCTAGGTCAATTTACAATGTCAAGAAGCATATCTACTACAAAGAGGATGAACAAATACCTTATGAGATCATGTTAGATAGAAGACCATCTATATATGGACCTTAGACCAATATAGATTTTGTAGGCCCTCAACGACCTTTCTATCTAGAAGAGACCTTCGTGAGTAACGCAACTCTCAATGAACAACAATTGGCTAGGGACATTGAAGTGAACCTGTTCGAGGATACTTTAGTGTTTAGGAAGATGACCGAATTCCTAGGAACCTTGCCCATTAATCTTAAAATGAATTGGTGGAAAGTTGAGAGTGAGAAGCCTAAGTATAATTGGAGTTGGGATAGACCACCTAGTGATGGGAATAGAGAATGGCACATTAGGATGACAATCTATGATCCCGATGGAGAGAAGTTTGAAAAGGCATACCGGACTAAGCGTACTAATAGGAAGTTAAAAGATAAGTTTGATCCCTATGACATTCTTGAGGATAAACTTACCTACATGGGTAAGTAAGAGCACGACTTTGAGTCGAGCTACAAGACTCATAAATAAAGAAAAGCGCATCGTGGGAGGCAATCCATGCTTAATTGTTTGCTCATTTTTTTTTCAATTTATGTGTCTTATATCTTTTTCATTGTTGTTTATTCTCATGTTAGACTTTGTGAAAATACTTTATTTTGTCTTTAACCTCGTCTTAAATACATATAAAGGTATTTTACATAAAGATAAGTGTAGGGAAGATCACATACATTTTTGAAGAACATGAAAATGAGATTTACAACTATTGAAATTGATATATATATATATATATATATATATATATATATATATATATATATATATATATATATATATATATATATATATATGTGTGTGTGTGTGTGTGTGTGTGTGTGTGTTTCTTAGAGTCAATTGCTTGTATCGACTCATAATGGATGTTTTGCAGGAAATTTTCCAGGTTTTAAAGATGTAATTTTTGCAGAATATTTCCAGAAAAATGTAGCAGACCACTTTCTGTCAGGACAACTTGACGGTGTCAAGATTAAATCCTGACAACGTCAAGCTATACAAAAACAGATTATCCAGTTTTTCGTTTTCTGTGCAACTCATAAATTTTTGGAAATCACCAGGTCTTAATTTTCCAGAAAAACTGCAAACATCCATTCCACAAGCATTATATCTTACTTGCTTTCTAGTGTAGTTGTGTGTCATATATAGTTTTACCGCTAATTTTACGCAAAGGTTTCGATTGTTTTCTTATACGTTTGCAGGTTATATTTGGCAAGAAGAAGAAACACTAATTGGATGAAGCTTATTACTCATGCATTCTTCTTGGAAAAGAATTTAACCGCGACTTCACATGGATCCTACTGAGCTAATCAGGTGAGTACTAGTTTATTTTCCTTACTTACCTTCCTTTGTCATAACTTTGATACTTTCGGGGAACATTGGGGACAATGTTCAGTTTAAGTGTAGGGAGGGAGAATAAAACGGGAACTTAGAAACTATTCACTCGCTTGATCATTTGTCTTATCCTTGGTAATTTGTGTAATAAACTATGAGAAATATTTGTTATTAGCACCAAATTTAAAAAATTTTATGACATTTACGAGCTAAACTTTACTCTTAATAAAGCGTCTTATGGATAGGAATTATATGACTAGCACAAAAACCGTATACCACTCAAATTCCACCCCAAAAATGTGAGGTTCGCCCCTAGATCTTTAGGAATAAAAGCATTCACCTTTAATGCTTAGAGAGTGTACCGGTATTATAATAGATTCTAGAACTTATTTTGTGATGCATTCTGAGATCGCTAGTGAGACTACACTTGTGTAGTTAGGAATAACTAAATGAAAAGAGGCATTAGGATAACCCTTGTTTGAAACATGTGTTATAATTACATCTTTCACATCGGTCGAGTAATTACCCTGCACCCTTGCGATGTACTCATCTTTAGAACACGATACCCCAATTTAACCCCTCAGAGCCTTTCGTTTTCGCGGTTCTCGTGATATTTCAGTTTACCAGAATATCAATGAAGAACATTGTTTACAATCCACCCCCAAATGTACACCCAAATCGCCTTAGCCTACCTTCTATGCACTCACCTTTAGTGCATTATTGTTATCATTACTAAACCCTTAGTTCAAATATCTAGTTGCTTGCATGGTTGCTAAGTCGAGTCATATCTTTAGTACACAGTTTTTGGACGATTGGGACTTATGGGTAAAAGTAATATTTTATGGAGTGACGGGAAAGAACGATAAAATCAAATTCCCTTTGTCTACGTAATTAAATACTCTAAGTGTTTTGATCTTTTCAAATCGGGTCAATTAGTGTTATAGAAATAAAAACTCAAGTGTAGGGATGCTCCTAGAAATCTCTTATATTTGATGTTATCGTAGAGAATGGTAAAAAAAAATCAGAAAAGGAGAGTGTTAAAAAAAATGAAAAAATGAAAAAACATACGGGCTACCATACTACATCTATCTTTATGTTTATGTTTTTAAATTTATGTTTGTTTTGTTTCAAGTTATCTAGAGTTAGTGAGTCGAGTCTTGGCTTAGCAACGCCACGCTTTTCATGCTTGTAACATAAGATTTTTGACTTGCCACCACTAAATATCACCTATCCAACAAAACCCTTTGTTTCCCTACCGTAAGCCTAAAGTTAAAACTCTTGTAAAGACCTCTTAGATAGTTGTTCCTAGGTGCTTACGCCAAAGCGGTGGAGGTTTGATCTAGTCTCAAGCTTATGGTAATCTATGTACTATGCCAGGTAATGAGTATTTATCTTCCATTTCCATTCGTATTATATTTCATATAAACCCGAGAGATGAGAGAACCCAAACACCACTTGTGAGGTGCTAGGGTATAATTTACGTGCTTGTTATGACTATTGCGGTGCTTTTACTTGTTGTAAACTATTTTAAACCAATGCTTCATGCCCCCTAACTTATAAATTGATTGGTCAAAAGCACATTTGCTTGAGGACAAGAAAATACCAAGTGTAGGGATATTTGATAAGGATTTAAAATGTACGCTTTTAGGGGGTCATTTAAGCCCTATTTCAGCACATTTTATATCTGTTACTGCTTAATTTCGTTCCTTTTTACTTTTTAGGTCTTTTGGAAGCAAAATGCTGGAATGAAGCACATTTGGACAAAAATGAGCAAATACATGAAGAAAACGGCAAAGTCAAGATCAGAGCCTCACAAGACTGATCAACAGTACCTTTCGGCGTCCTAACCAAAGGGTGACGCCGTCCCTCTATGATGACTTGATCAAAACATGCACGTGACGAATCAGTGGAAATTTTGGTCACATAACCTGACGGCGTCACGCTTTAATAATGGAGGCGTCACTCATAGTTTTCACCTCAGACTGCCCAAATCTAGAATCAAGTTGACGTCCTAACTGAATACCGACGGCATTACAACTCTAAGGTTACGTTGTCCCATCGATGACTTGGCCCAGACGAAACACTAATGATGGTGAGCTGACAGCGTCCCATGCAAAAGGTAACGCCATCGCAGTTGTAAATCTATATATAGAATTTGATTTTTCTGTATTTTGGGAGGTAGACTTTTGGAGTGAAAACCCTAAATCGTTTGTAGTCCGAATTGGACAGTATCTTAGGGTCCCATACCCTATTTTACACATCGAGATAAGTTATTTAATCCAAATTATCATTATGTCTATCGTAAATTTGATTGATTATGTGTATGCTTGCTTGTCTATCATGTCTAGCAAAATTTTTTATGTGTTTGCTTAGATCTATGAAACCTAGTTATTGATTATTGTTAGGTTTTTCTTATGTTAATTGAAATTGGTTTAGGAGTGCAACTAGGCATCTTCGTTGTATTTAATGCTTGAGTATGCTTTATAATGATATGGTTTGTGGATGAAATACCCAAGGCTTGCCGATTTCGTAGGTTGTATATGAGACGCCGTCAGTGACAACTCAACCGACCAATAAAAGATAACTAGGGAGTAATAGTATCTAGGTGAACACATTTTTTAATCATCATACGAGAATACCTCAATTAGACATAAGCTACTCGTAGTAACTAGATAATTAGATAATTAGACAATTAGATAAAGTAGAGTAATCGGTAGAATTACCAGCCCCAAACCAATTGCTCTAAGATATTTACCTTAGCTTTAAAAAAAACTATAAAAAGATTAAAAAAATTAAAAAAAAAATAATCATCCTCAACCCCACCTTCTCGTCATATATTTCTTACTAGCATTCCTATTCCCCTATAGAATGATATCAATCCCCAAAGCTTACCCAATACTACACTACAACGATTAGGTTCACTGCCTAGGAGGTTTAAAAACTTGCTCGACGAAAAGGAAGTTTCCTTCACCCCGAACGCGCCTTTCGCGCGCATCAGCTATGTTAACAGCTTTCTATTTATTAAATAGGGTTCCTAAAAAAAGGAACAAGGTTACCCCTTATGAACTTTTAACTAAAAGGAAACCCAACCTGAACTATCTCAGAATCTGGGGTTGTAGGGCTGTTGTAAGACTCCCTGATCCAAAGCTAACAAATTTGGGTGAAAGAGGCATTGAATGCATCTTTATTTAATATGGTGAGCATTCTAAGGCTTTTAGATTCTATATTTTAGAGCCTAATAATTAAATTTCAGTTGACTCAATAATTGAATCAAGGGATGCAATTTTTGATGAGGGTAGATTCTCATCAGTCCCTAGACCAAGTCAAAGGATTTCTAATGACATTGGTGTATCAGAGGTCCCTAATAAGGTCCCTGATGAGGTTGTGGTTCAACAACCTAAACCTATGCTCAGAAAGAGCAAAAGGGTCAGAAATCCAAAGTCATTTGGACTTGAGTTTCAATTATATTTAATTGAAGGAACAAGGGATGAAGTCTCTGACCAATACTCCTATTGCTTCATTGTTGAGGATGATCCCAAGACATTTGAAGAAGCAATGAAGTCCTAGGATATTGCTTTCTGGAAAGAAGCAATTAATGATGAGATGGATTCCATCATGGGCAACAACACTTGTGTGTTGGTTGATCTACCACCAGGTTGCAAACCTCTGGGCTGCAAATGGATTTTTGTTGGGAATAATCTGTTACCACGGATAGTATGTGGTTTACACTGCTTGATTTAACACTAGCAGTGGAAACGTATTCCCACTGCCAGTTCATTATTACCACTGCTATCAGTTTAAGTTTAGCTTAACGCGTCTAGATAAGTATAGAATAGATCTTGTGTATATTCTATTATGTTAGCTTTATACTTATCTTTTAAAGGACTCTTTATTGTATAAAAGGAGGTCCTAGGTCATTGTCTTAGGAACTTGATTATTACCTACGTATTACTCACAAAGGCTTCAAGGTGTAACCCTAGTGATACTAAGATCACTCGTATTATTCATCAATAATATTGGAGCTTAAGTTTTGTGTTTAATCTGTGTTTACTCTCATACAATACATCATATAAACTGTCTTCTAAGTATTACTAAGTATATTCCGCGTGCTTAATAATATCATACAAAATATCATTGACACAAGGAGTGTGTCAAGATCTATCAAGTGGTATCAGAGCAAGGTTCTGATATTTTGTTTTAGAAGATCCAAGGATTTTGCTTAACTCACTCACTCAATTCAATGGAGATGGAAAATAACCAATCAAACTCTTCTTCTACTCCAAGACTTCCTAAGCTCAAACTTAATGAGTTTGAGATGTGGAGGATACTTATTGAGCAATACTTCCTTATACAGGACTATGCACTTTGGGAGATCATTCAAACTGGTGATTCTTTCAAATCTGTGACTACTACTTCGAAAATTGGTGAAACAGATGTTGTGAAAGTTTATGTGCCTGAATCAAATGCTGAAAAGGCACAAAGGAAGAATGATCTTAAGGCTAGAAGTTTGCTGCTGATGACTCTTCCTAGAGACCAGATCATTGCATTCAGTAAATTCAAGACTGCTAAAGAATTGTTTGAAGAAATTTGCTCAGTATTTGGTGGTAATGATGCTACAAAGAAGACACAAAAGACATTATTGAAGCAAAGTTATGAAAACTTCTCTACTTCAAGCAATGACTCACTTGATAGCATCTTCACCAAACTTCAGAAGATTGTAACACAGCTGACTATGTTTGGCATTGAGGTAGAAAAGGAAGACCTGAATTTGAAGTTTCTAAGAAGTTTGTCTTCAGAGTTTCAAACTAATGTTACTTTCTGGGAAAACAAATCAGACATTGAAACAATGAAGCTCAATGACCTTTACAACAACTTCAAACTTATTGAGCAAAGGTTGAAGAAGGCATGGAAACTTGGTACAAGCTCTAGTAGCTTGCCATTGTTGTCAACCTCTGTTGACAGTGATGTTTCTGATGATGAAAGTGATGATGATATTGCCATTGTAGGTTCTAAAGTTTCCACTGGTAATGTTAATGTTACCACTGTTGGTTCAAAGAAGAAGGTTGCTAGTATTGGAGACCCTACCTTTTATGCTTTTATCTCCACACAAGTTGATGGCTCTGTCTTAACTCATGAAGACATAGAGCAAATTGATGAAGATGACTTGGAGGAGATGGATATAAAATGGCAGATAGCTCTTCTTAGCATGAGGGCTAAGAAATTTTACAAGAAGACTGGCAAGCCTATCCACATTAATGGTGATGATACTGCAGGTTTTGATAAGAAGAAAGTGGAGTGCTTTAACTGCCACAAGTTTGGACATTTTGCTAGAGAATGTAGAAGACCAAAGACCAAGAACAACAGGTCTACTTGGTACAAGCAAAAGAAGGGACCAACTGTGGAAGAACCAAAGGCAATGTTGGCTATTGATGGTGTGAGCTATGATTGGAGTTTCATGGCTAATGAACAAGAAGAAGAACATTTTGATGCTGCTCTTGTTTCTACTGAAGTTGCTCTCATGGTTTTCTCTGACTCTGAGGTACAAAACTTTGATAGTTGTTCTAAATCATGTAGGGCTGCTAAAGAAGTTGAAAGGCTTAATGATTTATACTCTAATGAAAGGCAAGAGTTATATACTGCTAATTATACTGTGTCTAATCTTAGGAGAGCTATGGCAGTATTAGAAAAGCAAATAGAGCACTATCAGGAAAATGAGTCAAAATATAATGATGATATGATTCTTCTTAGGAGAGAGGTAGAATATACAACTGCTGTGAATGAAGCATACCAAAAGGAGCTTGAAAAACTCCAAAAGAAAAATGAAAATGTCAATTTAACTCTAGACACATGTTTTCATCAGTCTAAGTCAATTGATAAAATTTGGAATGCTCAAGTTTATAGTAAAGCTAAGTCAGGTATGGGTTATAATACAGTGCCTCCACCACTAAGAGGTGTTCCATCACCTCCAGGTATAGATTTAGCTCATACAGACATAAAGGATTTTAAGGATCTTGAAAGAGAATATGGTCCTTTAAAAGATATAGTGGTGAAGAGTGAGGAAGAGAGTAAGCTTGATAATGATGTTTTTGAGAGTGCTAGTGACTCATCTGTTGTAGATGAGAATGTTAAAAAGAATGTAGAAACTTCTATCCCAAAAGTTGTTAATACTGTTACAGAGGAACCTAGGAAACAATTTAATAAACCTAGACCAACTGTAAAGTATGCTGAGATGTATAGGAACAAGCCTGCAGCTCCTAGGGGTAATCATAGGAGTTGGAATCATGTTAAATCTCAACAACTAGGTAGTGATTTTGTGATGTACAATAAGGCATGCTATATCTGTGGTAGTTTTGATCATTTACATGCTTATTGTGATTATCATAATGGGAGAAGGGAAGTATATGGGAATAAAAGGGTGGAGTCTAATAAGTTTTAACATAATGTACACCCTAACTCACATTGCAAAATGGTCCCAAGAGCAATTCAACTTAGAAGTGGCCTCAAAACTTTTGCCACTGCAAAAACTGTTAACACTGCTTATCCTAAGTCACATGTTAAAAGTGCAAACTCCAAAACATTTTTTGCAAAATCTGCACAAACAGGGAAAGGAACCTTTCAAGCTAAAAAGGTTAATTATAATCAACAGTGGGTACCTAAAAAGAAACCAGCAGTTATCACTGCTCATTCAAAGGTTACCACTGCAAGGGTTTTGAACAAGAAAAGGGGGAACATGGGCAATGATGTGAAGGCCTCAGCAGGTTGGGAATGGAAACATAAAGGAAATACCTCTACAACCAATCCCAATGGTGTATCAATGACCTTTGATAGATTTAACTATATTGATACACGAGGCAGATCCAAGTCAATCATGGCTTGGGTCCCCAAAAGAAACTAACTCTTTACTCTTATGTGCAGGAACATCCAAGGTCAAAAAGATCAGATCAAAGATATACAGATAGTGGGTGTTCAAGGCACATGACTGGCAACAAGTCTTATCTTTCTAATTTTGAGCACTATGATGGACAGTTTGTCAGTTTTGATGATGAAGTTAGTGGAACAAAATGTGTGATGCAGGAACACTTCAGATAAAGGAAAACATGGATTATTATTATTATTACACAAAACTGCACTCTAAGTGCAGCAGTTACATCCATGAAGTACATATTACAAGCATCACAACATAAAACTGAAAGACAACTACCAACAACCTACCCCAAACACAAGCTTTCTAACCCATCCCTTTCCTACCCATCATCTATCATCTATGGCTTCTTGGGAAAGCCCCAGTTTGGCATCACCTTTGGAGCCCCACGCATGTTAATCCACTCGTACACTCTAGGGCTAGCTAACCCCATCACCAATATCCTAGTAGGTGGTGAGGATGATGAAGGACGGGATGATGGTGGAGTTGATTGCAATGGCAGAAAAGGTGATGGTTGGAGCTTTTCAGAAGGAGCTATTGCTGCAAGAGGGGGAACACTCAGGACTCTTCCAGAGGTCTCATCCTCTGTATCCACATATGGTGATACATAGGAGCTAATCTCTTAGCTATCTTCCTTGTTTAATGCATCCTGAGGCTCTGGTTGTAGTGATGATGGACCTGCAGGAAAAGGACTTGAAAGTACTGTTGAATGTTTTCTCTTCTTGGATACAACCTTCTCATACTCTTCTTTTTCAACTCTCCCAGGGTTTTTCAAAACAAAGTCATCCCATGAACTATCGGATGAACTGCTAGAAGAAAGATTGATTGGACTTGATTGACTCATGGTGTTGTTGGAGATATGATCTTTGAAAGTGAAAGTTTTGGAGTATGTGATTTGAGTGATTTGTGTTAAATTGTTTGTTAAATATATGTTAAGTTGGATTCAAGAAATTAATGAGGGGAAGGTGCAAGTAGTTGAGAAGTAAATTGGAGTCATGTGGCCTTGGAAAGTGTATCAATGCTTATGAGTTGACTTTATTAAGTATAGCCTCTGCTATGTTCATTTCTTTCCATACACTAACCATTGCCAAACTCAACAGTGATTCCAGTGTTTGATTCATGTTTGTTAGTTGCAGTTTTGAAGGATTCTTTGTTTACATTCAGTTGTTACTCGTTGATGAATCGATGCTTGAAGGTTGTTTAGATTCTATCTAGTTGTCCACTGATATTTACACAGAAATTATTTTACAGTGGGAACTATAATGCAACCAGTGGTAACATGCTCACAGTGGAAAAAGGAAAAACAAAGGAACTTCATTACTATAACGTGATACATAAACATCAAAGTGAAAATACTTATTATCATCCAAACACAAAAGACTGAAACCTAGTAAATCCTACACCTAACTTCAGCTACTCCATTGGCTTCTTGCCTTTGCCCACATTGTCATGCTTGTTTCTTGGTGCCCTCTTCCTTTTTTTCTTAAATGTGGATTGCATTCTTGAACATGGAAGCCCAAGAACCTGTGGAGGAGGCTTTGGTAGCATTGCAGGCCTTGTTAGGATGAATATCTGCTTCATATTGGAGATAGCTGTTTCAAGTTCTATTGAAAGAGCCTTTGGCAAATCTTTAGCCATGGAATAAGTTTCATCATTCTCCTCATCATCATCAGATGTGCTGGAGTAGAACTCAAGAGATTTTGCAGGCTTAGCTGCAGGCATACGCTTAGCAGTCTCTTTGGTATACCTTTTGGATGAAGAGCCAGCCCCTGATGGAATGTATCCATACCATCCTGATGCTTCAGAGGAGGACTCTGACTCGATTACATATTTTTCTTCTGAGTCTGAAGAGATGTTGATGGTATTGGAGGGATTACTCATGATTGTTTTAGGATTCTTGGATGTTTTGAATGTGATTTGATGAAGATTTCAACAAGCCAAGCCTCCTTATGTAGACAAGGTCGGTTGAAAAGGTTATTTAATGAAAATATTTACTTTTTCCTATTTTGGTAGGTTAAGGAGTAAATATAGATATTATCAAGTTGACTTTGGAAGATATTTTACTTGGACAATGGTTTGGTTTAAGGTAACTTTGGTATGTGTCAAGTTGGTTATTCTTATCTCTTACAGCTACATAACCAAAGATTTGATAGGAGTTGAATGTAAAAGGTGTATATCTGAGATACACAACAAATGGTTATTGATTCACCATGTCTAATCCACATAAGAATCAACTAGTCCAGAGCAAACGGCTACTGGTAAAGACTTGACAAATCCGTTTATGGTTGATAGTTTACCAAAAACTATATGGTTATCAACTCACCATATTCTTTATGATTAAGAGTTGGCTAGTCCATAACAAACGGCTCATGGTAAAGACATATCAAATCCGTTGATAGCTGGTAGTTTGCTAAAAACTATAATAAGAGCAGTCTTGTTATCATGATTTTATTTACCACTGCTCTTTGAAATTTTTGTGAAAAATTACCACTGCTAGTTCACAGTTTCCACTGACAGTGTTATTTTACCACTGATGTTCTATCCATTACAACTGCTTGTGTCAGTAACTATTTTTTACTAGCCGTTGAAAGTAACCACTGTTTGTCATATATATAGGGTTAAAATTTTATGGAAATTATCTTCTTTCCATATTTTAATACTTTCTAAAGATAATTTTACTTGCGCAATAATTCTAAACCCTAACCCTATATATCTTTCTCTCTCAATTGGCTAGTTAATTCTTTCATTATTACTGACATCATCTTGTTTTTCATAAAAAGTTTCTATGGCATCTTTGAAGTTTGCTGATGAGCACAATCTTGTGGCCTGCTTACAAAAGTCTAATGAGAAGAGATGCCCTGTTTATCATCAAATTGTGGACTTTCTACATACCACACATATAATGTATGCTTTGCTTTTGAAACCCACAATATATATCTCTCAAATCAAACAGTTTTGGACTACTGCCAAGTCTATAACACTTGAGATTGGAGATACACATGAAAGAGTGGATGCTCTACGAGCCACTGTGGGTGGGGTAACTATTAATGTTACTGAGGCATCTTTGAGGAGAATACTCCACTTGGGTGATCTCAATGGTGTCATTACATTACCTCTGCCTGAAATTCATGATACTTTATCATCCATGGGGTATGATACCACTGACAAAAAGGCTACTTTCAAAAAGAGTGGTTTTTGTCCCCAATGGAGATTTTTTATTCATACTCTGTTGCATTGTCTCAGTCCAAAGAAAACATCTTATGAGCAATTTAGTTCAACCATGGCTTATCCTTTGGTTTGTCTAGTCACTGATAAGATTTTCAACTGGTTAAATTATATTTTTACAAGCTTGAAAGGCAATGTACAAAGTAAAACCAAATTTTTAATGTATCCAAGGTTTGTGCAAGCAGTGCTTAATGAGTTTCAACTGCAACCCCACACAAATGTTTATCAAATCAGTTGCCTAAAGCCTAAAGTTTTTCAAAATTTGAACAAAGATGGCAATATGATTTTTACACCTCTCCTACCACAAATGCTTGCTAAAATTTTAACTGAACAAAACACATCCACAATTAATGTTCCAAACATTGTTTATACCCCACCAGTTTCAAGAACCTATGAGAGAAGGCCTAAACAGTCAACTCCTCTCATGACAACACGGCAAGTTTCTGAACCTTATGGTCTAGGAACAAGCAGTGGTGGTTCTAGACTTCAACCTAGTCCCACTAGGGAGGAATCTGAACCTTTGCCCCATGATTCACCTCTCCCAACAGGTAACACAGTTGGAAGTGATGAGGCAGTGGGAACCAATTGGAATTTATGGTTTTGTGTACCAAGTTAGCAAAGCAGGTTGAATCTCTACAGAAGTCTTTGGTCCAAATCAAGAAGCAGCATGCCAAAGATATTCAATACTTAAAGAAAGAGATTCAGACATTAAAGGAAGAGATACAAGGGTTGAAACAGCACAAGAGGACTGCAAATCTGGTGATTTCATCTTCATCCTCACCAACTGATGGTGATTCAGCTTATCAAGATTTGGGAAATTCTTCCAAACAGGGAGGAAAACAGGTGCTGACACTGAGGGGAGGACAATTGATTTTGAAGATGAAGGAGATACAAGTAAAGGAGCAAAGGAAACTAAAACTCATGGAGAGCAACTTGAAGATCAAGACATTTTTCAAACTGCAACAGATTTTACCACTGATGTTATTTCCACTACAGAACCAAATTTTTCTACTGCAAGTGAAGAATTTGATAATTTGAAGAAAGATAAGGGTAAAGCAGTTATGGAAGATGTAGAGCAAACTGGAAGAAAAACTTCAAAGAAAAGACAAACTCAGATTGATCTTGATAGAGAACTTGCTAAGAAGATAGCAGAAGATCAAATTGCTGAGAAAGTTGCTGAGAAGAAAAGATTGAAAGAAATGGAAGTTGCAAGCTTTTTGGATGCTAAAAGATTAGATAGAATGGAAGATTTTTTTGAAGATCCACTTTCCAATGTTCAACCTACAGTTCTTAGAGAGAAGACTCCATAGTTTAGTTATGTTCCTACTAAAGATGATATTGAATTCTTGATTGCTAATAATCCAGAAATCAAGAAAAAGGCAATTGACCTGGTAGCTGATGCATCCTTAACTAAGGAACAAAGAACAGCTCATTTGAAGGATTTTATTCAAATGAAGAACAATCAATCACTTGAAGATGTGATTAGTACAGTCAAAAAGGGTCAAAATAAATCAAGACAACCTTCCAAGAGATAAATTCTTTCATATATGAAGACTTATTGTTGTCATGTTGGTAGTTGGAAGATGCATCAATTCAAAGGAATGTCTGATGATCAAATTGAAAAAGCTTACTACAGAACTCAAAAACATGATAAAGCTTTTATTCCAATGGGTTATGAAGAAAAAGCAAAAAGGGTTCCTAGATTGAAGAGAAAGGCCAAAGTAAGTGATTCTCAAACTGTTAAGAAGACTAAGGTTGATGAAGATCAAACAATGTCTACTGAGAAGGAAGTTCCTACTGAGAAACTTACTGAAGATCAATTGACTGGAATGATTGTGATTGAAGAAAGAGATTTTTATCCAGAACCACTACAAGTTCGACATCCTATTATTGATTGGGAAGTTTTCACTGCTAGCAATTTTGCTCCATCATGGAAGATCACAAGACTAGGTGGTGCAACTTCATCATTCATGACATTTGAAGATCTTATTAAAGCTTTTGACAGAGATGACCTTAATACACTATGGAGATTAGTTCAAGAAAGGTTTAATGCACAAGATCTCAAAGATACAAAGGAGATGCAGTTATGGGTGAATCTTAGAAGGCTCTATGAACCAAATGTTGATGATGACTTCTGGAAAACCTTATTCACAAGTTTTGGTACTAAATGGTTTTACTATGATTCATGTGAAGTTCATCATGTCTCTACAACAAATGGAGAAGACTTTTTCATGCTTGCTGAGAAAGAATATCCACTTAGAGCTGGAGCTCTTACAGTGATCTTAACCTTACCAATATGAGTTAATGAAGACAATAAAAAGGTCAGAGCATTGTTACAAAGACTTCAAGATCAATGTTCAAGAGCCATACAGAAGTTAAAAAAGAAGTGAAGTGTTTGATTGAATTCCCCAAATCCTTGAAGATAATGCATATTGAAGAAACTTATTGATTTACAGAGAAATCATAAGTTTAGGGGAGGATTGTTGGGAATAATTCGTTACCACGGATAGTATGTGGTTTACACTGCTTGATTTAACACTAGCAGTAGAAACATATTCCCATTGCCAGTTCATTATTACCACTGCTATCAGTTTAAATTTAGCTTAACGCGTCTAGATAAGTATAGAATAGATCTTGTGTATATTCTATTATGTTAGCTTTATACTTATCTTGTAAAGGACTCCTTGTTGTATAAAAGGAGGTCCTAGGTCATTGTCTTAGGAACTTGATTATTACCTACGTATTACTCACAAAGGCTTCAAGGTGTAACCCTAGTGATACTAAGATCACTCGTATTATTCATCAATAATATTGGAGCTTAAGTTTTGTGTTTAATCTGTGTTTACTCTCATAAAATACATCATATAAACTGTCTTCTAAGTATTACTAAGTATATTCCGCGTGCTTAATAATATCATACAAAATATCATTGACACAAGGAGTGTGTCAAGATCCATCAATTTTCAAAAGGAAAATGAAGGTAGATGGAACTATTGAAAAGTTCAAGGCTAGACTAGTCATTCAAGGCTTTAAACAAAAGTCAGGAATTGACTACTTTGATACTTATGCCCTAGTGGCTCGTATCAGTACCATTAGATTGCTGATTGATTTGACATCAATTCATAATATGATTATTCATCAGATGGATGTGAAGACAACTTTCTTGGATAATGAATTGGATGAGGAGGTTTACATGAACCAACCTCAGGGCTTCATCATGCCTGGTAATGAAAACAAGGTGTGTAAACTGGTTAAGTCATTGTATGGACTCAAACAGGAACCTAAGCAATGGCGTCAAAAATTTGATGAAGTGGTTTTGTCTAGTGGTTATGTTCTTAACAAATGTGACAAATTTGTGTATATCAAATTTGATGAATCTAGTAAAGGAGTCATCATTTGTTTATATGTTGATGACATCCTGATCTTTGGCACCGACCAAAATTAGGTTGACTTGACAAAGGAATTTTTGTCATCAAGGTTCTCCATGAAGGATATGGGGGAGGCTAATGTTATCCTTGGTATAAGGATTAAGCAAGAGAGTAATGGAATTTCAATCACTCAGTCTCATTATATTGAGAAGGTACTGAGGAAATTCAACCACTTTGATTGTACTCCAGTGAGTACTCCTATGGATACAAGTAAGAAGCTGATGCTTAATACTGGCAAGGCTGTATCTCAACTTGAGTATTCCAAGGTGATTGGCTGCCTAATGTATGCCATGACTTGTACAAGACCTGATATTTCTTTTACAGTGGATAAATTGAGTAGGTATACTAGTAATCCTAGTGCTCATCACTGGCTAGCAATTCAGAGGGTACTGAAGTATCTGAAGGGAACTATGGACTATAGTCTCTCTTATATTGGTTATCTTTCAGTATTCGAAGGATACACTGATGCAAGTTAGATCAGTAACACTGACGACAATTCGGCTACTAGTGGCTGGGTATTCCTACTTAGTGGAGGTCCAATTTCTTGGGCATCCAAGAAACAAACATGCATCACCAATTCAACAATGGAATCTGAATTTATGGCTCTAGCAGCTGCTGGTAAAGAGGTTGAATGGTTGAGAAACTTGCTTTTTGAGATTCCATTGTGGCCTAAACCTATAGCACCTATTTCTATCTGTTGTGATAGTGCAGCTACACTGGTTAAGGCTTATAGCCAGATGTACAATGGGAAGTCTAGACACTTAGGTGTCAGGCATAGCATGATTTGTGAGCTTATTATGAATGAGGTGATTTCTATAGAGTTTGTAAGATCTCAACACAATTTAGCTGATCATCTGACGAAGGGATTAGCTAGAGAATTGGTTATAAAGTCTGCTAAAGGGATGGGTTTAAGTCCAACTTAGTCACTGAATACTAAGACACCCAACTCCCTCCTAAAGAAACTTAGGAGCTGAGTTCAATGTGGAAAGGTGAACATTCAGTGGACTGGAGCACATGTTTTATTTACATCCCAAGGTTGTGCTCGATTCCTGCTGAAAAGGAGGATGAAGTCTTTACTTCTTAATGGTTGATTTCTTTGAAAAAGTGCTAAGCAGGAGCATGAATAAAGAGGAACCACCTATGTGAATGTTGAAGTTTTGCCGCTTCAGGGAGCTTTGGACTTTTGACTCTTACAACACTTATGAATTTGGATATGGACACATGGCTTGTATAGTGTCAGGAGCTTTTAAGTGTTTGAAAACTTGTGTGTATTTTATCTTCAAGTATTCAGATGGGTTGAAGGGTTCAATTCTTAGAACACTATGATTCTCGAATATTTGAACGTGTAATGTACTAAGATGGAAATTCAATCCTCAAGATATTTTCGTTTATGAACATGTTTTGTTTGATGTTTGATTTTCATGCAAAAGAAGTGAACTAAATATGGGAAGGATTGTTGGAAAATTTAGTGCACTTGTGGGATTAGTTCACACTTGGTTTTGGGTTAGGAGGTACGGAGTGTACACCCGTGAGGTCCCTGAACACCCTGACTCGATAGTGGTTAGTACTGCTAGTGTTGGTTAATACTGCTAGTGTAGTGACTGATGGTTCCTAATGCTAGTGTAGTGACTGATGGTTCCTACTGCTAGTGTATTGGTTCCTGCTGCTAGTGTATTGGTTCTTGCTACTAGTGTATTGGTTCCTACTGGTAGTGTTACAGTGATTAACTTGTAATAGCTTTGACCCATTCAAGTGGTTGTTATGACTGCTCTATAACCACGTTTAATTGGTCATGTAACCACTATTCCTATGATAATAGAGGCTTATAATGGGTGATTAATTGGCCGTTAATCACTCATAAAGTCCATTAACTAGGGTTGAGTGTTCTCTACTATATATAGAGTTCGACATCATCAACATGAAAATATAGAGAAAAACCAGGAGAATCAAACAGAAAACTAAAACACTTATACGTAAGGGTTATTGATTTGTGGCTAATTCAATAACTAACATTTGGTCTTATCCCAAGTAGATATTTGTGTAACCCAGTCATAGGGTCGAATAGTTTACTTAGGAAAATGATCACACGATTCCAAATGATATCTGGTAACCTGATTTGGTCTTGCATTGCTACTAATTATCTTACCCTGTTGGGCTCATAACCACCAACATGACTGGTATTACATCAGAGCTGAAAATAGGCCACAGTCGGTGTAATGTTGTAACGAAACTGAGATAGTGATTTATAGACACAATTTGTTAAATTTATATGAGAAAATATGTTGGGTCTGTATTTTCTCTTTCCTTTATTGTTGCTTATATGTAATCCAATTTAATCACAATTGACCTATTTACAAAATTGTATGAGGATATAGGTTAGTTAGCCTTGCATGTTTATAAGTACGAATTTGCCAAATACCCTTTAAAATTATAAGCATAAACTACATATTCTGCATCCAACATTGTTTATTCCTCGAATCCGCATGTACATCACATTGTTTTAATATTACATTTTACAACGTTTTGAATTTGAAATGACCGTAGACATCATAAACGATAAAGTTTATTTGAGACATTTTATGGATCAAAATATATATATATATATATATATATATATATATATATATATATATATATATATATATATATATATATATATATATATATATATATATATATATATTTTCTTTTCTTTTTTTTATTAGCTTTCTTTGTTTTTACTTTCATTGTGAAAACGTTGTAACAAATTAAGGAAAACTTATCTATATTCCATTTTATGTACAATGCTCTAAGCCACAAACTTTGTATATATATTCCAACAAAGAACCTTACTCCAACCCACATGAACACAAAGCACATATGGCATCCATAACAATCACTAAGGTCTTATTTCCTTCAACGATATTCTTAACTACTCTATATTTTGCTTCATGTTCTTCAGATGAAGTTGATGCTCTCTTAAAATGGAAAGCAACTCTCCATAGCCAAGATAACAACACTCTTTTATCTTCATGGGCAAATGATCAAAAAACAGTGTCTCCATGTAACTGGTATGGGCTTTCATGCAATGAAAATGGTAGCATAAACAGACTGAACCTTTCGTACTCTGGTTTGAATGGTACACTTAATTATTTCTCTTTCAATTCGTTTCCAAATCTTGTCTATTTCAATCTTACAACCAACAACTTTTTTGGTATCATCCCATCTGACATTGGTCACCTTTCGAAACTAGTTTATCTTGATTTCTCTTCTAATCAATTCACCGGAAAAATTCCACAGGAAATTGGTAAGTTGATGTCACTAGAAGGGCTAGAGCTACAAATGAACAATCTAACTGGTCAGATACCACAATCTTTAGGTGAACTTAGATCCCTTAATCTACTTCGGCTCTTTAAAAATAAGCTTTATGGTCCCATTCCAAAAGAGTTAGGAAACTTGGTGTCTCTTACTATTCTGCAGCTGGGGGAAAATCGACTCAATGGTTCAATGCCAGAATCTTTCGGTAACCTTATAAATTTACAAAAATTGAATCTCATGGAGAATCAACTTTCGGGTCGTATTCCACAAGAGTTAGGAAAATTGAAGTTGGTTCAGTTACAGCTTGGTAAGAACAGGTTTTCTGGTATTTTGCCAGAGAAGATCTGCAATGGTGGGAAACTCGAGAAGTTCCAAGTTGATGATAATAAGCTTACAGGTCGAGTTCCGAAAAGTTTGTATAACTGTTCGAGCTTGATCCGAGTACGGTTTGATGTAAACCAACTCACAGGAGATATTTCCGAGAGCTTTGGTGCCTATTCGCACCTCAATTACATAAATCTCAATGATAACAACTTTTATGGAAAGATCTCTGACAATTGGAGTAAGTGCAAGAACTTAACAACGATACAAATGGGAGGAAATCGAATCAGTGGTAAGATACCACTTTCTCTGGGAAACTCGCCTAAACTAGAAGTACTTAATCTTTCTTCCAACGTTTTGGTTGGGCAGATACCAAAGGAATTTGGAATGATGATCAGACTCGAGAAGCTTGTCTTGAGCAACAATCAACTTTCTGGTGATGTGCCACAAAATCTTGGATCACTTGCTGAACTCGCATATCTTGATTTGTCCATGAATACGTTGAATGGGCGAATTCCATCTTCAATCGGGGACTACTCAAAACTGTTCAACCTAAATTTGAGTAACAACAAATTTACTCATGAAATCCCAGCTCAGATAGGTAGATTGCTTCACCTATCTCTTCTTGATCTGAGTCACAATTTACTCAGCGGTGAGATCCCTTCAGCACTTTCAAGTCTGAATAGTTTGGAGATGCTCAATATTTCGCACAATAATCTTTCTGGTCCAATTCCAAAGACATTTGAGTCAATGAATGCCCTTTGGAACATTGATTTATCATATAACCAGCTAGAAGGTCCCATTCCCAACAGTAAAGGTTTTCTGAATGTATCAGTAGAAGCATTGCAGGGGAACAAAGATTTGTGTGGAAATGTTAGCGGCTTGAAGCCATGTCCTTCAGAAAGGCATACCTTGAACAACGTAATCCACAAACTAGCACTCGTGATCTCTCTTCCACTTCTCGGAGCACTTCTAGTTTGTGGTCTTGTGGGAACTTTTGCTTTTTATATGTGGAGATTGAAAAAGATGTCATCGACACAACTTGTGGAAGAAGAGAGACCCTGTCCAGATTTTTTCTCAATTTCAACTTTTGATGGAAAGGAGACTTATCTCGAAATCCTAAGAGTCACCGAGGAGTTTAACGAAAAATATTGCATCGGAAAGGGAGGATGCGGAAGTGTGTACAGAGCGAGCTTGGCATCAGGCGACATAGTTGCTGTAAAGAGACTTCATTCGTCGGCTGAAGTGATCAATCGTGATGATTTTTTTAACGAGATCAGAGCATTGACAAGTATACGACACCGTAACATCGTGAAACTACAAGGCTACTGTTCACATGCTAGAATCTCGTTTTTGGTTTACGAGTACCTTGAAGGGGGTAGCTTAGCTGATAATTTGAGCAATGAAACCGCACATTATTTGGATTGGAAGAAGAGGGTGAACATAATCAAAGGTGTTGCACATGCTTTATCGTATATGCACCATGATTGTTCACCGCCTATCGTTCATCGTGACATATCAAGCAAAAATATCTTGCTTGATTCAGAGTATGAAGCATGTGTTTCCGATTTTGGCACATCCAAGATTCTGAACAAAGACTCGTCGAATTGGAGTAATGTCGCAGGAACATATGGTTACCTTGCACCAGGTAAGTTTATTATGTTGTCAATCATAATATACACAATCTAATTAAGCTGTTATTTCCTTACAAATGAAAGACTCGTCGACTCGGCGTAATCATAACCATTTTTTTTATTTTTTTTCAGAATTTGCTTACACAATGAAAGTAACTGAAAAGTGTGATGTGTATAGCTTCGGGATTCTAGTGTTAGAAGTCATCAAAGGAGAGCACCCAGGTGATACAGTAACTTCTCTAACATCTTTATCAACCAACAAGGTTGACCTTGAAGATTTACTGGATCATCGTCTACCAGTTCCACTCCTGGAAATCAAAGAAGTTGTGACATCGATCTTGGTTCTAGCGATAAGATGTGTTAATTCAGATCCCGAGATAAGGCCTACAATGTATGATGTTTCACAGGAACTTGCTTCATTTCCTTAAAGACATCTCTAAGAGTAATAATTACTTAATATAGACATAAAGTATTATCATATTTGGTTCCGGTCTTTAGGGTTTTTATGGTATTTTCAGATGTAAGATGGTGTTGTAGTAATTAGCAATGCTTAAGCATCACATAGTATCAATAAATCACTTTAGTTTAGGTTGTTTATATATATATTGTTTACTTGTAGCAATAACAAACCAGACCAAGTAGGCAAGTAGTTTTATATTTTAGTGATCATGCACCACGAGTACAATAAGTCTATAAGTTATTACATTACCAATGAACAATGAAGATGTTAAAAACTATGTAACAATACCAATTTAAGAATTTGCGTGCTCAAAATACCGATGCAATATTCTGTGTGGCATTTCATGGAACAGCTGATGTCGATCATTGTGAAATAATGGCCACTAACTTTTAAACCTCTATTTGACATGTACGACAAACCTCCATTAGGGAAAAATAGTAATAAAACACAATAACATTGATGTAAAGAAAATTTCATGGAATAGCATACGAGTTTGTTGTTTGTTTTTGTTTTATCTTTTTTATATTACTGTGTTTGTAAAGAAAATTTCCACACAAGGACCAATTTTGTAAGAACATACAGGTTCACTACAGGGACCAAAAAACACACATATAATATTGATGTAAGAAAATCTCCACACACGCACCATTAACGTAAACCATTTTACCATCATTTGGTCAAAGTTTTATCGGATTATATCAAAATATTCGAAATTGAGAAGGTTTTTTTTTTTTTTTTTTAGTTAAAGAGTTTTCCCGGTAAATATATTACTCCAAAAAACATTTAAGTAAAAAGGATATGAGTGAAGTCTCATATCTCAGCCCGTTACATAGGTGGTAACGCTAACATAACAAGACACTTCCTATCCTTAAAACAGTAAAACAACCACTACTCACTAGATTACATTTGACTCAAAAGCAAGCATAACCTAACGCCTAGATTGCTTACTACCACGACCTTGGAGTTTGATATCATACATGTCAGAAAAAACATCAAATTGCTCTGGTAAATCATAGACCTGATCCGCATAATCATCATAATAATCTTCAAGCTTATGACCACTGCCATTTGATGCGAGAAATTTAGCCATAGGATTATCCGGCTCAAGCACCTCCTCATCATCACTTTCAGAAAAAAGATTAAAGTTGACTTTTAGGTTCTCGTAGGTAGAGATCGCTTTGTATCGCCAGAGAGAAAAATTGAGAAGGCTTTGGCTATGGAACGTGGTGTTTGATGATGAGGTTGACATTGTTCACTAGGAGTCGATTGCTATGTTTCCTTGATTTAAGGTATCTAGCATTGAGCTTTGAGTTACGAGATGATTTGAAAAACGTATCCTTCATTATAGTTTAGAAGGTTCATCTTCCATGGAAAATGTGACTGTTGTTGGATCTTGGATGGACGGTTCTTGATGAACATATTGCATATTGGGTTGCATGTTAGCTAAAACGATGTTTGAATATTTAGAATTTGATCTCTCATGGGGTTGTTTCTCATTCTAAAACAGATGTATCATGCCATATGTTGGATTTTTTTATAGTAGTTGGGGTAATTAAGTGCCCTGGTAAAATATATTACTCCAAAAAAATGTTTAAGTACAAAGGATGAGGGTGAAATCCCACACCTCATCCCAATAAAAGGCAAAACAAACACACCAATTGTGCTTCAAACTTAAACAATCATAAAAGAGGCATACCAATCTTATGAACTAAACACACCAATGTTGTCTAGTTTTACTTCATCAATTGTGCAATTGTGGTTAGTTTTACTTTGCTAACATCGTCAAGTTTCGTGTAAATATCACAATATCGTATGATATCGCAAAATATCATAAAAAATCAACTAAACATAGAAATGTACAAGTACGCATGCGAGGCTGAGAAGACAGTTGAGAAGCTTGACGGTGAGAACTGATTTTCTTAATTTTTTTAATTGTGTGCCTTATGGTTCAAATGGATAACATGTTCTTTGTATGTGTTTGTTGTTGGAAAATTTAGTGCACTTGTCGGATTAGTTCACATCTGGTAATGGGTCAGAAGGTACAGAGTCTACACGTCTCTAAACACCCTGACTCTATAGTGGTAAACTTCAGAATATTACTTTTGTTAGCAGAGTTAATACTACTAGTACTAATGTTACCAGTGTTAGGCAGAGTTAATACTTCTAGTACTAACATTACTATTGTTGGCAGAGTTAATACTACTAATACTAATGTTAATACTGTTAAGCAGAGTTAATACTGCTAGTATTAACATTACTACTGTTGGCAGTTATAACTGCTTTATGACCACATTTAATTGGTCGTGTAACCACTATTAGCTATAATAGGGATAATTATGAGGCGATTAATGGGCCGATTAATCATCATAATTCCATTTGACTGGCTATGAGTATTTTCCTATAATAGGAAATCACATATGCATGAAGGACACACAATAACATAAACACTTGAATGCGCAAGGGTTATTGACATGTGCCAAAATCATTAACATCCATTCGGTCTTATCCCAAGTAGATATTCGTTATACCCAGGCATTAGGGTCGAATAATTTACTTTGGAAAGTGATAACACGATTGATGCAGGTTTTACTGACCAGACCTTAATATTATAGTGTCTCTCTATACCTATGGTCTACCCTAGTGCACTAACGGGCAGTGTACCCGGTCATGTGTAGTGTAGTAACCGGTAAAGCTGAGGTCGTCTCAAGAGATATATGTGTTGGATTATTACTAGTCTAATTGTCACAGAATAATAACGGTTTCGATAGGGATTTAATTAATTAAACTACTAATGCAGAATAGACAAAAGCAGAAAAAGGATAAAGGGAAATCAATAGAGGAGAGTGGTGCTAACCTAGTTAATCCTCTTAGCTAGTTATGTCTACGTCTACTTACTTCCAATTACTTCAGGTGGGGTCAAAGTCGAGTGGACAGCATTTGGTCAATTCGCCCTAACCTATCAGCAAAGATGCCACCACATGAGAAATCAGGAGCACCGTCATAAGTCTTGTTGTTCCTGGTCCCCTAAGCCAAGTCATTAAGTACCGCTACATGCTAGATTCATAATAGTGAGTGCCCGGCCGTTAAGAACTTAGACACTACACCCCCCCCCCCCCCAATTCTTAAGTTCATCCAAACGATAGGTGATCAGTTGGTCAAATCATAGGTGATCAGTTGGTCAAATCGCACAAGTAGAAAGGGTCGTCAGTTGGTCATATCTTACCCTTCCCGTCTCAGTCCGCTCATCTAAGGTCAGTTGGTCATATCTCCTAGGCAATTGGCCTCTACCACCATTCAAAACTACCGAACCAAGGGTGGCTACCAATGAACTATGCATGCATACACTTAGAAATAATTGTACGAAAGTAAAGTAAACGCAAACAAAACAATTAAGGAATCATAACTAGGCTAGCACCAAAAGCTGCTTAGACGCTCATATTAATCATGCAAACCAATTCAATATTCAAAGGTACGAAATACATGAATTGAAAGTAAAAGAAATATAAAACGCTAATGCTTATCATAGTGGAGTGACTTCTCCCTTGGAGACAACTCCGTATGCTCCTCTAGACCTGCCTTGAGCTTTTTCCCACGTTCTCAGAGTGTTGTGTGCGGAATGGGATGATTAGAAATGCTGGAATTCATGGGGTATTTATAGGCCAGATCTGGGTTACGGCGTAACCAATATAAGAGTTACGCCGTAACATTCTATTTCTTCGTATAATGCACTAGATCTGCTGGTTACGGCGTAACCTTATGAGTGGTTGCGCCGTAGTCTTCAATAAACTCGGTTACGTCGTAAGAGATGCAATAGTTACAGCGTAAGTATCAGCGGCGTGGAACCTCATTTGACCTAATGTAGTTACGTTGTAACCTTTGGGTAGAGTTACGCAGTAACCTTCTGATAAGTTAGCATTCTGAGTCACGCAATAGTTACGGCGTAATGTGAGAGACGAGTTACGCCGTAACTTCTTCAAAGTAGTATACTGTGATAAATCTTTAGATATTTCTCCAGTTCCGCGTCTCTTTAGCTCCAATGCTCGTAATTTACCTGAAAGTGAAAAATAATGGAAAACAAGTGTAAATCCATATAAATGATATAAATAACGAGCATTATCGGGAGAAATTGACACATAGTATTCAGGACTATTTGATGTTATCAAATATCCCCCCACTTGAACTCTACTTGCCCTCAAGTAGACCTTATTAGAAAGATTCCTAAAAAGATATCTCCCATAACCTGGAAAATACGAGTTTACAAATCCCTTATGCTAGAATAAAATAAAACTGAACACCTCACGAAAGGGGAACAAACACTCAAATCTCTCAACTATTCTAAGTGTCAATTTCGGGGTGATCACTCAATCGCACAGTCATAGCATGTATTCTATCATAAGCTTGGTGGTTACACAAATCTCCACCACTAGAGTTAAGGGCTAAACAATTCTCGAAGGCAATATGGGTAGACACGACAAGGGTTAAGGGGTGACTCGTCATTACTAACATGTCACGGCGAAGTGGACAAAATAAATGATACATGACCAAATCCATGGCCAAGACACCAAAGATTGCTCGCTGCATCACCTACACACGCTTCATGACTAAAGGGTAGGATAAGACATGTGGTATATAATTGGTGTAAAATAAAAAACAAGCAGGTAGTCTAAATCTATAACCAAGTCATCACCACTTACCGTCCGACCAAAGTTCAAGCTTTGAGGTCAAGAAACCGGATCATGAAATGCAAGGTAGATGTGTCATTAGAGGACGTCGTGATGGGCACACTACCTTTTCTCCAACTGTTGGCATAACTACCAACTCCAATCTTCAAATGTGACTGAGGTGGCCTCCTCGATACTAAATCAATAAAGCTCATACAACAGTGCTTATAACATCGCACTTTACAATAATCATAACAACTTTTTTTTAATCACTTTTTTTTTCAACATAACAATAATATAACATAATATCCCCCCACTTGAGATGAACAATGGGAATTCGTGGGGTCTTCAATGATCTTCAGAAATGTTGTCGATGAAAGCGTGATTTCCGAACCTTTCCACTCAAACCTTGAACTTAGGAAAATGATGACTTCCCAATCACAAATAAAGACTATAGGGTAGGCTAAGGTGTATAGGTGTATCGAAACAATATAATGGGTAAACAAAATGAAAGGAATGGCTCAGAAGGCTGTATCTAGGGGTATCTTGCACTAAAGATGAGTGCAACAAAAGGGTTTCACATGAAGGTCGAAAAGTTGAGGTGACTAATCGATAGACTCACAATGGTAGGCTTTTTGGGTGATAATCCTATAATATTTCCTTCTAAAACTGAAAAGTCCAAATACATCAAGCTAACGCAACATACCTCGTCTATGGTCTCGAAATGATGCAAAGGCCAAGTTCTAAAGTTTACAAGCTGTTAATACAAATAAGTCGTAAAAACGTTTATTTATATTTTACGATCTTCTAATGTTTTGTCGATAACAAACGTAAAATTATGTTAACGAAACAAATAAAATACGTAAATGGTTTGAACTAATAGTTTCTAACATATTCACATTTTCACATAAAACACTAAAACAAGTATAAGTGATTTTATGATTTAGTAATACATATGTACAACAACTAGTGTTTACATATTTGGGTATAATATACACATAACTAGTATGTAGTATATTGGGTAATATAAATGGGTAGAAACTTAAGTATCACAACCTATTGGGCAAATACATTGAATGTAGTTGGGTACAACCCAAAGCCCATGACCCAAGGAACTTGACCCATAACCCATTGCATGACATCATGCTTATATCATACATGGATAATATCCATAACCCATGGATCAACCCATACCCAAGTGACCAACTGCATTGCACTTAAAGATACATTGTATCTAGCTAAAGATCCATGGTTCAACCCATGACCCATAACCAAAATACCCATGGGTAAAAGGGAGCGTCCAACGGATCCCTAGATTAACGCTAGATGGATCCCAAGTGGGAGGGATCCGTGGGATCCGGGGAACAGTAAAGTTTTTCTTCTATAAATAGTGAGCCATTTCTTCATTATTTCTCACTCCTTTCTAACACACTTTCTCCCTGAGTTTAAAACTCGCTAACCTCAGATCCAAGTGATCTATCTTTGTAGTTTTGTATTTGTGTGATCTTTTAGGTTCCTCTTAAAGGCAAGATCACCACCTTTGAAGTCGAGCAAGCTCAAGTCCATGAGTTGCCATGCTTCCTCCTCATCAAGGCTACTAAAGTCTTCTTTTTGATGATTCCTTTCTTTCTTCAAAAAAGTGTAGTGTTGAAGATATTAGTGAAAGATGTCTCAAGAGTCAAGACGAAGATATTAGTGAAGGGTATCTATCGTCTATATCATAAGCACTTGTGGTAGGTGCTTAGAAGTCAAGACTAGAAGCATTAGTGTAAGGTGCTTAGAAGTTAAGACACAAGACATTAGTGAAAGGTGTCTCGTAGATCTAGTCAAAGGCATTAGTGAAAGGTGCCTTAGATGTACATTCGATATGGTGTGTTTCGATGTACAAGATAGACTAGTATTAGATCCAAGGATCTTGATATCCTTGATGATGTTGTAAAGGAGTAGATCTCCTTTGGGATTAGTCGTTGGTGTAGTTTGGTAGTAGTTCCTCCATTGCAATGGAACTAGGTCCTTAGCGACGTTGTGAAGGTGTAGTTCACCTTGGAGTGAAAGAACTAGGTACTTAGCCTAGTACCTTATAAAGGGTAGGCGACGTTGTGAAGGTGTAGTTCACCTTGGAGTGAAAAAACTAGGTAGTTAGCCTAGTACCTCATAAAGGGTAGGCGACGTTGTGTAGGTGTGGTTCACCTTGGAGTGAAAGAACCTGGTGGTTAGCCTAGCACCGGAAAAAGGGTAGGCGACGTTGTGAAGGCTTCTCCGCCATAAGGAGATTGGTGTAGTGATTACGAACTCTCGAGTAGGTGACTCGGGGAGTGGAGTAGGGCAAGGAAGGTGTCCTTGTAGCCGAACCACTATAAATACTTGCGTTGTGGTTTTGTGCTTCTTACTCTTATCTTTTCATTACTTACCTTTATATGCTTGTTTATCAACATCCAACACACACATCCAAATAGATTGACATAAGTCGATATAAATAGATTAAAAGAAAGTTTTAATTGGCAAAACTATTCAACCCCCCTTCTAGTTTTCCACAATTGGCGTCAGAGCTTCGTTACCAAGTTTCTTGAAGTATATTGTACTTTAAAAACTTGATATGATCCATGGTTAATTGAAAACTATAAAGAAGGTTTTTTTTCATAAAAAAAAACAAACACCATGTCTTTTAAAACTATGTGTTTAGATGTTGATTTGATAACAACATTTTTTTACTTGTTTCATTTAATTGCACTAATCTTCTTTGTCATGTTGATTAGTCAAAGCTCATACCCACCAAGCTATAGGAATCACTTGGTAACAAGAATACCTTCCTTAAGAAGGTATCTTAAACACAAAGGAGCGGGAATCGTCTAAGTGACATCTATTGTGTCATTTGTAAAGAAATTCCTAAGAGCGCTAGAGGTATGACTTTCTTTTTATTTTGCTTGATAATTAAGTATGCCTATTTAGGTATTTATATGATTATCTTTTGTGCTTATACATGTATTACATGAAGCTTCATTAGGAAGTCTTTTTCTCACATACGTATTAGTTTTATCGTCTAAAGTCGTGGTATATAAAACTTATGTTATATTTATTTTAATCCAACAATAAAACAAAACACGAATTTCAAAAATTCCTCCTTCCCCATAAATACTCCCACCGTCAATCACTCTATCCTCACTTTTTCAAATCTTCCAATTTCAAAAATTTCTCTCATTCAAAACTTCATCTTCCTCTCCATTTTCGTCTCAACCGAAACCAAGAAGAATCATCTTCAACATGGTTTACATCGCCCTCGTGCTCATCGTCGTAACACTCATCGCACTTGTGTTCCCTATGATGAAGTTTACATACGGAGACATTTACTTTGTGTTGTTAATCTACATTGGGGTTATATACCCAATCCTTTGTATCATTCTTAGCATTGAAATGAAATATTATTAATAATCTAGTTTATCTAGGTTATTATTATCATAATGTGTTTGTCATTTCCTTTGATTTATATGCTTCATATTCTTTCGTGATACATTAGAAGTCATGTATGCATGCTAAAAGAAAATGTAGGATAAAACAATTCTCGTGGTATAAAACTGTAAAACCTATCTTTTTATCAAATCTGTTTATGTTACTACAGATTCACGGATCCCGGAAGTTATACTATACGAATCCTTTTTGTAAAGGAACCGTGGGATCCGTCCTACTGGAAAACAGTTTTTCATGCAAATTAAAAACCACTTTTCTTCTAATAGTAATACTCCACTAGTATGTCAAAACCATAAGTGAGTTAAGTGTCTTTCTTGTTAAAAACAATTGTTAATAAAAATCTAATAAAAACGTTAGATAATCATAGGTTGACCACAAACATTACTTTAACTCATCATTTCTATAGGTTCAACTATGACGCATGAATATGAGTTTGATTTTTCACTCACTAGCGTCTACATTCTGAACATCTCCTTTGAACCCAACACACCTGGAAATCATGTCCGTGGGTTCAATAATCTAGAAAACCGTCACTTCCATGAAGGACATACTGTAGACACCTCTCTACAATTCGAAGAATGTATCAATACCTCCTTCCTAGCCATAGGACTAGAATGTCTTCTAGAAATCAACGAGAAGATATGT
Organism: Chrysanthemum seticuspe; assembly: GCA_019973895.1. Taxonomy (NCBI): domain Eukaryota; kingdom Viridiplantae; phylum Streptophyta; class Magnoliopsida; order Asterales; family Asteraceae; genus Chrysanthemum; species Chrysanthemum seticuspe. The sequence continues at coordinate 1,709,377 of BPTQ01000004.1, forward strand.
CCAAGGTTCATAATGGAATTCTTCCATCAAGTTGAACTCGTTCGTAACGAGGATCGCTCTCTATCTCTTTGGTTTTATATCAAAAACCAAAAGTTTACTTTAACCCTTGGGCATTTTGCTCACATCCTCCGGATTCCAAATCATGGACAATGTGCCTTCACCGAAGATTGGTCTCTTGATGCTCTCTTCAACTTTCGTGAAGAAAATAGTCCATATTGTTCACACATACCCTCCCCGGAAGATTTAAATCGCATAATATGCAAACCTCGACCATATTACTCTGATCCAAACATTATCTTCACATGGGACATCCGAGAAGAGTACAAGCCTCTTGCACTCATTCTACATGAGAATGTTTGGAGTCTTAGGGGAAATCGAGAAATCCTTCCCGCTTGTTGTGCTCATATGTTGTACTGTTTGCTAACACAACAACCATACAATCTCACTTACTTCTTCGCAAGGTGAATTGCAAATCTTTAAGGCTCCAAGAATAAACTCATCCCTTATGGAATGTTCTTGACGTGCCTCTATCACAAGGTTATGCACTTCCATCCTCAATTTCAAAGTCCGTTGTACGTACTTGTGAGCAAGATGATGAAACCGCTAAACATATCTCTCATGAAGACATTCTTCATTCTTGATTCCACCAACACTCATAAATCACGTAATGATCCTCTTAGCGAAAACACTCAAGGAACGTAGTAGTATTTCAAATAGGATCAATTCTCTTGTACTCGTGCTTTATCAATGTAATCCTATTTCCTTCATGAAATAAAACATCTTACATTTGTTATCTTAGTGTTAGAACCCCTTTAAAACTAACCTTGGAATATAATGCATTGTCAAGATCATTGCATACCTTTAGTAAAGGTTCTGATGAGCAGATGGACGGATCCCAATGATTGTGCTAGACGGATCCCTACACTTAGGGAACCGTGGGATCCGGCAAACAGAAAATGCAATTGCAAGCATTATATTTCAAACATAACCTTAGAACACCTCACACTAAGCTAAACATAGTGTCTTAAGGCAAATTAAGTCCTTATCAAGATAGGTAGATCCTTCCTACTCACAAATAACTCACCTTGATCACGCTCTAAGACGCTTGTAGATCTATCGTTTCATGTTTAATCCATTACTCTTCTGCTCTTAAACTCACACTTCATTTTTCACTTGATCCCTCACATCTAGTCTTAGAAATCCTTCGATTATGGCAAAATTGATCATAAATCATCCTTACCTCAAAATTGATCAAAGTTGATCAAATTCTAGTTTTTCCATCTCGAAGCTTCTAGGATATTTTCCAAAACACTATCCTAAGTCACAAACTGATTTCTAGGATCATTTAGCTTCAATTGACACTCTCATATTTAGTGTCATCCTTGCTCATCCATTGGTACTCATGAGAGTTCCAAATCCTTCAAAAAAAGACAATCATTAGCTACATCACTCATTACCTTCAAGTACTTAAGCACCCCTTCATTTAAGACACTTAAGAGGACTAAAACACTCAAGATGATATAGATCTTAGATTTTAGAAACATCATTTCCACTCTTTCATAGCTGCATAGAGCCGGATCCCTAGGATTAGCCTAGACGGATCCCTCTGAGGAGGGAACCGTGGGATCCGGATGACAGTTTATGTCAAATCTTGCTAAAACAATCATTTCAACTCATCTTCCTAACTCAAACACTCCATCTCATCTTAAATGAGTTCCTAAATCAGTGTAAACTCTGAAGTTGACTCTTGTGCATGTTAATCATCACATTCCAATGAATCCTAGTGGCTTAAGGCTTAAATGCACTTGCCAATTCTCTTGGTTTATAAACCACTTTGTTAGGACCTCCATAGTCATCACCTTCATCCAAATTTTCAGCATTTTAGAAACCCTTACAAACCTCTTGAAATCATTTCATCATGAGAAAAACCCCAAGTAGTAAGTATCCACCAAAGAACCACCCAAGAAAAAGGCTCGTGTTATACACGAAATTTCTTCAACCGAATCATCTCCGGTCAAGCCAACAAATGATAGGATCCTCCCTCAAAAATAATACCTATGCCAAACACCACCATACCTCCTAGGCCAAACAATATTATCTCCACTAAACCATCACCATTGGTGCCAAGAGCTATTTCATTTACATCTCCACTATCATCACCGCACCTCTACAATTTAGAGGACTTGCCTCCTAGGTCGTCTCATCCGTTTCCGCCGACAACATTCTCCTCATTAGGAGGAATAATGGTACAAAATCAAGGTGTTGAGTCAACACTTGCTTCGGCTTCCTTTTCGCTGTTTACATCATATAATCCTATTTAGATTATGAGAAATCATCAAAGTCAACCACTCGACCATATGAAAGTTGACACTTCTCTACCACCACCATCATTCTTGGTCGAGCCATTCTCAAATGCACCTCCACCAATCCCTCCATCGTTTGAAGCTCCACAAGCCGCTTCACTTGATCCTTCGCATCAAGGCATTTCATTTCTTCCACCACCACTACCTAGCCATGACAAAGATTGCTATCATTGTCAACATGTTGAAAGTTTGATACATGAAGTACGAGAAGACCAACGTTTCATGTTCTATCATCTCCTCGAACGTTTCAACGAGATTAAACCTAAACAAAACTTGAGCTAGAAGATTTTAGTGGTGTCCTAGCATCAAGCGATAGTCGGTTTAGAAATTCTCAGTCATGTATTTTCTTAGTTTTTAGAGTCATGTATATCATAACTCTAGTTTTATTAAATGAAATTACATGATACTTGTTATATTCCTGAGCATATGATTACATTGTATTCATATCTCATTTTTGTGATAACATTACTTGTTATATCACCTTTGCTGAAATTAATCAGCTAATACGGATCCCTCAGAATTGCCTAGACGAAACCCTACTAGGCGGGAACCGTGTGACAGAAAACTAGTTTCTACTAACTTGGACCACATTTGCAGGAAATTGTGAATTATACTTATTATCTAACCTTTGTTTTGTAGTTATTCAATTTACACATGAAGACTTTGACATCCTAAAGCTAGGGGAGCTTTATGTCAAAGCAATACATTGCAAATTCCTTGCAATATTAGGTTTACATTTCGTGGGGGAGCACATTCGTGACATCCACTTGCAAAATTGCAATCATCAAGAGGGAGCACATTCGTCACTTAGACGAAATCTTTTGCAAACTTACTTGCAAACAAACTAGATTAGTATCACTTTCTTTACGCCCTTACATAGAGATGGACTCGTCAAGGGGGAGTAAAGACGAGATCCTTTCCTGTTACTTGCTCTTTATTTTCTTTTTATTTCTTTCACATATTTTTCTTAAAAACAATGTGTTGCTTACTTTCAAAGCTCTTTTTGTTTCGACAAAAAGGGGGAGAAGAAAGTAAAACTACAAATTCAAACTTTTATGAATTTTAGATTTTCCTTAAAATAATTTTATGTTTTGTCATCAACAAAAAGGGGGAGATTATTAATACAAATAAGCCGTAAAAACATCTATTTATATTTTACGATCTTCTAATGTTTTGTCGATAACAAATGTAAAATCATGTTAACGAAACAATAAAATACATAAATGGTTTGAACTAATAGTTTCTAACATATTCACTTTTTCACATAAAACACTAAAACAAGTATAAGTGATTTTATGATTTAGTAATACATATGTATAACAACTAGTGTTTACATATTTAGGTATAATATACACATAACTAGTATGTAGTATATTGGGTAATATAAATGGGTAGAAACTTAAGTATCACAACCCATTGGGCAAATACATTAAATGTAGTTGGGTACAACCCAAAGCCCATGACCCATGGAGATTGACCAATAACCCATTGCATGACATCATGCTTATATCATACATGGATAATATCTATAACCCATGGATCAACCCACACCCAAGTGACCAAGTGCATTGCACTTAAAGATACATTGTATCTAGCTAAAGATCCATGGTTCAACCCATGACCCATGACCCATAACCAAAATACCCATGGGTAAAAGGGAGCGTCCCACGGATCCCTAGCTTAACGCTAGACGGATCCCAAATGGGAGGGATCCGTGGGATCCGGGGAACAGTAGAGTTTTTCTTCTATAAATGGTGAGCCATTTCTTCATTATTTCTCACCCCTTTCTAACACACTTTCTCCCTGAGTTTAAAACTCACTAACCTCAAATCCAAGATATCTATGTTTGTAGTTTTGTTTTTGTGTGATCTTTTAGGTTCCTCTTAAAGGCAAGATCACCACCTTTGAAGTCGAGCAAGCTCAAGTCCATGAGTTGCCATGCTTCCTCATCATTAAGGCTACTGAAGTCTTCTTGTTGATGATTCCTTTCTTTCTCCAAAGAAGTGTAGTGTTGAAGACATTAATTAAAGATGTCTCAAGAGTCAAGACGAAGATATTAGTGAAGGGTATCTATCGTCTATATCATAAGCACTTGTGGTTGGTGCTTAGAAGTCAATACTAGAAGCATTAGTGAAAGGTGCTTGGAAGTCAAGACATAAGACATTAGTGAAAGGATTCTTGTAGATCTAGTCAAAGGCATTAGTGAAAGGTGCCTTAGATGTACATTCGATATGGTGTGTTTCGATGTACAAGATAGACTAGTATTAGATCCAAGGATATTGATATCCTTGATGATGTTGTAAAGGAGTAGATCTCCTTTGGGATTAGTCATTGGTGTAGTGTGGTAGTAGTTCCTCCATTGCAATGGAACTAGGTGTTTAGCCTAGTACCTAATAAAGGGTAGGCGACGTTGTGAAGGTGTAGTTCACCTTGGAGTGAAAGAACTAGGTACTTAGCCTAGTATCTTATAAAGGGTAGCCGATGTTGTGAAGGTGTAGTTCACCTTGGAGTGAAAGATCCAGGTACTTAGCCTATTACCTTATAAAGGGCAGGCGACGTTGCGTAGGTGTGGTTCACCTTGGAGTGAAAGAACCCGGTGGTGAGCCTAGCACCGGAAAAAGGGTAGGCGACGTTGTGAAGGCTTCTCCACCATAAGGAGATTGGTGTAGTGATTACGAACTCTCGAGTAGGTGACTCAGGGAGTGGAGTAGGGCAAGGAAGGTGTGCTTGTAGTCGAACCACTATAAATACTTGCGTTGTGGTTTTGTGCTTCTTACTCGTATCTTTTCATTACGTACCTTTATATGCTTGTTTATCAACATCCAACACACACATCCAAATAGATTGACATAAGTCGATCTAAATAGATTAAAAGGAAGTTTTAATTGGCAAAACTATTCAACCCCCCCCCCCTTCTAGTTTTCCACACAAACCACCGGCACACTCATAATTTGGTGTATTTGGGGTAAAATATTAGAAACGGATAAGGCTAATCTCACCATATAATATCAAGAGTTGTATGTGCTATGCTAACGTCTAATCTAGTTAGGTTAAGAAAAACATGTCAAAATTTAAAAAATGGCATAATTTTTCAAAATAAACTAGAAAAATGAGGGAGAAATAAAGTTCAAGAGATAATTCTACTCCCGTCCCCCCACTTGAATTGTACAAAGTCCCTTTTGTACTAGGCATTAAATAAAGGTGAAGAGAAAGGTAGAATTAGAGCGAGAACTTCCCTGAAATTTGCTCCATAAAGAAGGAAGGCCCACTAACAAGAGACGTGCCTTCGTATAAGCATCATGAACAAACTTCAATCCCTGAAATCACAATACCGACAAGCATAATTCTAAAAAGAGATAATGAAAAATGAAAAATAAACCTAACTCACTTTCGTAGGAATCGAGGTTGCATTTAGGGAATGCAACAAGCCTTTTAAACCACTTGGTGTCCTAAGTGGACAAGTGAAGTCTCGTGAGGGTTTACAGGGAACACACCCACAAATTTCATTTAAAATACTAATACAAGGTTATTGTGTTTTAAAATGAAAGAAATAAAGCAGAGGAAAGTTACGTCGTAACTCTTTTGAGGGAGTTACGCCGTAACTGGCAAACCTGGTATAAGCTGCAAAGCGAGTAGTTACGGCATAACCACTGAGATGGTATTACGCCGTAATTGGTAATGCGTCAAGAATTCTGCTGCTAAAAGGTTGGTTACGGCGTAATAACCAAGATGAGTTACGCCGTAACTCTGTTCAGATCAGCAAACTGCAGCAGCAATTGCTGTTTCCTGCAAAAATAGTTAGAAAACACAAAACCCAAAAGAAATGGAAATAAATCAAAAGAAAGGGATAATTCGGGTTGTCTCCCGAAAGAGCACTTTTCTTTATTAACGATTCTTTAAGTTAGACTCAGAGCCGCGGGGCTTTTACGGTGGCCTTTGGATATGGTCCACTTCCACCATTCGTTGGCACTCATTCATCCAATTGTAGAACTTTTTTTCCTTGTAGAATTACTGATATCATCTGTTCCAAACTTATGTGAAAGCCATTTATCACATGATTTTCCCCAGTCATCATCTTCAGTAATAAGACTACTAGTAATGCTGATGTTGGATCTTGTACCGTCAGTGAGATGATTGTACTTATACTGCTTAACCAGCCCCTTATGGATTTTTGAGTTCCCAAATCTTATTTTGTACCAATCTTCTAATGCTAACTCAACATCATGTATTTCTCCCTTATCTTATTCGCCTTTCTTTCACATTTTTTAGGACGAGTAAACGGTGGCCATGTTGTCACTGATTCGCTATCCTTGGTTGATATCGAGTTGTAAAAATGTTTGTTTGGATCCGGAGTTTCCTCAATGCTTTAGACAACTTCATCCTGTTTCTGCTTACAATAATCAATATTCTTTCTACTATCATCAGAAATAGGATTAGAGTGTAGAGTGGAATCTAGCGATTGAACATTAACAATGTCAACATTATTAGAAATTTCAATTTTTTATTTTAAATGCTCTTTCATACTAAAAGTTATTCGTTCATTTTCAGTTCCCAAAGAAATTTGTTTTTCAAAAACCTTAATCTGAGCCCTACAAGTGGCCTAAAAAGGTCTTCCAACAATTAAGTTGTAAGCCTCCTGCTTCCACATGTCAATAACCACCAAATCGGTAGGGAAGAAAAAATTTCCAATTTTTAAAAGCACATTTTTCACAATTCCCCTCTGTACAGCCTTAGAGGAATCAGCCATTTCAATCATAATAGTTATTTCTTTTAAATTGGTAAGTTTGATTTTTTCAAATAAAGTGGTAGAGATAAGGTTTATCCCGGCCCCTAAATTAGCTAATGCGGGAATCTTGATGTTACCAATAGTGCATGGGAGAAGAAAACTTTCCTGGTATTGCTGTTTTTCAGGAAGTTGGCTTGGCAGGACCTCGTCATCTTCTGATTTATCATCCTCTCTTAGGTAGTTAATCCCAGAAAGATCATTAGCGATAGAGGATGTGCACTGCTCTTTCTTTGCTTTTCTTGCGCAAATATGGCCTTGCAGGCAATGGCTTTAGCATTACTTGTTTTAAGGTTTTTAGCCAATTACCCAATTTGTGTTTCGAGGTTTTTAATCGCAGCATCTTGGTTACGTAGGTTCATATTGGTGTCCTCTTTTACTTTGACCATCCATTCCTTGAGTTTATCTCCCTTTTTCGTAGATTCTTCGATGTGCCGATGCATTATTTCCTCAAGGCTAGGTTTATGAGGATTGTTGTTGATTCTTGTGTAGAACCCAGGGGATTTTTCTCGATATCTTGGCCTGTTATTATTGTAGTTGTTGAAAGGGAATTCTCTTCTATAGTTAACTTCTCCGATCCTTTTAACTTCTTCGTTGGAGGAACATTTTTTAGAAGGTGGAGTCCCGTTTCTCTCTACTTGAATGGAATGCACATTTTCCTTGAGCTTCTTCATTTCTCTTCCAAGGCTTTCAAATTTGTTGTTTATTGCTGCAAGGCCTTCCATATCATCATTCTTACTTAGGTTGCTTCCTCCATTGTGCCATTTGTGAGAGTGGTCTGCCATTTTTTGAATATTTTCTAAAGCCATAGTGGGTGTCATACTAGGAATCGGCCCTTGAGAATCAATCATTTGTCTTGATGAGATGTTCAGTCCCTTGTAGAAGACGTTCACCTTTTGTTGGCTGTTGAGATCATGAGTAGAGAATTTGTATAACAATTCGTTATACCTTTCCCAAGCTTGGTATAACATTTCATCACCCTCTTGTTTGAGGTTATGGATTTCTTCCAATTGCTTAGCCGTCTTTGATGGAGGACAATATCTCTGAATGAAACACTTTTTTAAGATAGGCCAAGTGTTGATAGTCCCAGCAGGTAATCGATCAACCTATCTTTTTGCAGCTCCTGTAAGAGAAATAGGGAATACTCTTAACATTATAGCATCGTGTGAGACTCTGGGAATTTTGAATAGGCTGAAAATGTACTCGACGTTGTATATATGTTCATGGGCATCATCGGTGATGCTACCAGAGAAGGGATTTGTACGTAATTCCCTCATGAATTGAGGTTTGATTTTGAATTGAGCATCTTCTGCTATAGCTGGCCTAACAATCCCTAGTCCTTGTTCTTTTCTTGTCAACGCCAAATATTCCTCAAGAGTGAGGTCATCGATGTTAACAACTTCCTATGGTCTACCCTAGTGCACTAACGGGCAGTGTACCCGGTCGTGTGTAGTATAGTAATTGGTAAACCCGAGGTCGTCCCAAGAGCTATGTGTGTTGGATTATTACTAGTCTAATTGTCACAGAATAATAATGGTTTCGATAGGGATTTAATTAATTAAATTATTAATGCAGAATAGAAAAAGCAGACAAAGGATAAAGGGAAATCAATAGAGGAAAGTGTTGCTAACCTCGTTAATCCTCCTAGCTAGTTATGTCTACGTCTACTTACTTCCAATTACTTCAGGTGGGGTCAAAGTCGAGAGGTCAGCATTTGATCAATTCGGCCTAACCTATTAGCAAAGATGCCACCACAAGAGAAATCATGTACACCGTCATAAGTCCTGTTGTTCCTGGTCCCCTAAGCCAAGTCATTAAGTTCCGCTACATGCTAGATTCATGATAGTGAGTGCCCGGCCGTTAGGAACTTAGACACTACACCCCCCAATTCTTAAGTTCATCCAAACGATAGGTGATCAGTTGGTCAAATTGCACAAGTAGAAAGGATTGTCAGTTGGTCATATCTTACCCTTCCCGTCTCAGTCCACTCACCTAGGGTCAGTTGGTCATAATTCCTAGGCAATTGGCCTCTACCGCCATTTAAAACTACCGAACCAAGGGTGGCTACCAATGAACTATGCATGCATACACTTAGAAATAATTGTACGAAGTAAAGTAAACGCAAACAAAACAATTAAGGAATCATAACTAGGCTAGCACCAAAAGCTGCTTAGACGCTCATATTAATCATGCAAACCAATTCAATATTCAAAGGTACGAAATACATGAATTGAAAGTAAAAGAAATATAAAACGCTAATGCTTATCATAGTGGAGTGACTTCTCCCTTGGAGACAGCTCCGTATGCTCCTCTAGACCTGCCTTGAGCTTTTTCCCACGTTCTCAGAGTGTTTTGTGCGGAATGGGATGATTAGAAATGCTGGAATTCGTGGGGTATTTATAGGCCAGATCTGGGTTACGGCGTAACCAATATATGAGTTACGCCGTAACATTCTATTTCTTCGTATAATGCACTAGATCTTCTGGTTACGGCGTAACCTTATGAGTGGTTGCGCCGTAGTCTTCAATAAACTCGGTTACGTCGTAAGAGATGCAGTAGTTACAGCGTAAGTATCAGCGGCGTGGAACCTCATTTGACCTAATGTAGTTACGTCGTAACCTTTGGGAAGAGTTACGCAGTAACCTTCTGATAAGTTGGCATTCTGAGTCACGCAATAGTTACGGCGTAATGTGAGAGACGAGTTACGCCGTAACTTTTTCAAAGTAGCATACTGTGATAAATCTTTAGCTATTTCTCCAGTTCCGCGTCTCTTTAGCTCCAATGCTCGTAATTTACCTGAAAGTGGAAAATAATGGAAAACAAGCGTAAATCCATATAAATGATATAAATAACGAGCATTATTGGGGAAATTGACACTTAATATTCAGGACTACTTGATGTTATCAATGATTCCAAGTGATATCCGATAACCTGTGTTGGTATTTGGTTTGCTATTGATTATCTTCACCCGGCTCTGGGCTAATAACCCCCAACAATCAAAGTAAACTATTTTGTGATAATCAATGGCTGCTGCTATGAAGCATATGGCTGCTAATTTCTCCAAACTGGATAAGTTTGAAAGGGTGGATTTCAGAAGATGGCAAAAGAAGATGCCTTTCTTTTTTTCAAGCATGAGTGTGATGTATCTTCTTTGCACACCAAATCCATATGATGGGGATGATGCTACTGTGGGAACAGATCAGGAAGAGGGGCAATTGGTATGTCTGATTCTCTCTTTGATATTTATCAATGTGTTAAATCTTCCAAAGAATTATGAGATTCCTTGGATGCCAAATATATGGTTGAGGATGCATCAAGTAAGAAGTTCTTTGTAAGTAATTTCACAAATTACAAAATGACTGATTCAAGACCAGTTATGGAATAATACAATGAACTTCTTGGTATACTTGGAAGGTTTACACAACACAAAATGAACATTGATGAGGCTATTTCAGTCTCTTGTATCATTGACAAACTCCATCCTTCTTGGAAAGATTTCAAGCATACCTTGAAACATAAGAAGGAGGAGTTAACTCTTGTTGAGTTGGGCAGTCATTTGCGCATTGAGGAATCACTCAGGGTGTAGGATAATTACAAGCCAAAGAACAACAATGTTGTTAGTGCATCTGTTGTTAATATGCACTACAAGAATTCAGTAGAGTACCCACGGAAAATGCCCACAAACATTGATTCGTGGGAAGCTACCCACAAATTACACACAAATCACCCTTGAAGAAAGAATTAATCTGGAATAAACTTTACCCTCAATTTTCCCACTAAATTATCCACCAAAATACCCACACAAATATATTTCGTGTTTAATATGTGGGTATATTATCTCGTTTAAAATATTTGTCACAAATTACCCACGAGTTGGAGTATCATGGGTAATGATGTGGGTAACGTCGTGGGTGAATTTAATTTACCCAAACAATAAACACGTCATTTTGTTTGTGTGTAATTTTACGTGAGTGAATTGTGGGTAAATATGTAAATAATTTACCCGTGCCTTATTTTTGTGAGGATTTTGTCACGAGTGGCTTTTTTGGGTAATTTGTGGCTAAATATATAAACCTATGACTTTACCCGTGCTTTTTAATTGAGGCTAACTCTTTCTAGTCAAGTTTCCATGGAAATGTTGTATGTTTATAAATAAACATGACATTTCGTACTCCGTGTTTACATGGATATAAAAGTTACGAAGATTATTGTACTTTGTGGTTAAGCTCCGCAATTATTCACATAGTTGTGTTAGACGAGGATATTTAACCCATGCTTCGCAGGGGGCTCAAAACATTTTATTTTGAAATGTCACATCTTTAATCTGTTATTTAATATTGCAGACAAATATATAAATCCAATAACGCTAAACACAACAATACATGAACTTAGAAATATTTCTTGCGAAAATAATAATTATAAGATCAAGTTGGTTATTGGTAAAACCCAAAACCCAACCTAATTAATAAACATTTTAGGTGTGGGTTAACTTTCTCAAATTGATTCAATCCATTAATTCGTTTAAAAGTACAACTCAAACATTAAACAGGGGCAATTCCATATCCACACAAAAAACACACCATAATTCCATATTTCCCGACACAAGCATTTAAAGTATTGTACCTATGCATTGAAAACTTGTCATTTGAATAAGTATGGAGTTATGATGTTTCTTTTGGGTGTATGTGAAAATTTCCCACTAAATATTATATTTTATGTATTAAGTGACATCTAATAAAATAAATCTTACACTTTTATGTTTATTTCTTATGATATATCATTGACTTTATCAGTGTTTTGTTGTCGTCTATGTCTAGCGTGAAAAGGTTTGAACACTTAGTATCTAATATTCACGGTGTTCATCTTAATTATTATTCGAGTTATAAACGGGTCGACCCACTCACCTCGTTTAATAAATTTGCATGTGTTATTGTTGAAGTTCTTGACACGATTTACTAAAGATATCATATTAGGGTCAGGATGTATGAACCTTTCATCCCATTAACCTAAACCTACTAAGCCGGACGCGACATAACACGAATTGCCACCCTCAATTTTATGAGAATTTTATAAGACCAATGCTAATAGTCCGTCGTCCCCCAACCAAAGGCACCCTTCGACTGCGTCGCCCCCTAGCTCAACCGATCATGACCGAATTAAACGACGAAGCAGGTGATTCAGAGGATGTAGAGGTTCATGAGGTTTGACCGATGGGAAGTGACATGGCAAATACAACATTAGCCTTCACTGCTTGTTTGCAAGGATCAGTCTCAATTGATGTTGACCCTGATCTTTATGAGACGTTGCTCAGTAAATGGTCAGATGTCGCGTCCCATTATTTACCCATTGGCAATAATCAAATGCTTCATATTTAAAAATAAAATAGCAGGAATTTGAATTGCAAAAACTAAAGCTTGAAAAAGAAGAATAAATGAAAGCAAAGCGGCTTGTTCAACAACGAAAAATTGAAAAATAAAGGCTTGCACACGAGAACAACAAATTATGTTTCAACGTGAACGATATGAATGGCAAAAAAAAAGAAAAAAAATGAAGAAAGACATCGTGTACTACACTTCTTCCCATGAGTATTTAACCAGGAAAACACTAGAGAAGTGCTTGGCCTTGAAGCAACAACAAATCAACGAGCGCTACACTTTATACTATTAGTTTAAGTTTGTTTTAGTTTTTATCATATTGTTTTTTATTTTAGTTGAATTGTTATCGTAATGTTTTTTATTTTAGTTTAAGTGATATTGTAATGTTTTTTAATTATAAATGAAACTTTAATTAAAAAAATTTACGATCGTTATTGCGGTCACTATTAGCAAATTGTGGTTTATGTGTAATTTTGCAAAAAAAAACTGATACAGCGCTGAAGTGGCTAAAAAATTATGATCACCATATAATCATATGACCATAGCTTTAATGATCCCATTTAAAAATTATATCAAGCTTCTTATCTTAAATAAATGAATTTATAACATCTTATACGAATTTATTTCTATGCTTATCTTTTTTCCATATAAAACGTCAAATTCAAACTCCTCAAAAAAAATGAAACGTGTTTCAACTTTCAACCTCCCTCCAAAACCGAAAGTTGTTCAACTTTTAACCTCCCTCCAAAACCAAAAACCGAAATTTAAACTATAATCCACATCTGCCCACTTCTCGGCCACTCTGTATCATTTCTCAAGATGTGGACTGGTTTCATTTTTTAATTGTCTTCCACCATTATTTCATTTTTCTCTATATGTTTAATTCATATATTTTTTGGTTATGAATAGTTGTGTAAAGAAGATTTCGATGGCAATATATGTTAAGAGCAGTAAGATAGGTTCGCATGAATGGCTTTCGCTGAGAACCTCCGGCATCGTGTGACTTTTCATTGCACAACTTTTCGTAAAGGTGCGACTCTATCAACTATTTTTTTCTTGTTCTTTGATGTTCTTACGAGGTCAGAAACATATTTTCAGAATTTCTTTGATTATTCACATGTTTTATATATGTATTATTTGACAGACAAATTGCTTGTAGTACTTGTGGAGAATGACAATTTGCTATTGGGACATACATAATTACCATAAACCTTGGCACAAGTAATTAAGAGTTTGATCAAAGGTTCTGTTAGTTACGAACACATTTCATACTTTGTTTTGGCTTCTACTAAATGCAAGTTTTATGAGTAATGTGATTTTTGTTACATATATGACAGGGCCATGAAAACGATTGATTTATAGCGAAAGACCCGCTTAACATACACACAAGGAGAGATGACGTGATGCTTGGACTAGTGATTTTTAATTTTTTGTTTGTTGTCGTAACGAATGTTAGACTTAATAGATTGTACTATGATATATTAAATAAAATCTCACTTTTATATTTCTATGTCTATGTGTTTGGTATTGATTCATGAAATGTGTTATTATAAAAATTTGTAAATTTTGTAAAATCTAAAAATCTTGAGAATTTTCTCATATGGTAACTTTGTGGGTAAATCATGACCAATAAAATAAAATTATGAAGTATTTTCGCCCACGAAAATTAAACACGAGACTATTTGTGGCAAGGCATAACAAAATACCCACAACAAAATTAATGGGTATTTTCGTGGTATCTTAAGGGATCCCATAGGAATTTTACCCACGAGTTCAAAACAACTACCCACGTAACCTGGTGTGGCTAAACTTAGCCATGGACTTAAATATCATGGGTAAACATTTAGCCTCGGAGGTTATACCCATGTACATTCATTTGTGGGCAATCCATGGGTATACAGCAATTACCCAAGAGTTTAGCCCTTTTACCCATGATTTGGGGTTGTGGGTATTCGACTGAATTCTTGTAGTGATGGTGGAGCATAACAGCTCCACCAGGTACAATGACAACAAGGGCAAGCGTAAACATCATGATAACATAAGGGCTGACCCTAACAAGAAGGCAATACCTACTTGTTGGAAAAGTGGCAAATCTGATAACATTAAAAGGGATTGCAAAGGTGTTAAGATTGGTGATAAAACCAATGGATCATGCACTAGTGGATCATGGAATGGTTCAGTTCCTCTGAAAGGTCAGAATATGTTTAAAACTCTCTTCAGGTTTATTATGTTACATATGTATCTAAATCTAACTATATGCAAGATGATGATGTTGCGTGGTGGGTTGACTCTAGAGCAACTGTTCATGTGTGCAAAGACAGAAGCTGGTTTGAGACTTATGAGTCCTTGAATGATGGTTCTATTCTTCACATGGGAAATGATTCAATAGCCCTGGTGCATGGACGTGGTTGTGTAGATCTCAATTTTAGTTCTCGAAAGATTGTAACTATGTTTAATGTTATTCATGTTCTTGATAAAAGGAAAAACTTGGTTTCAAGTAGTGTTTTGAACAATCATGGTTTTAAACAAGTTATTGAATTTGATAAATTTGTTTTGTCTAAAAGTGTTGTATTTATTGGTTTTGGATATTTGTGTAATCAAATGTTCAACTTGAACATTGTTAATGATTGCTATAATTCAGACTTTATGACCACCTCTCACCTGACCGACTCTACCCTATGGCATGCTAGACTTGGCCATGTACACTATAAAAGTATGCAAGATATGTCTAAAGATGGGTTAATACCAGCATTTGACATGGACACTGAAAAGTGTAAAACATGCATATTAACCAAAATAAATAAGAACCCCTTTCATGATGTTAATCGTGAGACTAAGCTCTTGGAGTTGATACACAGTGGCCTGTGTGATTTTCATGCCACTCCCTCTTTGGGGAATAAGAAGTACTTTGTGACATTTATTGATGATGCTTATAGGTTATGTTATGTCTATCTATTACATACTAAGGATAAAGCATTAGATATATTCATAGTTTTTAAAACTGAAGTTGAATAGAAACTTTGGTCCTTGATCAAAATATTAAGGACTGATAGGGGAAGTGAGTACATAGATACTCTGTATTTTGAGTATGTTGGTATTATCCATGATACTACTACTCCTTACACTGCTTAACAAAATGATATTTTTGAAAGGAAAAACAGGGTACTGGAGGGGATGGTTAATTCTATGTTGTCCTATTCAGTACTGAGTCAAGGGTTTTGGGGTGAAGTGATTCGTGAAAAGTGAGTGGTAAAACAAACACAATATCAACAATATCAAATTAACCGTAAAATTCGACAAATTAACCTTTTAGGAAAAAGGTCAACGTGCCAAACCTCACGGGTGTGATAAAAGTGATACCGGGAAAGTGATTTCCCCGGGTCGTGTCCCAACGAGGTGTGAATGGAAGGATTCGTTGAGTTTCGTGATTTGAACTTGAATTGGATTTTAATGATTTGTTTGAGTTTGATTACGAATTCTACAAATTAATTAACGGGAAGGTAATTAAGGCAAGGGAACCCTAATAAACTAAAAATAAACTAACACTAAGCTTAAGAAATGATAAAACGAAGCTACACTAAGTCCTAGGGTGCTAAAACGTAAAAACGTAAAAACCGGGAAACAACCCGAGCCATAAACGTAAAAGTTTTGCAATTTAAGGGCTACGGGTGTGAAATCAATTTTCCTACGATCTATTTGACTAAAAATAATTTTAGGAAAAAGCGGAATATTTTTTTTTTGACTTTTAAATTAATTTTTACGAATTAAAATCTATTAAACACTAATTAAATGATTAAAAATACTAAACTATTTTGGAAAAATCTGGAAAAATCACAAAAACTACTTTAAGTTATGCTACTTATGAGAAAAATAAGAAATCAGTGGGTTGCTATTCAAAATAAGCTCGAAATAAGCTAAAGAAAGCTTATAACTAAAACTGCCAAGGTGTCCTTAAGGGATTTGTTTGTGTAAATGTTAACGAGACAAGACCCAAGGGCGCGTTGGTTGTGGTGTTGTGTGTTGAGGCTTTAATAGGCAAGAGGTCAGGTGTTCGAATCCCACCTCTTGCTTATTTTTGAAAACTTTATTTTTTTAGATTTTTCTTTTTGCAATTTAAGGACTCAGTTGAAGGAAATACTTTTTGTGAAAACTTGCCTTCTAAAAACTTATAAATAAGCTGTTAGAATCAGCTTATTCCAACAGTTAGCAAAAATTCAACCACACACCCTTTAAAAGCAATTAACCAAACACTCCTTTAACCTTTTGAGCACAAAATAAGCAACCACTGGATCAAATAAGCACACCATGGAGCCAAATGGCAGAAACATTAAGTTCAATAAATGAAATAAGCTAAAACAATCAAAAAGCTAACTGAATTAAGGGGAAAAAGCAGTTGGAAATTAAAACTACTCTAAAGCTAAAACAAGTTTAAGATAAGTAAATAGCTAACTGATAAGCAATAAGGTTATCCTAATAAGCTCTAAGGGGATGCCTAATTAGCTAAAATTAACTATAATAAGCTAAACTAACTAAAGTATAACTAATAAGCAAATGACAAAACTTGATAAGCTAAAGTAAAAAGCAAATGGTGACCTGTGATACAGCAGGCTGCAACAGCCTTAGGGGGACCTGTTTTAAGCTAATTTTTGAGCTGAAAATTGAGCTTCCAAGCAAGGTATAAGCTGCAAAACAAAGGTAGGGTGGTGGAGATTCACAAAATAACAGATTGAGATGCCAATTTTACACTATACATCTTATAAATAAGCTGTACATAGTTGGCTTTTGGGGCCTGTTTGCTGGGAAAAAAAATTGCAAATGGACAGCTTTGGAAATCACTATAAACTGAGCTAAAAAGATCCGAGATGCACATAAATTGGACAGGAGCTAAGTTGAGCTTATGAAGGTTAAGGAAAAACAAAATTTACAAGATTTGAATACCCATTAAGCTATGAAATTTGCACATGAACAGCAGCTTAAGGCTACTGTTCTGTTCAGTTATAAAAAAAAAACAGAAACCCAACTTTTTGTTTTAACCACAAGTGAACAAAACTTAAGCAATCAATTTCAAAACCTTGTTACTAGTTGAAGACCATTAGCATGAGTTTGACTCAAGTGGTCAAACTGGGTCAAAATGGATTTTTGACCAGTTTAATCACATAAACAAACACCCCTTTATGCAAAGAACTCAAGCTACCATTTCTAAGATCAAGCCTACAATCTTTTAACAACCTTTCATTAAGCTGAAACAAACATTAAACATAACATGAAACTGAAGAAAACAGAACTTTCATTGATTTTAAAAAGAAATTACATTAAAACTGAAAATACAAGAAAACTAAATTTTGATTTTTGAAAACTAGGGGTGCCCTCAATGTGGCTACAAGCTGTCCTATTTATACTAAAACTAAGTCTTCAACTCTTCAAGTCTTGTGTTTCTTCAGTGAGTGCAAAATAGCTAAAGATTCCAACTTCTGCTTTCTTGAACCAATCCAGGCCATCCAATAGAGTTAGGTACAATATGAGACATATTAGAGCCGTCCATGGGGCCTTTTGAAGCTAGGATTGCCAGCTTGGCAGTTGGGATGAGGGGGAAAACTTGGGTAGTGGGTTTGGGATTTGGGGTTGACCGGGTAAAAGATTGTTAAAGAGGTTGAGTGTTTTGGGTGAAGGGATGGAGTGTTTTGGGAAGCAGAGAAAGAGAAGAGGGTATCTAGGGTTTGTGGGTTGAAGAGAAAGCATGGTCTTGGGTTTTGTTTGGGCGGGAAGGGGAAGAAGAAGCAGGGGATGGGTTGTTATACTGGGTGGGTTGACCGGGTCAGAGGGTTAATGGATTGGGTAGTGGGTTTGGATATTGGGCCAATGTTTTATACTTAGGATTAAAAATGGAATCCATTTAACACTTAAGGACCATAATTGCCAAAACTGAAACTCCAGGGATCAAATATGTAGAATCTGAAAAATGTAATCCAAGGGTCATACTTGTGAATCTCAAATAAGTTGAGGACCATTTTTGCCAATTGTGAAATTCCAAGGACTAAACTTGACAATTTTTAAAATCCAGGGATCAAAACTGTAATTTCTCAAAACTTTTGAAATTTTTCACCAAAGGATTAATTATGACAACTTATGATTTCAAAAGGACCTTTGGTGACTTTTCTTTTTAAAATACATGCTCAGGGACTATTTCTGTCAATTTTTGAAAGACGGGGGACTGAAACTGCCAATTATGCAAACTTTGTTCGTTTTGCATCTGATTTTAAACATTTTGCATCTGAAACATGTAAAACACAATTTTGAGGTATTTTCAGTATTTTGATGCATTTCAGAGTGTTTTTAAATGTTTTGCAGCTCAGATTTGACCTAAAATGATGAGTGAATAAGCACTCATCAAATCCCCCACACTAAAACATTGCTAGTCCCTAGCAATCTTTTGAGAAAACTTAATGGATTTGAATCTCTTTACCAAAAGCCATTACTTCTGGAGTAGCCAAATGTTTCAGTTCAAGTAAGAACTATGGTATACTGATAACCATGTGATTTTGAGCAAACCACCAGCTTCCAACGGATTTGATTTGTCTTTACCAGAAGCCGTTTGCTCTGGAATAGCCAACTCTTAGATAAATTATCAAAATTATCTTTGGTGAGTCGATTACCAATTATGGTTTTCCAACTGCCTTTACCACAAGCCATAAACTTGCGGGCTAGCCAACTCTTCACTAATTAAAAACATGGTGAGCTGAACACCATACAATTTTGGGCAAATTGCAAGCCATCAACGGATTTGAGTGTCACACCCCCAAATTACCTGTTTTGCAGCGGAATGGAATTCCTGGGGATTGACTGTTATAGCATCACAATCTCAGTTATATTGAACGACCTAAAGTGTCGTTTGAAAAGAACATCGTTTGATTTAATAAAATAATCAGAGTTTACAAGGTATAGGTCCCAAATAAAAATCAACTTGTGCGGAAATAAGTTTGTTACAATTCAAACGATGTTTTAAAGTACGTAAAACCCAAGTGAGACGAGTCGTCATCGCGACTCCATGATGTATCCAAATGCATGCCATGAAGTGAATGTCTTAGTTACCTGAAAATACATTGCTAAAGTGTCAACACAAGGTTGGTGAGTTCATAGGTTTATGTAAATGTTAATACGACTACCACAAGTATAAATTATGTATGACAATGCTGTCACAAAATGTTGTTACAATTGCTTAAGCGCATGACACCGAAGCTCTGACTGTTCATGATGTTCGCCCCAACAGAGTGTCTTGCCAAAACAACTCAAATAATGTTTATGAAATGAAATGCATCCGTATGACTAGTTGGGATCCACCAACCCGGATGGAGGCGTCACCCTCGATAGATCTATCCACTCACCCACGCTTCTAGGAAATTATCGGTTCATGCTTATGAAATGGGGACATTTAACTGGCAATGCGGTAACTTAAGCAATACACTGAATTTGACATACTTGGTAGCGTAATAAAAATGGTGTGCAATGTATTCTCCCCCGTAGGTTTGAAATAAAGTAAAAACTTGAATAAATCGGGGCTATGAAAACTCACCTGTTGCAATGATTATGATGGCAAAAGTGGATACACTGAAATGTAGCGTGATACTTTAACCTTGACCTATTATGAATGATATGATATGTAATGAGTTATGATGTAATGATATGCATGCATTTCGTATGTTATTTATACCATTTGTGAGTTTTGAAAAATAATACTTATCGTCGAAAAATACTCTTTTGACGTCTTGACCATTCTTAAATTACTTTACAAGTATTTACGTCAAAATGTCATCCTACAATAGTTTCTGAATGATTTATTGTGAAATTTTAACTTTTCGTCGTAAAATAATGTCGTTGGAAATTTCATGAAAGTAACAAAAATGGCTTCGAAAAGCTAGTCGTAAAATGGTGTACGTCGAACGTTAGGAAACGAACTCAACGGTTTTGGAAAGCTTATATCAAAATCTCGAAGTTTTGGCATTTAAGTTTTTATCCTAGAGGTTTCGTTCATAAAGAAAAACATAGGTTAAGTAGGGTGATTTTGTCCAAAATGTAGTTTAAAAGTGAATTTCGGCAAAGTTTAAGCAACCGTAAATAATTTATTACAACTCCGCTATTCAAACGGTTAGTCATTTTGAAAAATATGCTTGGTAATCTCGATTTTATTAGAAGACATCTCGTTACAAAAAGTTCTACGTCAACGTTAAAAATAGCCTTCAATATGGTCGTTTTGTTTACCGTAACACTTGTCAACTAAAAATAATATAGTTTTTCGTAAATAATAAAGTTACGGCAATTTTATGAAAACGTGTATATTATAGTCGTTACAAATCCGTTTTCTACGTATTATACGTCCTTAGCTTCGTATCAAAGTATACTAATATATTTTTGATAAGTCGAAATAATTTATAAAGCTTAAGACTCGTTTTTGACTCGTACAAAACAAAAATAGTGTGCTGAAATTTTCAGGACATATATATTTCGTTGTCAAACTTGAAAAATTCATAACTTCTTCGTTATAACTTCTTCTAACACCTTATGGTGTGACCGGTTCTAGGAGGGACAAAGCAAGAGAGAAAAACAACTTACTAACTCTTGAATTATTTGAGAATGAATGAATGAATGAAGATAGGTTACTTGGAGTATATATCTATACAATCAAGAAAATTTGTACCAACATAATTAATGCATACCCCCCCTTGGTCGGCCAAGGGGGGAAGTATTTCTCAAAATACTTTTTTTTTTTTTTTTATTGTATATAATTGTTTGTAAGAAAATGTAGTTAAGTAAAATTTGTTGTAACTTGTATATAGTTGTGAAATTAGAGTAGTATGGACTAAAAATAAGTTTTAAGGGATCAAAGTAAAGTATATTGTAGTTATAAAAATTGTAAAAATACATTTCTTGTAAAATTTGAGTGATATAATAATTATCGTGTAGTTTTTAAGAAAAGTGTCGTAATAATATAAATTTAACGATTTATATACAAAATAAATTTAAAACACTAGGTAAACTCAAAATATTGTTTTTATAAACTAAATGTAAGTATAAAAATATATCGGGATCATTTTTGGAAGTATCGGATTAAATGTTCAAAATAATAACTTACGCGATAACGTTTATTTAATATGAAATTTACGCGTTTAAGGTGAAATGCAAAATCATGAATGAACTAACATGATGCAAATGATGCTAATGAAGTGTAGACTAAACTTAGTCTATATGAAATGTTCGTGATGATATGATCATGAATTCGCCGCTAAACCATTAAGGTTACGCGAATTTGGAACACGCAAACCTAGTTTACGATAAATGATGAAATGGTGAAGCATGAATTGTTTTGAGAAATGACCTGAAAGTACGAGTTGTCACATTGAGATATCTTTACCAAGAGCCGTTTGCTCCTGGATTAGCCAATCCTTTTGTTTTTTAGACATGGCGGACTGATAACCGAAATCTGAGTAAGTGCAAAACACTTACTCCAAAAAAAAATTTTGGCCAAAAATGGGGGAATAGGGTGGTAAAACATATGATAAAATTCGCGAGAATTCCCCCCCACACTAGAAATGAATATTGCCCTCAATATTCAAAGTACCGGCGGTTATGCCGAAAACTGAGAACGTAAAAGGGAAATACTACGGCCATTATTTGGATTTTTTTTTTTTTTTTTTTTTTTTTTTTTTTTTTTTCAGAAAACCTTTATACAATAGCGGGGGGCAACTCCCCCACACTAGGGTGGTAGAAAGTAGAAAGAAGTCAGAAATACGGGTGAAAACCCATATAGCGTGCTACTGTTTTTGATTCCCGAGTCGCTAGCTTGACTCGATCCCCGCATTCATTGGTCCATGGGGAAAGTTTGTAGATCCGGGACAACCAAGGATGGTATGTCCCCTCCAAAATAATGTTTCAATCTATGTCCATTCACCTTGAAGTTTGGTCCGTCGGTTTGAGATAACTCGATGGTGCCATACGGAAAAACTTTGGCAATGGTGAATGGACCGGTCCAACGGGTCTTAAGTTTCCCCGAGAAGATTTTCAGTCTAGAATTGAAAAGAAGGACTCGGTCACCAACGTTGAAAACGCGGTTCTTAATCTTTGAGTCATGGATCTTCTTTGTCTTTTCCTTGTAAATCAACGAGTTCTCGTAGGCATGATCACGGAGTTCATTTAATTCATTGAGTTGAACTTTCCGATGATCACCCGCGGACTTAAGGTCAAAATTAGCATGCTTCAAGGCCCAATAGGCTTTGTGCTCGAGCTCGATCGGGAGATGACACGCCTTTCCATACACAAGCTTGTAAGGAGTACACCCGATGGGTGTTTTGTAAGCGGTACGGAAGGCCCAAAGTGCATCTTCAAGTTTGTCCGACCAAGAGGCACGGTTTTCACCTACGGTCCTCTCCAAGATTCTTTTCAAACCACGATTCGAAACTTCCACTTGCCCACTAGTTTGGGGGTGATAAGCGGTAGAAAGACGGTGAGTGACACCGTACTTAAGCATGACTTTTGCGAATTAGTCGTTGCAAAAGTGCGTACCGCGATCACTAATGATGGCACGGGGAGTTCCAAAACGGGTAAAGAGAGACTTCAAGAATTTCACAACTACTCGGGCGTCGTTGGTAGGGAGTGCTTTCGCTTCCACCCATTTAGACAAGTAATCGACCGCCACGAGTATATACTTGTTCCCTCGAGAAGACGGGAACGGACCCATAAAGTCAATGCCCCATACGTCAAAGATCTCGCACACTTGAATGGCATTTTGAGGCATTTCATCTCTTTTAGAGATGTTGCTATGACGTTGGCAAGAGTCGCAAGATTTGACGAGGTCATGGGCATCTTTGTAAATCGTGGGCCAATAGAAACCGGAATCAAACACCTTCTTGGCGGTGTAGTTCGGGCCATGATGTCCCCCCGTGGGTCCATTATGACAAGCCTTGAGAATTTCATCGGCTTCTTGGCCGTGAACACACCGTCGGATGACTTGATCCGCACAAACCTTAAACAAGTAGGGGTCGTCCCAGAAATAATGCTTAACATCTTTGAAAAATTTGTTCTTTTGTTGGGACGACATCCCTTTCACAACAAAGTTACCCGCATGATAGTTTGCAAAGTCGGCAAACCAAGGGGTACTCGAATTTTCATGATGAGATACCACATTAAGAGTCTCGAGAGGAAACGTTTCATTTATTTCCTTTTTCTCGAGCACACCTTGATGTGGATTTTCAAGACGAGAGAGATGATCAGCCGCTAGGTTCTCCGCTCCTTTTTTATCACGGATAATGATATCAAATTCTTGTAGGAGGAGAACCCATCAGAGCAATCTCGGCTTTGCATCTTGCTTAGCAAAGAGATATTTAAGAGCCGAGTGATCCGTATACACTATGCTTTTGGACAAGATCAAGTATGGCCGAAACTTCTCGAAAGCATACACCACGGCTAGTAATTCTTTCTCCGTCGTAGTGTAATGTGCTTGAGCTTCGGTCAAAGTCTTGCTAGCATAATGTATAGGCTGGAAATGTTTCGATTTTCGTTGCCCCAAAACGGCACCTATGGCGAAATCACTTGCATCGCACATAAGCTCAAATGGTAATTCCCAATCGGGGGCAACTAGAATTGGTGCTTTAGTGAGCTTCTTCTTAAGAGTTTGAAAAGATTCAATGCACTCATTAGAAAAGATGAAAGGAGTATCCTTTTCAAGAAGTCGGGTCATAGGCCGGGATATTTTTGAGAAGTCTTGAATGAAACGACGATAAAATCCGGCATGACCAAGGAAACTTCTAACTCCTTTGACGGTCGTGGGAGGAGGTAATTTTGAAATGACATCGACTTTAGCTTTGTCAACCTCAATCCCGCTCTTAGAAATCTTATGGCCAAGGACAATGCCCTCTTTAACCATAAAGTGACATTTCTCCCAATTGAGACTAAGATTCGTGCTTTCACAACGTTCAAGCATCTTGTCCAAATGGGAGAGACATGTTTGAAAAGAATCCCCAAAGACCGAAAAATCATCCATGAAGACTTCCATAGTCTTTTCGATCATGTCATGGAAAATGGCCATCATATACCTTTGGAACGTACCGGGAGCATTACACAAGCCAAAAGGCATGCGTCGGTAAGCAAATGTTCCATAAGGACATGTGAATGTGGTCTTTTCTTGATCTTGTGGGTCAATGGGAATTTGGAAGTAACCCGAGAAACCATCGAGAAAACAATAGTATTCGTTTCCCGCTAATCTCTCAAGCATTTCGTCCATGAAAGGTAATGGAAAGTGGTCTTTACGGGTGGCTTCATTTAACTTTCGATAGTCAATGCAAACACGCCATCCCGTAACCAATCGAGTAGGAATCAACTCGTTTTCATCATTTTCAACAACGGTGATGCCACCTTTTTTGGGCACACAATGAACGGGGCTAACCCAAGGACTATCCGAGATAGGGTAAATCAATCCGGCATCGAGAAGTTTTATGACTTCCGCTTTGATAACCTCATGAATTTTAGGATTCACCCTTCTTTGGTGTTGAACCGCCGGTTTGAAATCATCTTCCATGAGAATTTTGTGAGTACAAAATCTCGGGTCAATACCCTTGATGTCGGAAAGGTTCCAAGCGATGGCTCGCTTGTGTGACTTCAAAACCTTTATGAGAGCGGCTTTTTCATCCTCACTAAAGTCTTTAGCAATGATGACGGGTGATTTATTGTCACCCTCCAAAAATGCATACTCGAGATGGGGTGGTAAGTCCTTAAGTTCGACCTTGGGAGGATCATTAGATTTTTCAATCGTTTTGATTTCCTCTTTATGAAGTTCTTGAGGAGGGAGTGATGAAGGATCTTCATTGAGCATCTTCTCGATGAGAAGTATATCTTCCTCAATGTCGATGGGAGCGTGATCAATTTCCCATGGAACAGAATCACTAGCCAAGTATGCTTCAATCTCTTCCAAAATAAAGTCACTTCCCTCAAACGGAGTGAGGGGAGGGGAAGAGAGAGCAACGATGGGATCAACCGAAGTGGGATTGCCACTCGAGAATCCAAGAATTTCTTGAGAATACTCCTCTGACACAATGTCAAGGACATCAATTTTGTTGACGGAATTGTCTTCATAATTGGGGGAGTATTTCGTAACTTGATTGAGATTGAAAGTAACGGCTTCCTTGTTCACCCTCAAAGTGATTTCCCCTTCATCAACATCGATCAATGCACGACCCGTTTTTAAGAAGCACCTCCCAAGGATGAGGGGTACTCGGGGATCAGCATCAAATTCGACAACAACAAAGTCGGCGGGGAAATGAAACTTGCCTACTTTCACAAATACATCCTCGGCTATACCTAGCGGACGAGAACTCGTACGGTCCGCAAGCTCGAGGATCATACATGTAGGTGTAAGCAGAGGTAATGAAAGCTTTTTCCACATGGAGTGTGGCATCAAGTTAATGCTAGCACCAAGATCGGCCAAGGCGGAGCATTGAACTATGCCTTGAAAATCACATGGGATGAGAAATTTTCCGGGGTCTCCTAACTTTTCGGGAAGTTTTTTAAGGATAACCGCCGAACAATTTTCGTTCAAAGAAGTTTTAGCCATTTCGGAAATCTTTTCTTTGTTATTCAACAAATTTTTGATTGTCGGGCCGAACTTTGGCATTAGAAGAAGAGCGTCCGCGAAACTAATCTCGAAGTGCAAATCTTGAAAGATTTGGATAAGCTTCTCCATTTGTTGACTAGTTTTATCATGGAGTTTTTGGTCATTAAGCCTTGAAGGATAAGGAAGTGAAGGCTTAGGAATGGTCATCGGAACAACGGGTTCCGGAATTGGAGGTAAGACCACCGGAGATTGGACTTGTGCGGTACTTCGTGGGCTTGAGTTATGCACCTTGTCCTTTGATACCTCGGTTTCTCGTTCCACATCCCTCACCGGAGAAGGATTAGGCATCGAGGGTCCCTCATAAGACTTACCACTTCGGGTGGCAATAGCATTCAATTCACCTTTTGGGTTGGGAATGGTATTACTCGGAAGAGCACCCGAAGTTGAAGCTTGATTCTTTTGACTCATGAGACTAGCAATCATGCTTTCAATCTTGCTATGAGATTGATCAATTTTGTTACTAGTAGTTCTAAGCTCGGAAGTGAAATCATTCTTCAAAGTGGTAATTTGATTTTGCATGGACACCATCTTAGCTTCATTGCTTTTGATGTAATTAGCAATGTCAATGGAAGCTTGAGGAGGCTGGGCATGCACATTTTGTTGAGGAGCTTGGAATCGGTTTTGATTGAAATTTCCTTGATTTTGAAAACCTTGATTTTGATTTTGAAAATTCCGATTCTGACTCTGATTTTGATTGAACTGATTATTTCTATTTTGCACATTTTGATTGTTCTGATTTTGATTAAACCCGGGTGGTCCAAGGAAATTGTTAGAACGATAGCTGAGAAGGTTTCGGTCCCCTTGCGGTTGGTAGGAATTACCTCCCGTATTGTAGGAACCAGAAGCGGCATAAACGCTCTCTTGAGTGAAGCCACCGGAGGCTGGACACTCAAAATAAGGGTGTGGACCACCACAAGTTTCACAACTCTTGTTTACGACATTCACTTGTTGATTGTTATTATTTTGACTCAATTTAAGCATGGCAGTGGATATTTCTTCAATCTTTTTAGTTAGAGTCGTGTATTCCGAAGATGGAAGGGTGGTAGATCTCCTTGACTCACTCCTCTCAGCTGAGGAATCCCAATAATTGTGGTGGGCAGTCATGTTTTCAATGAGATCGTAGCACTCTTCGGGTCGCCTTTTCATAAAGGTACCACCGGCAGCAGCATTTATCGTGTCACGATGTCTCAATGTTAACCCGTTATAGAATGTGTCTATTTGGGTGACAAGCAACATGTTGTGGTTTGGACATCGATCAATCGAAATCTTATAGCGTTCCCATGCCTCGAATAAGGACTCATCGGGATGCTGCCGAAAATTACTGATTTCATTCCGTAGTTTCGTCACCATCGACGGTGGGAAATATTTCGCCAAGAATTTGGAGACCATTTCATCGAAACTATGGATTGAGTTCTTGGGAAGACTATCAAACCATGCGGTGGCATGAAGCGTCAAGGAATATGGAAAGAGGTATAAGCGAAGGGCGTCATCGGTGACCCCATTTTGCTTCATACTTTGGGTGACGGTGAGAAATTTGTCGAGATGCTTGTTGGCATCGTCACCCGGTGATCCGTGAAATTGGCAAAAACTTTGGACTTGTTGAATCATGTGATGCTTAAGTCCAAAATCCGTGGCCTCGATGTTGACCGGGGCAATAGGACCGCCCCGTCCATCCATCGTGGGTTGGCAAAGCTCCTCCATCGTTCGGAGATCGGGAGCTTGATTTTGTGGACCAGGTACTTGGACTTGAGGTCCGTTTCCTAGGTTATGTGTCATTGTGGGTTGTTCGACGGTACGTATCTCGGGTACGTTTTCTTGGTTACGGTTACGTCTACGAGCTTGCGAGCGAGTGCGCATGCACTCCCAAAAACAACACTTTCAATTAAAACAAGACCGAGGCAAAACAACAGTGAACTTAGACCAATAATCCCACGTGAAATGATCACTTCTATAAGTAAAACGCACAAAGGAGCGGAGAGACTTTGTAGGTCAGCGCGAAGCTTATTAAAAACACGTCTCTTTTCAACCGCAATTTAATGTCAGGCCGTCCTTATACCCCTCACACAGTTTGTTAAACCGATAAAAGTAAACCAAAACACGAGCGACACAAAGGCAAGTTTTAAATCTTTAGTTCGGGAACTTATAATGATAACACCTCAGTTAAGAATGTTATATTGATTGTGTCTTCTATTTATTTAAAACAACAAGGAAAATCTTTTTGTATTTTTAATCTTTTACATATATATACAAAGAAAAGAAAAATATTTTTGTATTTTTGTAATTTTTATAAAAAAACAATAACTTCACGAGGAAGGTTCTTCAAGTCACTAATCGCAAAAACTTCACGATATTGTCGCAACACACCTCCCCGGCAGCGGCGCCAAAATTTGATTTGTGAAAAGTGAGTGGTAAAACAAACACAATATCAAATTAACCGTAAAATTCGACAAATTAACCTTTTAGGAAAAAGGTCAACGTGCCAAACCTCACGGGTGTGATAAAAGTGATACCGGGAAAGTGATTTCCCCGGGTCGTGTCCCAACGAGGTGTGAATGGAAGGATTCGTTGAGTTTCGTGATTTGAACTTGAATTGGATTTTAATGATTTGTTTGAGTTTGATTACGAATTCTACAAATTAATTAACGGGAAGGTAATTAAGGCAAGGGAACCCTAATAAACTAAAAATAAACTAACACTAAGCTTAAGAAATGATAAAACGAAGCTACACTAAGTCCTAGGGTGCTAAAACGTAAAAACGTAAAAACCGGGAAACAACCCGAGCCATAAACGTAAAAGTTTTGCAATTTAAGGGCTACGGGTGTGAAATCAATTTTCCTACGATCTATTTGACTAAAAATAATTTTAGGAAAAAGCGGAATATTTTTTTTTGACTTTTAAATTAATTTTTACGAATTAAAATCTATTAAACACTAATTAAATGATTAAAAATACTAAACTATTTTGGAAAAATCTGGAAAAATCACAAAAACTACTTTAAGTTATGCTACTTATGAGAAAAATAAGAAATCAGTGGGTTGCTATTCAAAATAAGCTCGAAATAAGCTAAAGAAAGCTTATAACTAAAACTGCCAAGGTGTCCTTAAGGGATTTGTTTGTGTAAATGTTAACGAGACAAGACCCAAGGGCGCGTTGGTTGTGGTGTTGTGTGTTGAGGCTTTAATAGGCAAGAGGTCAGGTGTTCGAATCCCACCTCTTGCTTATTTTTGAAAACTTTATTTTTTTAGATTTTTCTTTTTGCAATTTAAGGACTCAGTTGAAGGAAATACTTTTTGTGAAAACTTGCCTTCTAAAAACTTATAAATAAGCTGTTAGAATCAGCTTATTCCAACAGTTAGCAAAAATTCAACCACACACCCTTTAAAAGCAATTAACCAAACACTCCTTTAACCTTTTGAGCACAAAATAAGCAACCACTGGATCAAATAAGCACACCATGGAGCCAAATGGCAGAAACATTAAGTTCAATAAATGAAATAAGCTAAAACAATCAAAAAGCTAACTGAATTAAGGGGAAAAAGCATTTGGAAATTAAAACTACTCTAAAGCTATAACAAGTTTAAGATAAGTAAATAGCTAACTGATAAGCAATAAGGTTATCCTAATAAGCTCTAAGGGGATGCCTAATTAGCTAAAATTAACTATACTAAGCTAAACTAACTAAAATATAACTAATAAGCAAATGACAAAACTTGATAAGCTAAAGTAAAAAGCAAATGGTGACCTGTGATACAGCAGGCTGCAACAGCCTTAGGGGACCTGTTTTAAGCTTATTTTTGAGCTGAAAATTGAGCTTCCAAGCAAGGTATAAGCTGCAAAACAAAGGTAGGGTGGTGGAGATTCACAAAATAACAGATTGAGATGCCAATTTTACACTATACAGCTTATAAATAAGCTGTACATAGTTGGCTTTTGGGGCCTGTTTGCTGAGAAAAAAAATTGCAAATGGACAGCTTTGGAAATCACTATAAACTGAGCTAAAAAGATCCGAGATGCACATAAATTGGACAGGAGCTAAGTTGAGCTTATGAAGGTTAAGGAAAAACAAAATTTACAAGATTTGAATACCCATTAAGCTATGAAATTTGCACATGAACAGCAGCTTAAGGCTACTGTTCTGTTCAGTTATAAAAAAAAACAGAAACCCAACTTTTTGTTTTAACCACAAGTGAACAAAACTTAAGCAATCAATTTCAAAACCTTGTTACTAGTTGAAGACCATTAGCATGAGTTTGACTCAAGTGGTCAAACTGGGTCAAAATGGATTTTTGACCAGTTTAATCACATAAACAAACACCCCTTTATGCAAAGAACTCAAGCTACCATTTCTAAGATCAAGCCTACAATCTTTTAACAACCTTTCATTAAGCTGAAACAAACATTAAACATAACATGAAACTGAAGAAAACAGAACTTTCATTGATTTTAAAAAGAAATTACATTAAAACTGAAAATACAAGAAAACTAAATTTTGATTTTTGAAAACTAGGGGTGCCCTCAATGTGGCTACAAGCTGTCCTATTTATACTAAAACTAAGTCTTCAACTCTTCAAGTCTTGTGTTTCTTCAGTGAGTGCAAAATAGCTAAAGATTCCAACTTCTGCTTTCTTGAACCAATCCAGGCCATCCAATAGAGTTAGGTACAATATGAGACATATTAGAGCCATCCATGGGGCCTTTTGAAGCTGGGATTGCCAGCTTGGCAGTTGGGATGAGGGGGAAAACTTGGGTAGTGGGTTTGGGATTTGGGGTTAACCGGGTAAAAGATTGTTAAAGAGGTTGAGTGTTTTGGGTGAAGGGATGGAGTGTTTTGGGAAGCAGAGAAAGAGAAGAGGGTATCTAGGGTTTGTGGGTTGAAGAGAAAGCATGGTCTTGGGTTTTGTTTGGGCGGGAAGGGGAAGAAGAAGCAGGGGATGGGTTGTTATACTGGGTGGGTTGACTGGGTCAGAGGGTTAATGGATTGGGTAGTGGGTTTGGATATTGGGCCAATGTTTTATACTTAGGATTAAAAATGGAATCCATTTAACACTAAAGGACCATAATTGCCAAAACTGAAACTCCAGGGATCAAATATGTAGAATCTGAAAAATGTAATCCAAGGGTCATACTTGTGAATCTCAAATAAGTTGAGGACCATTTTTGCCAATTGTGAAATTCCAAGGACTAAACTTGACAATTTTTAAAATCCAGGGATCAAAACTGTAATTTCTCAAAACTTTTGAAATTTTTCACCAAAGGATTAATTATGACAACTTATGATTTCAAAAGGACCTTTGGTGACTTTTCTTTTTAAAATACGTGCTCAGGGACTATTTCTGTCAATTTTTGAAAGACGGGGGACTGAAACTGCCAATTATGCAAACTTTGTTCGTTTTTCATCTGATTTTAAACATTTTGCATCTGAAACATGTAAAACACAATTTTGAGGTATTTTCAGTATTTTGATGCATTTCAGAGTGTTTTTAAATGTTTTGCAGCTCAGATTTGACCTAAAATGATGAGTGAATAAGCACTCATCATGAAGCTATGCTAATAGCTTGTTATTTATTAAATAGTGTTCCCAATAAAAGGAACAAGATTACCCCTTATAAAATCTGGACTAAAAGGAAACCCAACCTGAACTTTCTCAGGATTTGGGGTTGTAGGGCTGTTGTAAGAATCCTTGATCCAAATGTAAAAACTTTGGGTGAAAGAGGCATTGAATGCATCTTTGTTGATTATGCTGAGCATTCCAAGGCTTTTAGATTCTATGTCATAGAACCTAATGAAAGTATTTCAATTAACTCTATAATTGAATCAAGGGATGCTATCTTTGACGAGAACATATTCTCATAAGTCCCTAGACCAAGTCAGAGGATTCCTAGTGGAACTCGTGACATTGGTGTATCAGAGGTCCCTGATGAAGTGCCATCAGAGGTCCCTGATGAGGTTGTGATTCAACAACCTAAACCTGAGCTTAGAAAGAGCAAAAGGGTCAGGACTCCAAAGTCATTTGGACATGAGTTTCAATATATTTAATTGAAGAAACAAGGGATGAGGTCTTGAAGAAGCAATGAAGTCCAAGGATATTGCTTTCTAGAAAGAAGCAATCACTGATGAGATAGATTCCATCATGGGCAACAACACTTGGGTGTTGGTTGATCTACCACCTGGTTGCAAATGGATTTTCAAAAGAAAAATGAAGGTAGATGGAACTATTTAAAAGTTCAAGGCTAGACTAGTCATTCAGGGCTTTAAGCAAAAGTTAGGGATAGACTATTTTGATATGTATGCCCCTGTGGCTCGTATCATTACCATAAGATTGCTGATTGCTTTAGCATCAATTCACAATCTGATTATTCGTCAGATGGATGTGAATACAGCTTTTTTGAATGGTGAATTGGATGAGAAGGTTTATATGAACCAACCTCAGGGCTTCATTGTAATACCTGAATTTCTAAAGTTCATAAAAGACCAAAATACCCCTACAATCAAAAGTATGAATAATTAATTCAAAAGAATATCAAATAAGCTATGTAAATTCAGAAAATTTTTAAGAAATACCACATATGATCCAAATATATTTCAAAGACTTTGAAAAGCTAATTTTATAGTTTATAATTTTCTAAAATCAGTTATTGTATTTTATAAATATGGCCGAATATAATTATTAACTTTTATAAGAGAATAAAACTAATAAAAGCCCAATATAAATATATATTATTAAGAGTCCATTTATTTTAAGTCCAATACATTATAAAGCCCACAATAAAAATTATAAATCCTATATAAATACATTATTCGGTTCACATAAAACCCTAACTAGCGATTTACCCAAACCGACTCCCAAAACCCTCAAAAATTCGACTTCCAGTTTCCAGAGCTTGAGACCATTTTTCTTGGACAAGTTTGAAGGTAAAGAAGGTGCGAAAAATATTGTTCGAGTTCCAAAGTTGCTGGTTTAAGCGTGGGTAGTTTTTAGGTTGATTAGGGTTTCGGCAAGTGAGGTTTTTGTGCTTCTTTTGTTCTAACGATCCAAGCTCATCAAGGGTAAGTTTCTAATGTTATTTTCAGTCCTATAAGTCATATGGAACACATAAAAATTAGCCATGCATGTTTAATAAGTCGTATGGGATTATTTGGAACTAAAACCCTAAAAGCGTATAAAAATAACGAAGGGGCGTATAATAATTTTTAAGACCATGAATTGATTTTTCCAGAAGCTCTTACATGTTATAAGACCTGAATAAAATGCATAATTGTGAATTCGAAGCTTTTGTGAATTGTCTTGGGTTTTTCTTTTTAGAAAACGCATAAATAAGGAAGGGTTTTAAAAAGGGACGATTAGGGTTTATGAAAACTAGGGTTTTCTTGTTATCATTAAGGTTCATTAATGCAGTGGTAATGATGGATTAATGATGGGTTACATCTAGGTTTAAGGCTTGTACTTGAATTATGCAATATTCGGTTCTACATAAAAGTTTTGGGTTAGTTTTGTAAATTATGAAACTTAAAGGTTATTTTTGTAAAACAGTAAAATACATGTACTAAACGTATAAAATAAGTGTGGGGGCTAAACGTGTGATTTTGGATATTTAGAGGGCTATTCGAACTATATTTAACTAAAAGGGGTATGTTTTGTAAATTCTAAAACCTTTGGGCTAAAAGTGTAAAATCTGATAATAGAAGGTTAGATCGTATAATTAAAGATGTTAAAGGTGCAACATGTAATTTTGGGTAATTATGGGTCAACATGTGTAAATAAATTACGTAAGGACATGCATGAGTTTGAGTTAATTTCCGTTTGAGTTTTCATACGTTCTAGGTCAAAGTGGAAGTCATTAAAAGGAGTAACATGTTAATTAAATGCGTATTAAGTAATATTAAAAGTATGGAAACCCTAGAACCTAAATAGGGAGTGATTAGGGTTAAAAGCTAAGTGTGTAATTTCGTTATTTCATGTAAGTTATAGATTATGTAAACTATTTGGAAGAGAGTCTTAAAATCCGTCTTTGGCATTTGTAAACCCTATACTATGAATGATGATCATATAAGTCCTCAAATAAGATAATTATCATATTAAGCCCTTAAGTTTACCGTTTGTCATTTGCAACCCATAAGTTAAATTAATTAATGATTAAGACTCTAAAACATTGTAATTCAGTCCGTCACTAAAAATAAGAATATTCTGACAACTCTAAAGTATTAATGAGATTAATCCGTTATACTAATAAGTATTAAATAAATCATAATCCGTGTAGATTCGTTGAAGGAGACGCGACGTTACATCTTCATATTCCTACATTCGTTGCTTTTCTCTCATTTGCTTTAAGGTACAGATATTCTGACCTTTTCAGTAAAGGTCCCTCATGTTTTCCTTCTTCGTCATATCTCTTATGTTTATTAGGATTTCCGATGCCATTGCTATGAACCCTTTTCTGAATGTTTGATCTGTTACTTATCTGAATTTATGTTCTAGTGAACTATGCAATATCTGATGTGGACTTATGTTAGGAAGACTCTGATATATACATTTGTTGAACCCTGCTATATTGGATTATGAACTTCTGATTATGAACTTCTGTTTATGAATGTATGATATGCCACTATGATATGAATTTATGATTTCTGAATATCTGAATATGAACCATATGGTATGAACTATCTAATATGTTATTTGTGACCTTGTGTGTGACTATGATCTGTGCCATATCTGAAAATCTGTTTGACTTAAGTTGGTTGATAATAACCAAATATTTAACTAGTCATGGGGGTTCCATGTCCGTATCAGTGATGCACCTCTGATATGACTCTAGGGCAGTAGAGTGATGTTCTGCCACGTCTCTGGATGGTGAAGCATATTTATGAATATGTAGGAAGGGGCGTATGGATGCATCCTAGATCTGATCTGTTATCTGATATGTTATCTGGTGAATGATGTCGTGTGCAATACGCGTCTTCACAAAATTCTGGGAGCTAGCTACTCCATTTATTTTCTGAGGTTACCATTTGAAGAAGAAAGATATTTATGATATGATATGATTGTGAATGTGCTTATGACGTATTTGTTTAAGTGACTATTAGTTGCCATGCTAGGATAGGATTAATACGTTAAAATATGATTTGTATATCTGATATTATGATTTGTTATCGTTACGTGAATGTGTTGATCTGCGAGATGAATGTGCTAGTGCACAATTGAGTGTTTTGAAGGTTAATTATCTGTTTGTATATGTGACCTGCCATGTTTAAACTCTGCTAAGGTTAGGATTTGATCTGAGAAATGATTTAGTTATTATGTCTGCCATGACTTGTCTGCTAGTTCCGCTGCTACAATATTGTATTAAGTGCTTTAAATGTTAATTAATTGATTTGTATGAATGCCATGTTTATTTTCTAGAAAGTGTTTCCGTTAGTTTTGAGACTCTTCGTTTGGCTTATATGTAATCTGTTATTCTTGGTATGTTATGTGTTTGGTTGTTCTGATGTGTTCGTGTTTGTGTCATTAATGTGCTATGTGATGTCTAAACTATTATGTGGTTGTTTTGGATTTCTGTATATTTGTGCTTCCGCAGAATCCTAAAAGATCCCTCGTCATTATTTTATTTTATTTTCATTATTCGTATATTTGTTTTGTTTAGCTTTTGTTTCTGTTATATCTGTTCACTGGGCTTTGTAAGTTCAGCCGCACTTTTCTTTTCCTGCGGCATGTATTTAGCATTCAAGATGAGCTTATGGGATAGCTGATCTGGGTTTGAGAGTATAGACGAGAGCAAGATTTTGACCATAGAGATCTTAGATTTATTTTTGAATATAAGTTATTTATATTATCTTTTGTAAGTTTTTGTAAAGGTTTCCGCTTTTGTACATCAGTTAAAGTTCTGATATGAAACCGTATTGTGATATCTTTACCCTTGTCGGGTCGGGGTGTTACAATTTATGGTATCAGAGCTCTAGGTTTTAGGACCCTTAGAGCTTAGGCTATGACCTGTGAGAAGTGGGTAGACATTAGGTTTCCGTCTGTTCAGATATTTTTCGATTCCTTTTGATGGTCATTCAGATTTGACTTCGATATCCTTTTGCCTTCACTGAATTGGCCCTCCTCTGTTCGCATCGAATTTTGTTAGTTTGTTTTCGCTCGTCCGTTTGTCGATCGTTAGATGGAGACTACCCGTGGAGCCGAAGAAGATGGTGCCGACCCTGCGTTGCTGCGACGGTTCCTGTGCTGGAGAGGTTCGTGAAGCAGAAGCCACACTCGACTGCCGTGCTGTTGGAGACATCAGGATGCTGTTGGAAGAAGTTGGATGGACCAACCAAAGGCGTAAGAGACGGAGACACGATCCAACCGATGGCTGAGAAGATTCATCTACTTCATATGATTTGGGCGCGACTTATGTCACTCTGATTCGTTTGTCATGCGTTTCAAGACGGTTTGATACTCTACTAAGTGATTCTGATCCGTATTGCTTTTCTCTGATTTGTTCGGAACTCGGTGTGAATGGTGAAGTTTTATCGTTTAGCATTCTGGTATATCTCAGCTTTTCTTTCTGGTTCGTCAGTAATAAGTCATGAGGAAGAATACGAGGTGGACTCGGATTTGGAATCTACGGCTACTGGTAGGTTTAATCTGACACAAGAATAGGAATTTCGTTTCTGATTAGTTACCCTCTTTATGAGAATTTTCTGACGTTTGATTTTGAGCTAGGTCCTTTTGTTTTCATTTGACGTTTGAATCTGGGATTTTTAAGTTTTGTTTTGGAAGTTCATCTTAAGACGATTCTGCAAATTTTGTTTGATTAATGGAAATTAAACAAAATTTTGAAGGTATAGTTCCTGTCTGTTGTTTCTTTCTGATAGATTCGCTAAGTTTCCGTTAGTCCTCATAAGTTTCGTTTGCTATTTATTTTCGTAGTGTAGTTATTTCGTTTACCGCTTGATTGAAGTATGACCATCATGGTGGTATACTCATGTGTATCTGGTTTGTTATAGGATGTTATTTGCTATCTGTGTGTTATCTGTATGTGGTATGTTTTGTTATGATGTTAGCTATGTGTTTTGTCATGACCCGAGACCAAATATAATGACAATAAGAACTTGTTATGTGATGCAAGTATTATGACGCCTGATCAACGTAATAATACCGAGATCACATAATCTGAACTCATTGAAGGTATACGACGTCTGGGAAATGCCTGTAGTTGATGTGTGATAGGACTTTGACTTGTATCTGTTATTTGGTGCTTCTCATGTTCGTTTGAATTCCGTACCTAATTGTGAGATTTTCGTCGATATCTGTTTCATATAAGTTTTGTACGTTTGGAATCCGAAGTGGTTATGATCTGTACGAACCTATAGATTGCTATGACCACCTTAACCTTATATGTCTCCCCATATTTCTGCGACTATTGAGGCCGATAGGATTTATTTCGTCTATGCATATGATGTCCTCATCATTAGATATCTGAATAAGTTAGAATTTGTCGTTTGATTTTCTGCGTCTCATTTGTTCTCCGCCATTATTCTGATGAGTATATAATTATCTATTATAAATATTTGAATATTGATTTAATTTCTAAGTAATGTTTGAGTTTAAATATTCTGATAAGAAATCCATTCGTTCCGAGATAAGATTAACGTTCGTTATATTCCTAGAAGTTCTGAGATCCGATTCGTTCTCTGTTCTGTTCCGTCTTGTCCAATTTCGAGGACCAAATTTTCTTTTAGAGGGGAAAAATTGTAATACCTGAATTTCTAAAGTTCATAAAAGACCAAAATACCCCTACAATCAAAAGTATGAATAATTAATTCAAAAGAATATCAAATAAGCTATGTAAATTCAGAAAATTTTTAAGAAATACCACATATGATCCAAATAAATTTCAAAGACTTTGAAAAGCTAATTTTATAGTTTATAATTTTATAAAATCAGTTATTTTATTTTATAAATATGGCCGAATATAATTATTAACTTTTATAAGAGAATAAAACTAATAAAAGCCCAATATAAATATATATTATTAAGAGTCCATTTATTTTAAGTCCAATACATTATAAAGCCCACAATAAAAATTATAAATCCTATATAAATACATTATTCGGTTCACATAAAACCCTAACTAGCGATTTACCCAAACCGACTCCCAAAACCCTCAAAAATTCGACTTCCAGTTTCCAGAGCTTGAGACCATTTTTCTTGGACAAGTTTGAAGGTAAAGAAGGTGGGAAAAATAGTGTTCGAGTTCCAAAGTTGCTGGTTTAAGCGTGGGTAGTTTTTAGGTTGATTAGGGTTTCGGCAAGTGAGGTTTTTGTGCTTCTTTTGTTCTAACGATCCAAGCTCATCAAGGGTAAGTTTCTAATGTTATTTTCAGTCCTATAAGTCATATGGAACACATAAAAATTAGCCATGCATGTTTAATAAGTCGTATGGGATTATTTGGAACTAAAACCCTAAAAGCGTATAAAAATAACGAAGGGGCGTATAATAATTTTTAAGACCATGAATTGATTTTTCCAGAAGCTCTTACATGTTATAAGACCTGAATAAAATGCATAATTGTGAATTCGAAGCTTTTGTGAATTGTCTTGGGTTTTTCTTGTTCGAAAACGCATAAATAAGGAAGGGTTTTAAAAAGGGACGATTAGGGTTTATGAAAACTAGGGTTTTCTTGTTATCATTAAGGTTCATTAATGCAGTGGTAATGATGGATTAATGATGGGTTACATCTAGGTTTAAGGCTTGTACTTGAATTATGCAATATTCGGTTCTACATAAAAGTTTTGGGTTAGTTTTGTAAATTATGAAACTTAAAGGTTATTTTTGTAAAACAGTAAAATACATGTACTAAACGTATAAAATAAGTGTGGGGGCTAAACGTGTGATTTTGGATATTTAGAGGGCTATTCGAACTATATTTAACTAAAAGGGGTATGTTTTGTAAATTCTAAAACCTTTGGGCTAAAAGTGTAAAATCTGATAATAGAAGGTTAGATCGTATAATTAAAGATGTTAAAGGTGCAACATGTAATTTTGGGTAATTATGGGTCAACATGTGTAAATAAATTACGTAAGGACATGCATGAGTTTGAGTTAATTTCCGTTTGAGTTTTCATACGTTCTAGGTCAAAGTGGAAGTCATTAAAAGGAGTAACATGTTAATTAAATGCGTATTAAGTAATATTAAAAGTATGGAAACCCTAGAACCTAAATAGGGAGTGATTAGGGTTAAAAGCTAAGTGTGTAATTTCGTTATTTCATGTAAGTTATAGATTATGTAAACTATTTGGAAGAGAGTCTTAAAATCCGTCTTTGGCATTTGTAAACCCTATACTATGAATGATGATCATATAAGTCCTCAAATAAGATAATTATCATATTAAGCCCTTAAGTTTACCGTTTGTCATTTGCAACCCATAAGTTAAATTAATTAATGATTAAGACTCTAAAACATTGTAATTCAGTCCGTCACTAAAAATAAGAATATTCTGACAACTCTAAAGTATTAATGAGATTAATCCGTTATACTAATAAGTATTAAATAAATCATAATCCGTGTAGATTCGTTGAAGGAGACGCGACGTTACATCTTCATATTCCTACATTCGTTGCTTTTCTCTCATTTGCTTTAAGGTACAGATATTCTGACCTTTTCAGTAAAGGTCCCTCATGTTTTCCTTCTTCGTCATATCTCTTATGTTTATTAGGATTTCCGATGCCATTGCTATGAACCCTTTTCTGAATGTTTGATCTGTTACTTATCTGAATTTATGTTCTAGTGAACTATGCAATATCTGATGTGGACTTATGTTAGGAAGACTCTGATATATACATTTGTTGAACCCTGCTATATTGGATTATGAACTTCTGATTATGAACTTCTGTTTATGAATGTATGATATGCCACTATGATATGAATTTATGATTTCTGAATATCTGAATATGAACCATATGGTATGAACTATCTGATATGTTATTTGTGACCTTGTGTGTGACTATGATCTGTGCCATATCTGAAAATCTGTTTGACTTAAGTTGGTTGATAATAACCAAATATTTAACTAGTCATGGGGGTTCCATGTCCGTATCAGTGATGCACCTCTGATATGACTCTAGGGCAGTAGAGTGATGTTCTGCCACGTCTCTGGATGGTGAAGCATATTTATGAATATGTAGGAAGGGGCGTATGGATGCATCCTAGATCTGATCTGTTATCTGATATGTTATCTGGTGAATGATGTCGTGTGCAATACGCGTCTTCACAAAATTCTGGGAGCTAGCTACTCCATTTATTTTCTGAGGTTACCATTTGAAGAAGAAAGATATTTATGATATGATATGATTGTGAATGTGCTTATGACGTATTTGTTTAAGTGACTATTAGTTGCCATGCTAGGATAGGATTAATACGTTAAAATATGATT
The DNA here is from genome assembly GCA_019973895.1 of Chrysanthemum seticuspe. Classification (NCBI taxonomy): domain Eukaryota; kingdom Viridiplantae; phylum Streptophyta; class Magnoliopsida; order Asterales; family Asteraceae; genus Chrysanthemum; species Chrysanthemum seticuspe. The sequence continues at coordinate 1,749,970 of BPTQ01000004.1, forward strand.
TGTATATCTGATATTATGATTTGTTATCGTTACGTGAATGTGTTGATCTGCGAGATGAATGTGCTAGTGCACAATTGAGTGTTTTGAAGGTTAATTATCTGTTTGTATATGTGACCTGCCATGTTTAAACTCTGCTAAGGTTAGGATTTGATCTGAGAACTGATTTAGTTATTATGTCTGCCATGACTTGTCTGCTAGTTCCGCTGCTACAATATTGTATTAAGTGCTTTAAATGTTAATTAATTGATTTGTATGAATGCCATGTTTATTTTCTAGAAAGTGTTTCCGTTAGTTTTGAGACTCTTCGTTTGGCTTATATGTAATCTGTTATTCTTGGTATGTTATGTGTTTGGTTGTTCTGATGTGTTCGTGTTTGTGTCATTAATGTGCTATGTGATGTCTAAACTATTATGTGGTTGTTTTGGATTTCTGTATATTTGTGCTTCCGCAGAATCCTAAAAGATCCCTCGTCATTATTTTATTTTATTTTCATTATTCGTATATTTGTTTTGTTTAGCTTTTGTTTCTGTTATATCTGTTCACTGGGCTTTGTAAGCTCAGCCGCACTTTTCTTTTCCTGCGGCTGGTATTTAGCATTCAAGATGAGCTTATGGGATAGCTGATCTGGGTTTGAGAGTATAGACGAGAGCAAGATTTTGACCATAGAGATCTTAGATTTATTTTTGAATATAAGTTATTTATATTATCTTTTGTAAGTTTTTGTAAAGGTTTCCGCTTTTGTACATCAGTTAAAGTTCTGATATGAAACCGTATTGTGATATCTTTACCCTTGTCGGGTCGGGGTGTTACATTCATCATGCCTGGAAATGAAAACAAGGGGTGTAAACTGATTAAGTCTCTATATGGACTGAAACAGGAACCTAAGCAATGGCATCAAAAATTTGATGAAGTGGTTTTGTCTAGTGGTTATGTTCTTAACCAAGCTGGAAAATGTGTGTATAGCAAATTTTTATGAATCTGGTAAAGGAGTCATCATTTGTCTATATATTGATCACATGCGAATCTTTGGCACTGACCAAAATCAGGTTAACTTGACAAAGGAATTTTTTTCATCAAGGTTCTCCATGAAGGACATGGGGGAGGCTGATGTTATCCTTGGTATAAGCCAAGGATTAAACATGAAAGTAAAAGAATTAATATTTCTTAGTCTCATTGTATTGAGAATCTGTTGAGGAAATTCAATTACTTTGATTGTACTCCAGTGAGTACACCTATGGATACTTGTGAGAAGATGATGCCTAATAATGGCAAGACTGTATCTAAACTTGAGTATTATAGGGTAATTGGCTGCTTGATGTATGCCATGACTTGTACAAGACCTGATATTGCATTTGCACTAGGTAAACTGGGTAGGTATACTAGTAATCCTAGTGCTCATCACTGGCAAGCAGTTCAGAGAGTACTGAAGTATCCAAAGAGAACTATGGATTATAGTCTCTCATATATTGGTTATCCTTCAGTGTTATAAGGATACACTGATGCAAGTTGGATCAGTAACACTGAAGACAATACGTCTACCAGTGACTGAGTATTCCTACTTGGTGGAGGTGCAATTTCTTGGGCATCCAAGAAGCAAACTTGCATCACCAGTTCAATAATGGAATCTGAAATTTCTGGGCTTAGCAACTGCTGGTAAAGAAGCTGAATGGTTGGAAAACTTGCTTTTTGAGATTCCATTGTCGCCTAAACCTATAGCACCTATTTCTATATGTTGTGATAGTACAGCTACATTGGCAAAGGCTTATAGCTAGATGTGCAATAGGAAGTCTAGACACTTAGGTGTCAGACATAGTATGATTCGTGAGCTTATCATGAATGGGGTGGTATCTATAGAGTTTGTCAGATCAAAACAAAATTTAGTTGATCACTTGACGGAGGGTTTTGCTAGAGCCTTGGTTATAAAGTCTGCTAAATGGATGGGTTTAAGTCCAACTTAGTCACTGAATGTTAAGACACCCAACTCCCTCCTGAGAAAACTTGGGAGCTGAGTTCAATGTGGAAAGCTGAACATTAAGTGGACTGGAGCACATGTTTCATTTTACATCCCAAGGTTGTGCTCAGAACCAGCTGATAAGGAGGATGAAGTCTTTACTTCTTAATGGTTAATTTTTTTGAAATGGTACTTGGCAGGAGCATGAATAAAGAGGAACCACCTATGTGAATGTTGAAGTTTTGCCGCTTCAGGAAGCTTTGGACTTTTGGCTCTTACAACATTTATGAATTTGGATATGGACACATGGCTTATATAGTGTCAGGAGCGTTTAAGTATTTGAAAACTTGTGTGTATTTTATCTTCAGGTATTCAAATAGATTAAAGGGTTCAATTGTTAGAACACCCTGATTCTAGAACATTTGAGCGTGTAATGTACTAAGATGGATATTCAATCCTCAGCATATTTTCATTTATGCACATGTTTTATTTCATCCCTTTGCTAATAGATCAATATTTAAGATTTTTTATTTATTTTATTTTATTATTTTTTTTTTTTGCTCTTGTTAGGCTCCTTTTTCTCTTTTATACTCATAAACTTTTTGGTATATAACGCAAGAGCAAAAAAGAGAAAAAGCAAACATTAAATATTGAAATGATAAAGATCTGCAACTCATATAAAATCTAATCCGTAGTCAATTATCATGATTGCTAAGTTTGCAAATTCTCATTCAACTTATGCAGAGCTTATAGTCGAGATTGTCAAAGTTTGCAGATTAATAAAAATAAGAAATCATTGAACACTTTTGATAAAAGTGTAAAAATCTCGCTTAAGAATAATGTCACTCTAGATTGTGTATTTTGATCGAGGTTATCAAAACAAGATGATCCATTAGGCAACAGATGAAATAATTTGGTCTTTTAATTAAATTTATCATGAGACTGTTAATTAAATATATATATCTCTAACTTAGTCGCATGTATTGTCACTAATTTCAAGTTTCAGGCAAGTGAATATCAAATTTAGACACATAAAATAAGTACAGTACTTAAAAAGGGGGTGATACTTACATCATCATATTTTATTCTTTCACCACAATTATATATATCTCATCTTGTAACATATGCATGATTACCATATGAGAAATAGTGATTCATACATATTACAAATAAATATAGTACCTAAAGCGGGAAAAATGACTAAGTATAAAACTAATAGAGTAATTTTTCCCATAATTTTAACATTCTTTTTCAACTTTCTAAAAAACTCCTACTATATAAAAAATGATTTAAGATTATTTGAGGACAAAATATTATTTACATATCAAGGGATCAACCTCAACCATCTATTTTTATTTAATCTAATGGATGAAATTAATCCAACAATTTAAAAAACTCACTTTCATCCTATTTTTTCAAATATTAATAACTTTCAAACTGTTAATCGTTAAGCGAAAAAAAAAAATATCATTGCGACAAGCATTTAATTATCTTTCTATAGATAGGCACTTTGATATACTTTCGACAAAAAAAAAATTCGTATTTTTTACGTTTTTTTTTAAGTTTTTTCGTTTTTTTACGTTACTGAAATTTACATTAAAAAATCATATATGATATAACACTATTAGTGTTATATCATATATGATATTAGTGTTATATCATATATGAGATGTATATCATATGTGATTTATCATATATGATTTAACAATAGTATCACATATGATATGTGATTTAACACTAATATCACATGTGATATTCAAATTAGTGTTAAATCATATACGATATTTTATGCAAATTCCAGTTTCGAAGAAAAACGGAAAAAAAGACGAAAAACGTGAAAAAAACGATTTTTTTTTCTTTTTTCGAAAGTATATCAAAGTGCCGTCTATAGAAAGATAATTAAATACTGGTCGCGGTGGTGTAATTATTTTTGCTTAACGATTAACGGTTTAATAGATATTTAAATTATAAAAAATATGTGAAATAATAAAATGTTTTTAATCTCAGCCATTGATTTCTTTTTAAATGGATGGTGGAGATGAGTCCTTTAGTATTTAAGAAAAGTTTGGTATGTAAAATACTCGTAAAAAATTTAGTTTAATGGCGAAGGATTATGATCAATTTGAATAATAACATTTATCAAACATGGATTACTGTTCGTGAACAATAACTTATGTTTGATAAATGTCAAAATACCCCCTTAACTATGATGATGACATAATGGCTCGTTAATCATTGACAAAACTTCAAAATAGCCTTTAAACTAATTTACATTTCTGTTTTAACACTTTGTACGTTCATTAATAAAATAATAACCCATATGCATTGAGATGAGTTCAAATAAAACACTCTATTAAAGTAAAAACTGTAAGATAACATATCAACCGTTGGATACATTAACTTTGACTAGATCAATGGCATGGATGTGGATGGCAATTTCGTAAATAGGTTGCAACTTATAAATATAAATAGTTTTGCTTGAAGGTTATTTATGTAATTTTACACCTTATGCATAGGTCAGTTACTCTTTGCAAGAATACCGTAATTTATTTTTTTCTATCAAACTCTCTATCAAATTTTCGTGACCTTCTAAAATCATTCATGAGTGTTTCAGTCAATTTTTTTTGGAAATCCACTATCACGTGATTGCAATCATCCATGAATTTCATATCGATTTTAAATATGTGTTTAATTTCTTATTGGAAATTTCGTATGATGATGTCTGGTGCGGGTTTTAAATTTCATGATTCCAGTTTTATTTGTGTTTTTTTTGCTTTGTTCTATTTCATTCCTGCGTTTGATTTTCTGGCCATAGTTGTCGGTTTTTGTGTTTTGTTTCTTTTTCAGGTTTATTGCAAGTTCACTTAATGATGATGATCATCATCATCATTATAAAATTGCTGACGATGGTGTGGTATGATGGCAATGTTCGAGGATGATAACGTTCAATTGTAATGCTAATGATTCAATGACTATGATGCCGTAAACAAAGATGCATAATAGACGATGATGATAACGATGAATGATAACGTAAACGATGATGATGATGATGATGATGATGATGATGAAAGAAGATGCAGGTTGACGACGATGATGAACTACGATGCAAAACAGATGATGATGCCGAAAACGAAGATGCAAAACAGACAAAGCTGCCGAAAACGAAGATGCCATAATAGATGACGTTGAACGATGATATAAACATGAAGATGATGATAAAATAAGCTTATATTATTACGATGATGATTTATGATTTCTTCATTTAAGGATTCTTGTTTATGAATAAAAATGGTGCTTGATACATTTGAGTCAGGTTTGGATGCAAAGTGAAACACTATGCAGAACTTTTAACAGGAAAGTATAGATTCATAATTAAAAAAGTAAAATTGGAATTATATTTTTGAATGCATGTTAAAAAACTTTAGATGCATCTTGCATCATGGAGCAAAACTGTAGATTAATGCAATACCCAAAATACCCTTAATCTCCTTGACACGTGACGTCCTTAGGATGTGTCCTACCTTTTTTGGACAAGAACTTATTCCCATATGCATTAAGCTTTATGTTTATCATTTTAAAGATTAGTATTCTATCCCGTCACAAGAAAATGCATTTTGACATCTGTCGTAATGCATGGTCTTGCGACCCTCGTTTCTAACAAACTAAAAAGGATATTATGCATTTATCAAATGTAATTGTTTATCTATAATTCTATAAACAAAGACTTTGTCAAGTCATCAACTTATAAACCGTTTGATTTTAAACTTAATTATCAAATTCCATAACTTTGAGAAGTTTGTCAAGTCATCACCGTATAAACTTTTTAATTTTATAAACCTATTTTAACAATATGTTAAACATTTTATAACTTTATAAACTATTTCATGCCAACACATGCATTGAATTATAAACAAGTTTACGATTTTAGTCATCTTCATGCCACAGAGACTTCAAGTAGAAGTCCACGATAGTAAATGATAAAATTTCGTAATTTTTAAACCTATTATCGACCCTCCCATTGTGGATGCCTTCATGCCCTTATATAATCGTTGACGGAATTTTTCCTATTATCTTACCTTAACTATGTATAAGTAGTTAAGACTAATCACATATATACGAGTATGCTTGCCAAAAGTAACTGTTGCAAAAACTGAAATTAAAGTTGTAAATTGAGAAAGCGAGAGCTAAAAAAATTAAGATTATTTTTATTAAGTAGTATTTGATATTCAGAGATTATGCAATTTTTTTGTTAAAAACTCATATAAATTTTGTTTGCTAAACAAAGCTTATAATTTATTAATTTTATTTTTTCAAAAAATAAGCATAATTTTATAACAATCTTATTTGTGCCAAACATGAACATAATATTAATATATTTGGTTGCAAAATGATATTTTACTCTAAATTATTCTGAGACCAAGTAAAATTTAGATCCTTTATTAATTAGTGTCGCACACTTTAATTCCAATAGGGAATCTATCAAAGGTTCGGGTCTTTGGATTAACATCCTTAAGGCTGGTTGGAAGATCAACGATAGTGGTGTTCCTTTCATTAGCTCTTTTAAGCGTAAGGTTATATCAGGTTCCTCCACTAGGATTTGGAAAGACATATGGTTGGGATCTCAAAGTCTTGATCGGGCTTTTCCAAGGTTGTTCGCTTTAGCTTTAGATAAAGATTGTTCTGTGCAGCAATGGGTGTCGGCTAGTTTGGAGAATCGCGATCTTTGGAGGAGAGATTTGTTCTTGGGCAGAGAAATGCAGGAGCTCGAAAACTTTGATAGTGTGATCATGGGCTTATCTTTGCAAGATGGAGTTGATGGATGGACGTGGTCTTTGGACGCTAGTGGTTCATTCTCAGTTTCCATTTTAAGATCACGTATTGACTTGTTGGAACTGTCACAATCTGATCCTGCCACTTTATGGAACAAGTTGATTCCAAAAAAGGTGAATATTTTCTTCTGGAGATTGATTCGTAATCGCTTGCCAACCAAAACAAACCTGGTTGACAAAGGTATCGACCTTCACACAGTATTATGTTCCTTTTGTGATGATTATTGTGAATCTTCAGACCACATTTTTGTTGAGTGCAAGATGGTGAAACCAATTTGGGACTCTATAAGTAGATGGTGTAATGTCCATATTTCTTTGGCCAGATCCCATGAATTATTGGAGTTATCGGGTTTGGTTGGTCTAGCCTCGGTGTTCACAAAAACTTTTGACGCTATTATTCGTATTACGTCATGGGTGATATGGAAACATCGCAACGAAAAGATTTTTAAAAACAAAGTCTTGAGCACTAACGTTGTGGTGACGGAGATCAAAGCTATATCTCACCTTTGGATTCATAGCAGAAGTCGCGGGAATATCGCTAACTGGAATGATTGGGTGTTAACTCCTTGGTGTAGTCCCCCTCTTTCTTGACTGTTTGGTTTTCATATCTCGGGTGTTGGTTTTTTTTCTGTGGTGGTGTGTTTTTGGTTGCTTCTTTCTTGTATGTTTGTCTAGCTTCTTGCTAGCTGTTTTGTGTTTTTTTTAAATTTCCGCTGTTCGAAAAAAATTAGTGTCACACACTTTTCACCTTATTTCAAGCACAACTTTCTTTATTTTTTTTTATCTTTTTTTCTTTTTTCTCATTTGAAAAACTCTCAGCATGAGACAATAAACACATAAAATCAATTACAAATAAAAATAGTTTATCTTTTGTATAAGGACTAAAATTATAAATTGCAAAAACTGATTACAAAATATTTTTGTTTTTAATTTAATAAAGTTTGTTGTTTTGTATAAGGACTAAAATTACAAATTGCAAAAACTGATTACAAAATATTTTGGTTTTAATTTAATAAAGGTTTTTTATAATCTGAAATTTTCCGTAACGTTATTGTAATGAAAACATATAACTGACTAAAAACATTATTCGCCGAAAAATTTAATTACTATCCTTTCTCCGCTTGCAATGCGTGGGTAACCTTATAGGAAATTAGGAATTGTAATATTGTTTTATTTTTTTTATTGATATTTGATAAGATTTTTTTTTTTTTTTTTTTTTTTTTAATGGATGCATCCACGTATCAATTTATTCATGATATAAACATATGATATAAACATATATGATCTTATGTGCTTCTGGACAGATTTGATTGTTTTAGAATCAAGATTGGAAAATTATACATTCAAATATTTGATCTTTTGCACCGACAAATAGGCAATGTATCGTCACAAGTACAAGCAAAACTTATTAAACAATTGAGCATCACTACATGCATACTTGAGTAACAATAAGAAATGAAAACTCAAATTTCAAATTTTTTTAGGTATTCTTACAACAGATCATACTAATAATTATAAACATTGATAAATAGCAGACAATCATAATGATGTCGATCATACTTCGACTTATTGGAAATCCAAATCATCGTGAGAATATAACACGAAGTTGATAATAGCATGTGTTCCACACATGTAAAACCTAATGAGGAGGCCACCCACCCCACCCACCCTCATCCGGACCTGGCGCCGGTCCCTTTTGAATGATCTTTCGGCCTCGTGAAGCCACATGCTGTCCCTTTTGAATGATCTTTCGGCCTCGTGAAGCCACATGCACTTCGCAACGATTATAATTAGATTGAGAAAGAAAAAAAAAATGAAAATATTGGAAAATATATGCATACGTACCGTGAGACATTGTGGTTGTAAGCTTATCAGTGGCATTTGCTAAATTGCTTGACATCAACATGATGAAACAAAGAAGAGCCAAGAGTTTGTGATTCATTTCTTTGGTTTGAAGGTTTTCAGTTTGTTTACTTCTTTAATTTATAAGGGTAATAGTATCCAAAAACTTGTGTCGTTAAAAGTCGTTGAAAGGGTCATCCATGAAGAAAATAAACACATATGACAAACTTGTAAGAAATAATGTTCTATCGTATTTCAAGCACACCCGTTGACGGCCACTCGCCATTTTTTTAAGGTGATCACTAATTAAATACCGAAATCTTGGATTACGAGAAAGAAATGTGATTGTTTATCAATTAATCAAATCTTTGATCTTCAAATATACGATTTTGGCCATTTTTCATTGACATAAGATATTTTTTTTGGGTAAAGGGTTTTTTCGGTAATTCAAGAAACAGGTAAGTGCATAAGATGAGAGTGACTCTCACATCTCATCCCATACGTTACAGGCAAACAAACGCACATATTGTGTTTCAAACAATGTCTATCATAAGATAAACATGTCAGTCTTATATGTTAGTATATAGACATAATTAATAGTTATATGTCCGTATTCGAAATTGAGACTATGGGATTGCACTCATTGAGTATGAGATTCAATGTATAATAATTAATATATAAATGTTATTATTTAATTATTATTTCACAATAACGTTTAACGGTTGTTAGTACTTAACGGTGGTTTGTCTAACGGTCATTAAATATTAAAAGAGGGACTAATATGTAATTAGAAAAAGAGAAGGTTCCCGAATCCATTGATGATTAGGGGGCCGGTCAAATGGGTGTTTCCATATAGGAAACCCACTCAAACTTGGATTCTAAGTTTCTCAACTATATATACAAACCCTGTATCATTAGTTGGTAATCCTTGGTCTCCATAGCTAGCCAAACTTTTTTCCTTTTCCCCTCTTTTGCTCTTGGCCGATCATAACACTAAACCATTAGGATTTCGATTTGCTTTGATCAAAACAAAGTGTTTGGTTTTGTTATTGTGATCAAGAAACTAGCATATTCACATCGAATCGCTAACAATACGCGCGTATAAGACCGTAGGAAAAATCCCTCTTGGATTATTGGTGATTTCTCATTCGACTAAGGTGTAGTCGAATTTCCTAAACCCTAATTTTAGGGTTTGTGTTTCTTGAACGTGTTACGTACATAAGCTAAAAGGTACGCTTTCTATTTATGTTTAAGTTAATTAATTACACGTATTTGATCTTATGCTTCCGTTGCATGCTTTGTGGTTACTTGTTGAATTATATGTTTGCCATGATATTTAAATTCCAACAGTAGCATCACAGACCGTTAATATGGAGTAATTAATTACTAAAACGCATAAAAATTGAATCTTTAATAGATTATTGCATGTTATAATTTTTTAGGGTTTTGAATTAGGTAAGACCCTTATTGGTCGAACCTTATTAAATTTTTTTAGATACATCAGCTTCTGAAAACACTCGCCAACTTCAAGAGGAGCCTGAAATTCTTGCACCTCCAATTGAAGTTACTCCCATTCGTAGGTCTGAAAGGAATATACGTATTCCTGAACGATTATGTCTTCATCTTGAGGTTGAGGAGCATAGATTAGGGGATCTTGGAGAACCCGCTAACTATAAGGCTGCCATGATTGATCCTGAAAAGGACAAATGGAATGCAACTATGAATGCGGAGATAAAATTCATGCATGACAATGAAGTCTGGGTTGAGGTAGACCTTCCTCCTAACGCTAAAGTCATTGGTTGTAAGTGGCTATTCAAAAAGAAGACTGACATGGATGGTAAGGTACACACATATAAGGCTCGTTTGGTTGCAAAGGGCTATACTTAAACCTACGGGATTAACTATGAAGAAACCTTTTCTCCTGTTGCAAACATTAGAGTTATTAGGATTCTTATAGCTATAGCAGCGTACTATGACTATGAGATTTGGCAGATGGATTTCAAAACCGCCTTCTTAAATGGTCGCCTTGAAGAAGATATCTTTATGGTGCAACCTGAGGGGTTTGTGAATCCACAATCTCTAAAGCGAGTATACAAGCTTCAAAGATCCATTTATGGGTTAAAGCAGGCATCAAGGCAATGGAATAAGATATTTGATGAGGAAATCAATAAATTTGGTTTTACTCAAAATCTTGATAAGCCATATGTATACCATAAGGCTCGTAGGAGTAATGTTACTTTCCTTATCCTATATGTTGATGACATATTAATCATGGGAAAACACATTCCAAGTTTACAAGAGGTTAAGTCAAATCTTGGAAATGTTTCGCTATAAAGGATTTAGGAGAAGCAACATATATTCTAGGAATAAAGATCTATAGAGATAGGTCTAGGCGGTTGATTGGATTAAGTCAAAGTGCTTACATTGATAAAATATTGAAGAAATTCAGGATGCAAGATTCCAAGATAAGATATCTTCCAATGCAAGTAGAACATGGCTTAAGTAGCAAATTATGTACTTCTACACCTGCAAAGGTGGCACGTATGAAGAAGGTTCCTTATCCTTTGGCTGTAGGATCTATCATGTATGCAGTAAGATGCACAAGACCTGATGTGGCATTTGCACAAAATATTATCATTCGATATCAATAGAATCCAGGTGATCTTCACTGGAGTGTTGTTAAGAACATTCCCAATTGCTTAAGGGCCACTCGAGATATATTTCTAGTATATGGAGGGAATCCAGATGCAAAACTTGATGTTACAGGTAACTGCGATGCGTCCTGGCAAACTGATAAAGATGATACGAAATCTCAGATGAGATATGTCTTTGTTGTCAATGCAGGAGCATTGGATTGGAAGAGTATCAAGCAGAGTACAATCGCGATGTCTGCAATAGAAGCTGAGTATATAGTTGCTTCAGAAGATGCGATGGAAGTTGTTTGGATTAAGAAGTTCATTCCAGTTCTTGGTGTTATAACCTCAATTGAAAATCCTATGAAATTGTATTGCGACAATTCTGGAGCAATTACATTCCCCAATGAGCTAGGAATCATGAAAAGTGCTAGACATTTTCCTCGACTATATCACTATGTTCGAGAACAAGTCGACATAGGTGAAATCAATCTACTCAAAGTTCACACAGATAACAATCTAGCTAATCCCTTCACGAAGGATTTACCTAGGGAAAAGCTTACTCAACATGGTGAGAGCATTGGACTTCATTTAGCTAGTAGTTTCATGTAAATCTTTGGTTTGTATTTGGATAAAGAATGTATTGAAAATTATCATTTTAATGAATTAAAGTACTTAGTATGTTTGTTTTCATTTATAAAATATTGTATCCTGTATTTTCATATTTAAAACTATGAATAACTTATGTTATTCTAAATGTTCATTGTTGATCAATCATATAGGAATAAGGTTGAATTAAGACAAATCTGAGGTGTTGGATGAAAATATGATTTGAAAGTCATGCCAAACTCACATGATATTCATAGGATGAATATTGGACTTATCCCAACCAACATGATTGTACTTTATAGATCTTTGTCACTAAGTAAATCATGTAATTTTATCCTTAGACTTGAGACGTAAGACGGAACGGTCGTGGGTGGAGCCCATTTCTGTGACGCAGTGTAAAGCTATCCGTAACTGGTAGTGATAAGGTTGTTTTCATAAGTGTTGTAAAATTCATGAGTTGTGCTTGTAGTCAAGATAGAATTTGTTCTTTTGAATTTGTTTTGAAGTTTAATGTTACTGGGCCTCTCGTGGGGTTGACAAGATGTTTGCATGGCCATGCCCAAGATCAATAAGGAATATGTCCTGATGATTTAGTAATCTTGTTTAATCATAATAATTAGAAACATAATAGTTAAATTATGGAATGACTTAAATTAAAAGAGGGACTAATATGTAATTAGAAGAAGAGAAGGTTTCGGAATCCCTTGAGGATTAAGGGGGCTGGTCGAATGGGTGTTTCCATATAGGAAACCCACCCAAACTTGGACTCTAAGTTTCTGAACTATATATAGAAACCCTTGTGTCATTATTTGGTAATCCTTGGTCTCCATAGCTAGCCAAACTTCTCTCCATTTCCCCTCTTTTGCTCTTGGCCAATCGAAACACTAAACCCTTAGGGTTTCGATTTGCTTTGATCAAAACAAAGTGTTTGGTTTTGTTATTATGATCAATGATTGTACAATAGTTCGTACGACCAGGCCTTCGATGGTGATCGAAGGGTATAAGGGGTGATATGCTTGTGCCAAACTTGTAGTCAATCTGCAATAAGAAATAGTAGACACTTCGTTAAGTGATTGCGCAGGGGTTGGGCCCTGCGAACCACCTCCGGCGTGTGAATAAGTATGTGATATGAGTTATGGATAATATGATGTATGTGAAAGACTATGTTTAGTGAACATACCATTGAAATGACTCGTCCAATCTATTTATAGGTGATGAAAATAGCTTGGAGAGTGTTAGCACACGTTTAGGAGATCATGGGGGGCGTCCCCTGATTTATGGTAACCGCTAGGGCTTCATCCCCAATATCTTGGACTTGGCGGGGAAGCTAAGGACATATTGGGAACATGGGGGAAGACCAAGTCAAGGTTCTTGTTTGTCTTGGCATCTTCAAGAGAAGACACCGAAGGGCATAGGCCTTCGGCTGGCGAATTCCCAACTGGTAACCATGTCAATGATGAATGGTTTTACGCCACCAATGACTTATAAAGAAAGACTTGGGTCTTCGTAATGCAATTTCGACTGAGGCCGAAGGGGGGTCCTTCGACCTGATCGGAGGGTACGTCATCAAGCCCCCCAGTCAAAAGTGATATGTACAAACGAGAAATATTGCTTACGACTCAGAAATAAAAAAGAAACGTCCCCTTCGTCACAAGAACGAACGAAGATAGAAAGTCTCGCTAATATTGACCGTAATTAATGCAACTAATTATCCTAACCACCCCTTTTCCTCGGTAAAAGAAAACGTCTTTTCAAAATTTGAAATAGTTTTGAAATCCGGTGGTAAGATGATAAGTAATTACACGTGTAGGGCCGAGATTTTCATCTTGTAGGGTATATAAATTGCAAAAATAATAACCCTAATAAAGTAACTCTCGCCCAAAGTTTTTCACCTACTAAAATTCCTTTCGATCAAGCCTCCGACCAAACAAGGTAAAACGCTCCTTCTTCTTCTGTATTTCAAATATTTTTGTGTTTTGTAGAAGGTGTCATGTCAACCAACAAAAAATTTGTGATAAAACAACAAGGTTGCACATTAACCAGGGAGGAGCTTAAAGCGTTCCTCACTGATTATCCCATTCCAAAAGAACACAAAGTAATGCTACCAAGTAAAGATCAAGGGATATTCGATGCCCCTGAAAATTATGTAGGCTTGTATATCCATGCTTTCACCACTTCCAATCTTAGGATACCACTGCATCCTTTAATTTTAGAATTCCTCCGATACTATGAGGTACACATTTCTAGGTTCAACCCTTTTGGCCTAGCCAAGCTGACAACATACATTGTGATGTGTAAAGCCTATGGGTTTGAACCATCCTTGACTGTGCTTAGGGGTTTTTTAAATCTATATCCGGGAGGAGATTGTTTAACCTTGGCCAAGAGGGATGAAAGGGATGTGCCCATATTGATAGATAGGCCTTTTACGAACATAAGGAACTGGAAAGGCAAGTTCTTTTATATTCTGACTACCATTATCCCTCCTGGATACTCTGCATTGTTAAACCCAGACTTTCAATATGATGAGAAAAGGTTCACTGATCCATTGCCTTATACTGTGAGAAGAAACCCACTGTATCAGCGTTTGGCTCGTTATCCAGCTGACTGCCAGACCTTCCCTGAGCCAATCCTGTTCATGGCTGGCATTGCTGAGAGATGGGAAGGGTCTCCGTTGGTACCTGAGATAATTTGTGATGGAGAAAGTATGTATTTTTTAAATTAACATAAGAAACAAAAACTTATCTTGCTGATATTTATCTTATCTGCTTCTTTTTGCAGAGATGTCATTCAGGAACTTTGTCGTGGCTGGAGGTGCCAAAGAGGTTAGTTTTCTACCAAAGAATTCCCAAGAAACAAGCTATGGCGTGGGCTCCCCGTCGGTGTCTATAAACAAAGACGAGGTGGAAGCCCATCCTGCCGAGCCTGTATCTTCTGCTCCTCCACCAAAGGAACCCATAGATGTAGAAGATCAGCTAGTAGAGAATATTGCTGACTCAGACGAACCAGTCTCCGATCAACCGTTGGCCATCGTAGGACCCTCCGGCATATGTGAGAGGGTTCGAAGCAGGAAAGGTGCTAGTGCCAAGGCTATGAAATCTGATTCAAAGAGAAAGCTTCTTCTACCTACTCCTCCCTCTCGAACTACCCGGCAGAAGAGTGCCCAGGGTAAGGCTGTGGTATTTCCAGCCATCGAGGGGCCCAGCGGTGATGACTTCCATGGTAAACTTCTTACCTGTGAAATAAAATTAAATACCCAAGATCATATATTAATGAAATTTACTTTTGTTATAGGACTTCCTGATACGAAGGAGCTTCCTTCTACCCAAGCTTGTCACCAACTTATGAGCCATGTGATCCCCTCCAAGTGGAAGGAGGTGATGAATAACATGTCTATAGAGAGGCTTTGTGATCTTCATGATAAAAGCTATGTTCGCCAGGGCATGCTTGACAACCAACTCAATGCTAGGACAAGGGAATTGCTCCGCGCTGTCACCAAAGCTCGAGAAGAAATGGATGATATGCTGAAGGGGGAGAAGGTTAGAGATCAAAAGTATGCAGACTTGGAGAAGAAGTGTGAGGAGGCATTGGAGGATTTTGATAAGAATCCCTTGGTTCAAGATCTTAGAGCTGAGAATGAAAAGCTCAAAGGTCAATTGGCAACGAGTGAGGCTGAGTGCAACAGGTTAACTGTTGAAAGCTCTATGGTTGTTGGTTACAAAGAGCAGATATCTGTTCTTTCATCCAAATGTGGAGGTCTCGAACAGGAGAGGTCAAAGTTGCTGGCCCAAGAGATCAAGCTCCGAGAAAAGGTAGATGGCTTAAACCTCCGTCTGAAGATGCTGAATAAGGACAGGGTGGACCTGGTAACCAAAGTGATCCCCTACATTGCTATGGAACTTTACCATAGCGATGATGTGGGGATTGCTATTGGGAATGTGGTGAATGCTGCCATTTTCTATGGCAAGTGTACCACTTTGGAGGAGGTGGCGAAAACTGGGGAACCAGTAGTGCTGGAGAAAATTCCGTATTACAGGGCAACTCATGAAAAAGAATATGATGATGCAGGTAATCATTTAACTGCTTTAGAGTTCCCTTTCCTTGCAGATGTGACGAAGGACCCATCAGCCTCGATTGAGGATCTGCTAGCCAAGAAGCCAAGGAAAGTCCAGCCTCCTTCTTCCTCCAAGAGGACTCCGTCACCCCAGGTTCCATCTCCAGGCTCAGCTGACCCCACTCATTCCAAGGTTTAAAGAAGGCAACCATGTGGTTGTAATTTGATCCCCAGGGTGGTATGTACCCTGTTTAAAACAATTTTCTGTGCTCCGTTCCAGGCTTCGTGCCTGATGAAACAATTTACTTATTGCATGTTGGTAGTAGGCTACGGCCTAAGACAATAGTTTATAATGTTGGATGTTTTAAGGCTATGGCCTATTTTAGACTAGTAAAACTAGTCATAAATCTACAACGAAGCCACTAGGGCTCGAATTTTGCTATGTGTGATTCTTCTCTTTTTACTTTTACTTGCGTAAAAATATTTTTTACAACCTAAGGCGTATGGTAGATGCATAGCCTCATTGTGTGTAGTTACTTCACCAAGAATATTAGCAATCGTATAATTTGACTGCTGACAGAGGGTCGCGGCCCACTCCGTCTTGATCCTTTGGGCAGCGAAAGGTTTGAAATACCCTAAGGCCATATAGGAAAGTTAATGTGAAGTTGAGGTGGATGTTATGCATATGAGCAAGACATGTTGTTTAGTCTTTGTACATCCCTTCGACATTCAAACTTATAAAGCGACTTGGTGGGCAAATCTTTGTTGTATTGAACGAAACAAGAGATTTGAGGGAAATGTGTTATTATCATTAAGTGGGTAGGGAGGATTATATCATTTTAAGAAATGAATACTAGACGCCTACCATTAATGCTTCTTTCCCCAAGTGAGAAGAATGAAAATACATTGATTGAAAGCAAATAAAATGTGTTCTTAGACATTGTAAGTTTCATATATAGAACTTACGAAGAGTAGTGCCATTCCAGGTTCTATCAATAACGTCTCCTGCCAAGGTTTCCAGCTTGTAGGCTCCGTTGCCATACGCTTCCTTAATAACGTAGGGTCCTTCCCATGTAGGTCCCAGTTTACCCTGGTACTCAGCTTTGCTTACGCTATTGAGTCGGAGGACATATTCCCCTGGTTTGAAGGTTGAAGGCCTAACTCGCTTATTATAGTACCTTTCAATCTTTTGCTTGTGGATAGCCTCTCTAATGGAGGCTATTTCTCTCCGTTCTTCAAGTAGGTCCAAGTTACTACAGAGTCTTTCTTCGTTATCTGCTACTTCGAAGTTCATGACCCTTTCTGTTTCAACACTTACTTCTGAAGGGATGACAGCTTCCGTGCCATATGTCAAGCTGAAAGGCGTTTCTCCATGACTTGACTTTGTATGCGTTCTATGTGCCCAGAGCACTTGAGGTAGTTCATCTACCCAACCGTGATGACAGTATCCCAGCCTTCGTTCTATTCCTTGTATGATGTCTCTGTTGGTAACCTCTACTTGACCGTTACCCTGAGGATGGTAAACGGAAGTGAATGATTGTCTGACATTCAGGCCTTTGCAAAATACTGGGAATACCCCTTCAGCAAACTACTTCCCATTATCTGAAATGAGGATGTGAGGTACTCCGAACCTACAGATAATGTGTTCCCACACAAATTTTTCCATGTGTCTTCCTGTGATGGATGCTAAAGGCTTCGCTTCAACCCATTTAGTAAAGTAATCAATGGCTACGATCAAGAACTTTACTCCTCCAGGAGCAACTGGTAGAGGGCCTACGATATCTATCCCCCATTGGCTGAAGGGCCATGCGGATGTTATGGAAGTCATATCTTGCTTTGGTAGCCTTGAGACTCTTGAGTGAATTTGACAAGCTTCGCACTTCTGAATGATGTCGACAGCGTCTCTGTGCATCGAAGGCCAATAATATCCGACCCTCATTACTTTGGAGACAACGGAGCGAGGCCCTGCTTGAAGTTCGCAGGATCCTTCATGCACTTCTTGGATGATGTTGGCAGCTTGCCTTGGCCCTACACAACGGAGCCAAGGGGATAGAAAAGATCTTCTGTATAAGTAATTTCCCATGATCCTGTACTGTGGTGCTTTGATGCGCACCTTTCGAGCCAACTTTGTATCCTCCGGCAGTATGCCACTTATTAGATATTCTCTAATTGGAGTCATCCAATTCGAGTCTTCCTCCAGTATAACGTCAGACACCTCCTTTCGAACGATGGACCGATCTGTCAATACTTCAGCCAAAACTTCCTTTGTTAAATGAGCAAATGCCATTGATGCCAGTTTGCTAAGTGCATCCGCCTTCTTGTTTTGGTTTCTTCGAACATGCTCTATGTTGTAAGATGTGAACCCTTCGAGCATTTCTTTGGCCTTATCCAGATATTGCTTGATCACAGGTTGTCTCGCCTCGTAGGAGCCTTTTATCTGGTTGGCCACCAGTTGTGAGTCAACAAAAATAGCCAAGTTTTCTACTTCCATATATGTGGCCAATCGGAGACCTGCTAACAAGGCTTCGTATTCCGCTTCATTGTTCGTAGCATCGAATTCGAAACGAAGTGCATAAGTGTATTCCTTCCCTTTGGGATCAACGAGCATGAGACCTGCACCAGAACCATCGGAGCTGGAGGCTCCGTCAGTATAAAGTTTCCATCCTTCGATTGCCATAGCAGGCTCCTTTTCAACAACCTTTTTGTCATGTTTCGTTTCGGAGGGTGTTTCTGCTAAAAAGTCTGCCAATATTTGCCCTTTAACCGAGCTCCTGCCTTTGTATTCAATATCATGTTCTCCTAGCTCGATAGCCCATTTAGCTATCCTTCCAGATTTCTCCGGCTTTGAAAGTATCTGCTTAATTGGCTTGTCTGTAAGTACGGTTATGGGGTGAGCTTGAAAGTACCTTCGAAGGCGTCTCGCAGCATGAACTAAAGCCAAAATTAGCTTCTCCAATGCTGGGTAATTTAGCTCAGCTCCTTGTAGTACTCTACTAACAAAGTATATGGGGATTTGCTTCTTCTCCCTTTCTGCCAATAATACGGCACTGATGCTTTCGAAAGAGGCTGCAATATACATGAACAACACTTCGCCTTTGATTGGGGCTGTAAGTGTTGGTAGAATAGCCATGAATTCCTTGAGCTTTTGAAAGGCTGCTTCTGCATCTATGCTCCATTGGAACGTCTTTTTGTCCGTGCATCCTTTGAGTGATTTGAAGAACGGCAAAGATCTGTCCGCACCCTTCGACAAAAACCTGCTGAGGGCTGCTAGCTTTCCGTTAAGACTTTGCACTTCCTTTAGGGACTTAGGAGGCTGCAAATCTGTGATGGCTTTGACTTTCGAAGGATTGGCTTTAATACCCTGCTTGGTGATCAGATGTCCCAAGAATTGTCCTTCTTCCACACCAAAGGAACACTTCTTGGGATTTAACTTCATATTGATGGCGCGAAGCTGATCGAAGGTTTCCTTGATGTCGGAGAGCATATCTTCCTCCGATCTACTTTTGATGACCATATCGTCTACGTAGGCTTCTAGATTCCTGCCTATTTGCTTGTGGAAGGCTTTGTCCACCAATCGCTGGTAGGTGGCATCTGCATTTTTCAAACCAAAAGGCATCTTTTTGTAGCAATAAACGCCTTTTCCTGTAAAAAAGGCTGTCTTCTCTTCGTCTTCTTCGGCCATTTGTATCTGATGGTAACCTTTATAAGCGTCTAGGAAACACTTTAGTCGAAACCCTGACAGGGATTCCACCTTCCAATCAATTTCTGGAAGAGGGTAACAGTCCTTCGGACAGGCATTGTTAATGTCAGTAAAATCTACGCACATTCTCCATCCCCCGTCATGCTTTTTGACCATCACCGGATTGGCCACCCAAGTTTGATACTTCACCTCTCTGAGTATGCCTGCTGCCACGAGTTCGTCCACTTCTTTGCATGCAGCGGCATTTCTTTCAAGAGCTAGACTTCGACGCTTTTGTTTGATGGGTTCAATATGTTTGAACTCATTGAGCTTGTGTTCAGTGTCGAAGGGCTGTCCATCTATGGTGAGAGTTCTAGGGACCCCCGTCAAGTCAGAATAGGTCCATGCGAAGACGTCTGCGTTAGCACGAAGTATCTTTTCCAACTCTGCTTTAAAGGAGGTTGGAAGTTGCTTTCCGATTACTACTGTCTGATCAGGGTAGAGATCATTTACCACGATGCGTTCTTCAGCGTTAGCGCAACTGAGAACATCTTTCGTAAGTTCCTCCGAAACCTGTTTTACCCTCTTGCTTTCTGTCGTAGGCCCCTTCATCTTATAGCTGGAGAAAACCGTTCCAATGCCGCAAGGTGTTTGGAATTTGATCGCGGCATGTATGGTTGAGACAACAATGCCCATCCTCTGCATTGCTGTTCTCCCTATCAATAGGTTGTAGGGAGATTCCGACCTTACAATCGTGAAAGCCAGAGTTTATGTTCTTTTTAGCCTCCCTTCTCCAATCGTAACCTCTAGAGGGACTTCTCCCAAGGGCCATGAGTGTTCCCCTGAGAACCATACTAAAGGTACCTTTGAATCTACTCTCTTCGACCTTATTGAAGGTTTGAGCTTTAGGAAACACCGTTCGTAGATAACTTCGCAGGAGCTACCGCAGTCAAGGTAGGCTCTGTTTACTTCTCTGTTGGAGATCAAGACTTTGATAACCACGGGTTCATTTGAAAGAACTTTTCCTGTGATTGAAGGGAAAGTGACATCTCCTACTCCGCACAAGGCTTCCTCTGCTTCCTTTCTCTTTGAACTAGAGTCTTCTTTATAAACCATGAGGATGGGTGCTTCGACAGGTGTGGTATCTTTCCCCAACTGTGTGTCGGAGGGTTTTTCTTTGCCTCTCTTTATACCCTTCACCAAATGTCCCAATTGACCAGACTTCACGGCCTCTTCTATCTGCTTTTTGAGCTCTCGGCAGTGATTGGTGTCGTGACCGTAATCGTCATGGAAATGGCAAAACTTGGAAGTGTCTCTGGGCCTCCCTTTGTTTGCCAAGCGAGGAGGAGGGTCAAAGGCCTTCGCAGCCTTTTCGGTAGCGAGTATTTCCCTTGGGGATTTGGATAGATTAGCCAGGAGGCCATGGTTGATGTTTTTGTGGTATGGAGTAAACCTGTCCCTGCTCTTGTGTTTGTTCCTTGACCCTTCCCATGAAGGATGCTTCGGGGCCTTGTTGTGATTTTCCTTGTTTTTGACAGGAACCCCATTGGTGGACACTTCTTTTGCTTCGATCCATGTGTAAGCCTTTTCCACTAATCCTTTATAGGTTGCAGGAAGATCAGTGGAAAGGAATTCAACCAAGCTTTTGTTCCATAGGCCATGTACGAAACCTGAGATGCGCTGGTCTTCGTGCAAGCCCATTATCTGCAAGGTGTCATCAGTGTATCTAGTAATGAAAGCCCTTGTGCTCTCGTTCTCCTTCTGCTTGATGTTGTGCACTGTTAGGTGCGTTCTTGTGAACTTTTTCTGCTGGCTGAAATGTGACCTGAACTTTGCTTTGAGATCATCCAAATTCACAATGCTACCTGGTTTTTGCCCGTTCCACCATATACGAGCAGAGTCTCATAGGGTGTATGTAAACATGTGACAGGCAACAGGCATTACCCACTTCTGCATTCTAAAAGCCCCTTCGAACAAGTGTAAAAAGTTATCCGGATCCCCTTTTCCATCATAAGTACCAATATGTGCGGGCATTTTCAACCCATCAGGCAAAGGGTAGTCTTCTATCCACCTTACGAAGGGTGTTGTGGAGCCCATGGGCTCCGAATAAAGGCAGTTATAAGGTGGCATGTATGTAGGGGCAGCATTGTATGGGTTATGATTTGGAGGTATTCCAACAGTATTTTGGTTAACATATTGGGGATAAGCAGTAGGTATATAAGGTGGGTGACTTCCCACAGGATATGAAGGGTATACCATAGTTTGTCCATAGGGCATGCTTCCGTATGGTTGAGTAAAATTGGGGTTGTTAGCCTGCCCATTAGGTAGGGGATAAACCCCTTGAGGGTAAGATTGGGCCTGAAAAGGAGGGTACATACCATGAGGAGGAAGACTTCCTCCCCTATTTAATTGAGATGGATCGCCTCCTACGCCAGATGCGTGAGAAGGCTGCAGTGGAACCCCCGTTTCCGTTCTTCCCAGATGAGCCGCCAATAGTGGTGGCAAATTAACCTCCGTAGCTTCCCTTCGGTGACTCCTTCCATTGGAGCCTTCCATCGTTCCTTCCCTTCTTGTCGGAGCCCGCTCCGGAGCATCTTCGAAACCAACCGACCTTCCGCTAGGCCTTCGACTGTTCGGAGACCCTACCCTTAACACTGAGCGAGTAACCCCCGGAGCCAAGGACCTAGCCTCCATTTCTAACTCTTCGTCATACTCATCGCTTGAGTATTCTAACTCCCTACGCATTTCCACATTCCGGTCTTGCCTCCTTCGAGCTCTTAAAAAAGATTCTAATGCTTCGATGTTAGCTTCGACAAACGCCGGACTGATTACCGGTTCAGGGTTAGCCGAGGTTGAAGCATGATTGTTGGGAGTTATTTCGGGGTGAGATCGTGTGGTAAAAGTGGATGCGGTTATATTGGGAAGGTTGCCAGGATCATTGACTGGGATTGGTGTCAAGGTCGAGAAACCCGGAGGGGGTGTATCTTCTCTTCCTTGAGTCATGCCGTAAAACTAGTGAGAGCGATTGACTGGGTGTAAGTTTGGAATAACGAGACCAATAGTAGCGGGTCCCACGGATGGCGCCACCGATTGTACAATAGTTCGTACGACCAGGCCTTCGATGGTGATCGAAGGGTATAAGGGGTGATATGCTTGTGCCAAACTTATAGTCAATCTGCAATAAGAAATAGTAGACACTTCGTTAAGTGATTGCGCAGGGGTTGGGCCCTGCGAACCACCTCCGGCGTGTGAATAAGTATGTGATATGAGTTATGGATAATATGATGTATGTGAAAGACTGTGTTTAGTGAACATACCATTGAAATGACTCGTCCAATCTATTTATAGGTGATGAAAATAGCTTGGAGAGTGTTAGCACACGTTTAGGAGATCATGGGGGGCGTCCCCTGATTTATGGTAACCGCTAGGGCTTCATCCCCACTATCTCGGACTTGGCGGGGAAGCTAAGGACATATTGGGAACATGGGGGAAGACCAAGTCAAGGTTCTTGTTTGTCTTGGCATCTTCAAGAGAAGACACCGAAGGGCATAGGCCTTCGGCTGGCGAATTCCCAACTGGTAACCATGTCAATGATGAATGGTTTTACGCCACCAATGACTTATAAAGAAAGACTTGGGTCTTCGTAATGCAATTTCGACTGAGGCCGAAGGGGTGTCCTTCGACCTGATCGGAGGGTACGTCATCAATCAAGAAACTAACATTCACATCGAATCGCTAACAATACGCGTGTACAAGACCGTAGGAAAAATCCCTCTTGGATTATTGGTGATTTCTCATTCGACCAAGGTGTAGTCGAATTCCCTAAACCCTAATTTTAAGGTTTGTGTTTCATGAACGTGTAACGCGCATAAGCTAAATGGTACGCTTTCTATTTATGTTTAGGTTAATTAATTACAAGCATTTGATCTTATGCTTCCGTTTTGTGCTTTGTGATTACTTGTTTAATTATTTTCTTGCCATGATATTTAAATTCCAATATTATAAACCGACCAAAATAAAATGCAAACAACAAAACTGGAACTACTTCCTAACTCTATCACGGATATGGATGTCCCATGCTTCACAAAAATCAAGTTGTTCCTCAGTTAAGTAATTAACATTATACTCTGTAACCATCATAACCATCATAATCTTCATAATCAAGGAGACTTGCTGATATGTGCTTAAACACATATCTTTTCATTAGTAAATCTGACCCAAAACAACCAAGAAAGAGCCGTTTATTGTTAATATTTGTGGTTTTCTTGAGTTTGTGCTTGTGCAGGTACGGATATGCAAAAACACACAAAAAGGAACCAAATCAGACGTAAATCCGAGCACGAGAGATCAAGAGAGTTTTAGCTGAGCCGGAAGGTCAAGATTATGTATTTTGGAAGATTTTATTCTCAGAAGATGATTTTTGAAGTTTCAGTAAAGTTTGAAGAAAAGTCAAGATTAGTCCTTGCACTTTCAGTATTTGGCAGCATTGATTCCTGAAGTTTCAGAATTCACAGATTTCACCCTTGGATTATTTGAAATTAACAAGATTGGTCCTTAATGAGCATTATCAGAATTACACTTGTGGTCCTTGGAATTTCAGTTTATACACTTTTGGTCCCTTAAAGTTAACTTTGGTTCATATATTATCCTTAGTCCAAAAGCCTAATCCTGTTACTAAACTCTCGGCCCAAATGATATTACTCGGTTTAAGCCCAAAATCCAAACTCACCTCACCCGGCCAAGTTATTATAACCCGAAACCCAAACCAACCCGGTTTTATTTACCCGAGTCAACGAACCAAATCTGGTCAAACCACCAAACTATAATAAACAAATAAACCCCGCGCCCTCTTTTCCCCCTTTTACCCAGATATCATAAACCCTAAATTACCCATTCAGTTAATTAAGCAAAGTTACAGCAATTAAGGGCAATCATGTACTTTCCCTGACACCTCTGACACATGGGCGTTGCCAAGTCACCCATCCGTGTGCTAAAGGCCACGTGCTGCTTTCTGATTGGAGGAAACAGGTCATCAATCATGATCCAAGGGTTGTTATCAAGAGAGGATGCGTGGGATTTGATCTAAGGGTGAAAACGAGCTCAGAAGAAGCACACTTGGGGAATTCTAGATCTTTCCAAGCCTCAAGCTCAGCTATATATAGGACCTTATTCATTCACATTTGATGTATCTCATTTTCTTTTCTTCTCTCTAGTTTCAGTAGTTTAATTAGTGTAATTCTCATTTTTAATGTTTTAAGTTTCTTTGTAATTCGTATTTTGTACTCAAATTATTTAGTTTAATAAAATTCAAGTTTTCATTTTCAAGTTTTTGTTTAAGTTTCTTATGTCTTAAATCTGCTTATAATCTTAGTTCAGTGCTTATTTCAGTATTTTAAACTTGTTTCTAGCTAAACTCTTCATAAACTCAAAAATACAAAAAAATCAAATAAAATCATTGAAAAATAAAAAATCACTTTAGATCTATTCTATGGCTTGATCCATATTGATCTACTGTTTTAATAGGTTCATGTAAGCTTAATATAGCTTATTGTGAAGCTTATTCTTGTTTAACACTCAAATCACAAAAATATCAGTTCACAAAAATCCAACTGTGGTTGCTGCATAACTGTTCTGATCTGCTGGTGTTGGATCTAGATTGGGATGATGCAGATGATGGAATTGGGTTGAAATTGAGCTGGAATTGGAGTAGGTTAGAGGTTCATTAGGTTAGAGGTTCACTTTTTCATGTTTGCAAGCCATAGTGGCTAAGGAATTTGTAAGTTCTAAAATCTATTTTGTTCATTGAATATATTGTTTGAATCTGATTTTAGTATTAATTTGTAGATTGTTATCTGTGTTTTATGTTTGATTAGCATAATTTAGTCCTTATCTGTTTCTAGATTTCTATAACAGTAGTTAAGTAGTGTTTGGCATAAAACAGTAAAACTACAGTGTAGATTGGTTAATCAGATAGAGGTAGTGAATTTATGCTTAGTTAGGTGATTGTAAGTGATCTAAATCTTTGCTATAGCAGTATTCATTCAAATAGTCAAAAACACTCTAAATCTGCTTCTAGTTGATCATCTGTTAGAATTTTGTGATAGCATTAGTTTGATTTAGGTTCATATTTCATTAGACAAGCTTATTGTAACTTTGTTTGAGCTTATAATATCATATTCAGTTTACTAGATTGGATTAAAATTCACTTTGGTCAAAGTTACAAATCTGTTCTTCAAAAGTCAAAATCTGTCAAAACTGGTTTTCATCAAACTTGTTAAATCAATCACTGCTTAATTACTAAGTTTGAGAGTGTGAAACTTTGGGAATTACAATTTCACTTGGTCTTGAACTGATAATTGCTTTTTGTCAAATCTGAGCTAGTCATTTTGAGCTTCAAATAAGCTGTTCTATTTAGCCAAAACTGCCCTGTTCACACTCAGTTAAACTGAGTGTGAATCAGGCCATCTTGCAGCTGTTGCATTAGGCTCATTTCTAAGAGTTAGAACCTGTAACTTGGATCAATTGTAGCTTGTCAGGTGGTTTTAAAGACTGCATAATCAGTTTTCACACAAGCTCTTTTGATAAGCTTGTGCATAGGCTTAAACAGTAGGCCTGAATCATTGTTTGGCTAGAATAAGCAGTTTGCATTAATCATTGATCTGAGCTTAGAGCTTGTTAAGAGTAGGTATAATTAGCTGCAAGTAGCTTATTTTAGTTCACTTTAGCTTAAGTAACTGTTTTATAGCTTATCTCATTGTTTTGCTTATTTTTATTAGCTTAATTAGAAACAGTTTGCACTACAACTTTCATTTCTTACACTTAATCTGCTTATTTCTTATTTTTAATAGGTTTAGATATTAATTTTAGAATTTTCCTGTAATTTTCATAATTTTTGGTCATTGTTAGCTATTTTTCTCATTTTAAAATAGATTTTAATCAATTTTTAATAACTTTTATTGCAAATAATTGAGAAAAAGTTCCAAAAAATAATTTTTCAATTTTCTCAGTTTAAGAAAAATATAAAAAACATAAAAAATATTTTTCCTTATTTTTTTCCACTTTTATTTGATATTTTTAACAAATTAAATTAGATTAAAATAGTTTAAAATTTGTAGAAAATAGAAAATTAATCTGAAAAATAAAAAAATAGTTTTAAAAAGTCTTTTGAGTTATTTGTGATTTTTAGAAAATAGATTCATATTTTTCTTTTTGATTTTTATAAATTTTAGTATTTTAAATTAGTTTAAATAGTTAAAATATAGTTTTTAATTCTAAAAAATTCAGAAAAATATAAAAAAATAGTTTTAATTCTAAAATAGTTTTCTAATTACATTTTTAGAGTAAAAGTAAATTTTAGGCATTTTTAGGATATCATTTAAACGTAGTTGTATTTTTATTACGTTTTGTTAATTTCGTTTTAGTTTTAATTGCACTTAGGATTTCCCGTAGTTTAGATTTCCTTAATTACTTTCCCCATTCCCGTAGTTAATAAAATCAAATCATTAATCCAATACATCGAGCATTAAATTCCAAACCAAGAACGACGTTGGCAATTCACGCCTCGTTGGGAAACGATTCGGGTTGACTAATCCGTACACACGATCACACACGGGATTTGGTTTATTATTCTTTTTCCTAAGAGAATTTGAATCTGTCTTCGTGATTATTTTTGATATCGATATTGAGGTTTTATCCACACACATAACCCTTAAGCCTTCATTATCAAATCAGTGTCCGAACCGTTTTAAGTTTCTTACGGTTAGTCATTCACAAGTGGCTAGCTTGTGTGAGTAAACTTGACGTGCTTTGGCATTGTTAAATCACTTGCATCATTAACTCATCCACCAATACGATTCGGGTTAGCCATATATTGAGCCATGTTATCATAAATATCCTCAACTTCATCAATATTTTAATATTCCCTTCGCTTTTCCATAGTAGTACTAGGTTCACAGAACGAATTCACAGTAACCTCCTTTTGCATACACGACTTTGATTTACTAGGTTTTAGTGGTTTCCCATCATCACCCAGTAGCACAAGATTCTCATCAAGCATTTGAATTTCTAGTTCATTAATCTTTGCAACCAGAGATGTGGTGCTTGGACTTTCAGATGTCGAAGCTTTACGACCCTCTCTCTCCTCCATGTCTACCATAGAGTTTAATATAGCAAACGAGTTCGAAGTGGAAGGAATCGTAGTATCATTTTTATCGTTAGTAACATTCGGTTTCCTTGGTGCCTTAGGTTAATAAGCGAACTTAGTCTTCAAACAAGTCTAAACCCCACATATAGCTTGCTTTGCCGCTTTCATGTTCTTAATAGCATCTATGACAAGTTTCCTTGGACAAGAACGTGGCCAAATATCTTACAGCCTGAGCATCTTGAAGGTGTCCACTTATACTCAATACGAATATCGTGCATAATATACCCACATCCCTCTAATTTTGGTACCGCCACCTCGAGGGAGTGTCTCAACTCCGCAGCAGCTCTCAATTCAGTCATGGCACGTGCATAACTCGACCTACCCCATGACTCCATGCACATAGTGGACCTATAAGAATCAAGCATTAATGAGGTGCCTAGTTTGGTTTCATTAGCACTCAAACCATCTTCTGTGAATGCGATAATAGGAGTATCATAAAGCTTAACCCAAACCAGAACATTACACACATCCTCATTCATAATATTCGCATCGGGTGACTACTTTTTTAGAATTAATGGTACGTTGCGAATTAGCTATGGTCCATTTTCAAGCATTGTGTTTATCCCGTCTTTAAAATTAAACTTGAAGAAGAATATGCCTTTAGAATTCTTCATCGATTTAACTAGACCAAACTTACTCCAAGTGTTATTTGCATAGTTGATAACGCTACACACGTCGTTTGGGGTCAAGGAAACTTCCTTTTCTTCGAGCAAGTTTTATAACACCCTAGGCAGTGAACCTAATCGTTGTAGTGTAGTAATTAGGGTAAGCCACGGGTATTGATATCGTTCTCTAGGGGAATAGGAATGCTAGTAAGGAGTTACTACGCTAAGGTTGAGGTTGAAGAAGATTATTTTTGTATTTTTATATTTTATGAAATTGAAAGGTACGAATCTCGGGTATTGGATTTGGGGGGTTGGTATTTCTACCGATTACTCTACTATTATCTAATTATCTAAACTAAGGTTGTGGGAGTCTATGTCTAATTAATGTGTGCTCGTATGATAGTTTAAAGATGTGTTTACTTAGGTTTTACTACTCCTTAATAATCTCCTATTGATGGTTGAGTTGTCACGTCCTTATTCTTAGTTGCGTTGTGTGTCTAAAGTTGTAGGGTATGCGTTTCTCCCTAACTCTTTGAACTTACCAAAGGGTCTCGTCTACAAAACCCACTAGGGATGATAAACTCTTACTCTAAGGCACTCTTTGGATGGTTTAGCCTACAACTACTCAGGTAATCATATTCTAAGGTTCACAAAGATGAATCAAGCATTAAGTACACAACGAATGACCTATCGCATTACTAGATCAATAGTCAACTAAGATAAGAAACAACCAATCAATATTCAATAATTAAGTTTCATATTCCTAAGCAAACACACAAATAAATTAGCCGGACATGGAGAACATGCAAGCATACACACAAATAATCAAAGACATAATTGAATTGATGAAGTAAATACTTATCTTGATGTAAAATAGGGTTTAGAACCCTAAAATACTGTACAAGATACCCTTGGTTCGGTTTTAGGTTTTTACTCCAAAAAGACTCTCCTTAAAACTAAAAAATTCGGACTCTATATATAAGATTACATATGCGACGGCGTCACCTTATGTTTCGTGACGCCGTCGTGTCGCCGTCATTAGGGTTTCGTCTTGGCCACGTTAACCTTGCGACGGCGTCACCTTATGCCTGTGACGCCGTCCTCTTCAGCTTCTGACGCCGTCTGGGTCACATCTAGGCCGTCTGAGTTGCGACGGTTTACTCCTTTAAAGCCCGACGCCGTCTCTTGAAAATACGAGTTTTGTCTTCTGACCCGTCACAAAATCCTACGACGGCGTCGCAGTTAAGCAGTGACGCCGTCGCCTTCTATTTTCAGCAGCTTTGAGTGTCTCGATTCTGACTTTGGCCATTTTCTTCGTATATTCACGCCTTTTCGTCCAAATAAGTGCCATTCCAGCATTTTGCCTTCAAGAGACCTAAAAAGTGAAAAGGAACGATATTAAGCAATAACGGATACAAAAGTGATCAAATAAGGGCTAAAACGACCCCTCAAAATGGTACCTTTTAAAACCTTATCAAATATCCCTACACTTGGTATTTGCTTGTCCTCAAGCAAATGTGCTTTTAGCCAATTAATTTATAAGTTAGGGGTCATGAAGCATTGATTCAGAACGGTCCACAACACATATAAGCCCCGCCTAAGTCATAACAAGCACGGAAATTACATACTAGCACCTCACATGGGGTGTTTGGATACTCACATCTCTCTCGGGTGTATATATGAAATATAACAAATAGGAAATGGAAGATAAACACTCATTAACCGTTCCTAGTACATAGATTACCATAGGCTTGAGAATAGATCAAACCTCCATCGCTTTGGCGTAAGCACCTAGGAAAGACTATCAAAGAGGTCTTTTAAAGGGTTGTAATGTTAGGCTTACGGTAGGGAAACAAGGGTTTGGTGGGATAGGCTATTTAGTGGTGGCAAGTCAAAAATCTCAATGTTACATGCATACGAAGAATGGTGTTGCTAAGCCAAGACTCGACACTCTAAACTCTAGATAACTGAAATAAACAATCATAAATTTAAAGATAGATGTAGGATGGTAGCCCGTTTTTTTTTTTTTTTTTTTTTTTTTTTTTTTTTTTTTTTTTTTTTTTTTACACTCTATTTTTTTTCTTTTTCTCTTTTTCTATTTTATTTTTCGATTTTTTTTTTCATACACTTTTACTCTACCATCCTCTACGATAACATCAAAATAATAGGGATTTATAGGCATATCCCTACACTTGAGTTTTTATTACTCTAACACTAATTTGACCCGAATTGAAAAGATCAAAACACTTGGGGTACATTATTATGCAAACTAAGGGAATTTGAATTTAACGTTCCCTTCCCGTCATTTCATAAACTTTTAACTTTTCCCATGAATCCCAATCATCCCAAAACTGTATACAAAGGATATGACTCGACTTAGCAACTCATGCAAGCAACTAGATAATTGAACTAAGGGTTTAGGGTGATAACAAACATTTGCACTAAAAGTGAGTGCATAAGGGGTAGGCTAAGGCGATTTGGGTGTATATTTGGGGGTGGGGTGTAAACAATGCTCTTCATTGATATTCCGGAAAAACCGAAACATCACGAGAACCGCAAAAAGGATAGGCTCTGAGGGGTTAACTAGGGGTATCGTGTACTAAAGATGAGTACAACGCAAGGGTGTGGGGGAATTACTCAACCGATGTGGAAGAAGTAATTATATTACGGGTATCAAACAAGGGTTATCCTAATGCCTCTTATCATTTAGTTATTCCTAACTACACAAGTGTAGTCTTACTAGCGATCTCAGAATGCATCACAAAACAAGTTCTAGAATCTAATATACTACCGGTTCACACTCCAAGCATTAAAGATGAATGCTTTTAATTCCTACTAATCTAAGGGCGATCCTCACATTTTGGGTGGAATTTAGGTGGTAAAGGGTTTTTGTGCTAGTCATGCAACTTCCTATCCGTGAGACGCTTTTGTTAAGACTAATGGCCCACTCCTATATGTCATGAAAAACTTTTAAATTTGGTGCCAAAATTACCCTAACCGACATTTTCTCATGGTTTATTACACAAATGCACTTGGACAAAGCAAATAATCAAGGATAAGCATAGTTTCAAAGTTCCCGTTTTATTTTCCCTCCCTACAGTTAAACTGAACATTGTCCCCAATGTTCCCCGAAAGTATCAAAGTTATGATAATGGAAGGTAATTAAAAACGAAAGAAACTAATACTCCCCTGATTAACTCGGTAGGATCCGTGTAAAGTGGTGGTTAAATCCTTTCCAAGAAGAATTATTGCGTGAAAAGCTCCTTCCAATCTTATGTAACTTCTTCTTTACAAACTAAACCTGCACACTCGAAGAAAACAAACGAAACCTTCGCGTAAAATCGGCGGTAATAATATATATAAGACTCGATTTAAACTAGGATATAATGCTTGTGGAATGGATGTTTACAGAATTTCTAAGAAAATTAAGACCTGGAAAATTCCAAAAATTTATAAGTAGCTCAGAAAACGAGAAAAAGTAATCTGATGTTTTTACTCCTTCCTGACGCCGTCAGGTTGCAATCCTGACGCCGTCAGGTTATCCTGACAAAAACTGGTCTGCGATTTTCTGGAAAAAATTCTGGAAAATTTACATCTTTAGAATCTGGAAAAATTTCTGCAAAAACATCCATTATGACTCGATACAAGCATTTGACTCGAACAAACAAACATATATATCTTTTAGTTAATTTTTATTCTCATGTTTACGTTCCTTTTGAAAACGTGTGTAATCCTCCCTACACTTATCCCTTATGTAAAATACCTTTATATGCAATTAAGACGAGGTTAAAAACAAAATAAATCATTTTTACAAAATTAAACATGAGGATAAACAATTAATAAAAGACATATGACACTAACAAGCAAACAATTAAGCATGGGTTGCCTCCCACGAAGCGCTTTTCTTTATTTAAGAATCTTGTAGCTAGACTCGTAGTCGTGCTCCTACGTTTTCTTAATGTTAGAGGCCCATTCGATCTCCTTAAATCTTCTCTCATCACAAATATATTCAGGCCCCAGTTCAAGACAAGCAGTGTAGTAGACTTTGTTTTTCCAATCTACTTCGAATGCCGGAATGTTATCTACATCTAAATCATCCATGCCTTCATAATTCTTATTTTTATGGGGCCTATATATTTAACACTCTCGGCTTCATTTGAAAACTCGATTATCCCTTTCTCTTTATCATAAACCATCTTAGACTCTTCTATAAATGGTTTCCCAAGTATCACGTCTCCTAAAAACCCATCAATGATTCCCTTGACATTTTCCAGAATCATGAAATCACACCTATATGTGAAGTTACCTATGAACACGTGCAATCCCTTAACCCTCCCCACATAGTTACTTGCTTTCCTAGGGCGAAAGGGGTCCCTCATAGGCTCTAGCTTTTTGCTCATGATCCAATTGTAATAGAGCCTAGACATTATATTCATGGGTGCCTTATAGTCAATGTAGGTGTGATCCCTGTATAAGTATCCAATCATACACGGTATTTTGATGTTTTTAGGGTTTCCCCTCCTTATGCGAGGCTCGAAAGGTGTCTTGGAAAATTAACCACGTTATGGTGATAAGCGGTTTCTTTCCCTTTAGGGTATGAATCAAAGTACTCCCTAAGTTCTTCCTCCTCCTTACTACCCTCCATAATTTTTAACACCTTATAATCTCCTTCTTCTAGATCATCATCCGAATCACTTGTAGTCGAATCGCTATCTAAAGGTTGATCAGATTCCTTAAGGGCTTCCTCAAGTGTATTCTCAATTATCATATTTAATTTCCTAAGCTCTCCAATTTCACTCATGATACGGGCTCGAAGTTGGTTAGCAGAGGCTGGGTCAAGCAGTGGGTATTTTTTTGGTGGTGAAGCGTTGTTTGGTTGTTGGTTATCAAGTGGTGGTTCGTTATCATCCTCCATGATGAAAAGTGATGGGTATTACGAACAAAGGTCACAAAGAAGGGGGATATACTAAGAGAAAGCTAAAAAATGAGAAAAATTTACTTGATAGGAATCAAGCAAAGAACCTAAACGAGGTGGACTACTAACTAGCTATTCTATTCCCCGGCAGCGGCGCCAAAAACTTGATAACGCTACACGCGTCGTTCGGGGTCAAGGAAACTTCCTTTTCTTCGAGCAAGTTTTATAACACCCTAGGCAGTGAACCTAATCGTTGTAGTGTAGTAATTAGGGTAAGCCACGGGTATTGATATCGTTCTCTAGGGGAATAGGAATGCTAGTAAGGAGTTACTATGCTAAGGTTGAGGTTGAAGAAGATTATTTTTGTATTTTTATATTTTATGAAATTGAAAGGTACGAATCTCGGGTATTGGATTTGGGGGGTTGGTATTTCTACCGATTACTCTACTATTATCTAATTATCTAAACTAAGGTTGTGGGAGTCTATGTCTAATTAATGTGTGCTCGTATGATAGTTTAAAGATATGTTTACTTAGGTTTTACTACTCCTTAATTATCTCCTATTGATGGTTGAGTTGTCGCGTCCTTATTCTTAGTTGCGTTGTGTGTCTAAAGTTGTAGGGTATGCGTTTCTCCCTAACTCTTTGAACTTACCAAAGGGTCTCGTCTACAAAACCCACTAGGGATGATAAACTCTTACTCTAAGGCACTCTTTGGATGGTTTAGCCTACAACTACTCAGGTAATCATATTCTAAGGTTCACAAAGATGAATCAAGCATTAAGTACACAACGAATGACCTATCGCATTACTAGATCATTAGTCAACTAAGATAAGAAACAACCAATCAATATTCAATAATTAAGTTTCATATTCCTAAGCAAACACACAAATAAATTAGCCGGACATGGAGAACATGCAAGCATACACACAAATAATCAAAGACATAATTGAATTGATGAAGTAAATACTTATCTTGATGTAAAATAGGGTTTAGAACCCTAAAATACTGTACAAGATACCCTTGGTTCGGTTTTAGGTTTTTACTCCAAAAAGACTCTCCTTAAAACTAAAAAATTAGGACTCTATATATAAGATTACATATGCGACGGCGTCACCTTATGTTTCGTGACGCCGTCGTGTCGCCGTCATTAGGGTTTCGTCTTGGCCACGCTAACCTTGCGATGGCGTCACCTTATGCCTGTGACGCCGTCCTCTTCAGCTTCTGACGCCGTCTGGGTCACATCTAGGCCGTCTGAGTTGCGACGGTCTACTCCTTTAAAGCCCGACGCCGTCTCTTGAAAATACGAGTTTTGTCTTCTGACCCGTCACAAAATCCTACGACGGCGTCGCAGTTAAGCAGTGACGCCGTCGCCTTCTATTTTCAGCAGCTTTGAGTGTCTCGATTCTGACTTTGGCCATTTTCTTCGTATATTCGCGCCTTTTCGTCCAAATAAGTGCCATTCCAGCATTTTGCCTTCAAGAGACCTAAAAAGTGAAAAGGAACGATATTAAGCAATAACGGATACAAAAGTGATCAAATAAGGGCT
This sequence comes from Chrysanthemum seticuspe, assembly GCA_019973895.1. Classification (NCBI taxonomy): domain Eukaryota; kingdom Viridiplantae; phylum Streptophyta; class Magnoliopsida; order Asterales; family Asteraceae; genus Chrysanthemum; species Chrysanthemum seticuspe. The sequence continues at coordinate 1,784,836 of BPTQ01000004.1, forward strand.
AAAACGATCCCTCAAAATGGTACCTTTTAAAACTTTATCAATAGTTCTCAACTATTGGGTACGCCACACGTTTGCACAAAAAGAAGTCAAAGACCGTATTACTAAATCTTTCATAAGCAATGTAAACCGAATCCAGCGAACTTGACACCCACCGCGTTACCGGCTGGTGCTAATAATTGACACATTTCATTAGGGACAAAACTATGGTCAATACTCGTATTCAACTTTGATCTAGTGGTGGAGTTTTGTTCCATGTTCATATCAATTTTAATTGCGCTACCACCGGCCACGGTTACAACCACATTAACACGATAGTTGGTTATACTAATATCGTTCAAACCCGAGCTTTGTTTACCATTGCAACGAACTAAACAGTCTAAGGGTATCTTCGGAAAAAAAATTGCTACTAGAACCTGAGATAAAGTTGCAAATAGCAAATGAAGCGGTTACTACAAACTTGAGATTATTTTTATAAGATAATAAAATACATTTTATTTTAAAAGATTGCGAATTCTTTAAATTTAAAATCTCTTATGTATGTCAACCAAAGCTTATATTTTAAATAGCTTAGTTTTATAATAGTAATTAAACATAATCTTGGACTAATTATATATGCTAAACATGTCTTAAGTTTATATTTATTTTACTTTGTGGTAGCTTCGCTTTGTTGGAATGCCATATAACTTTCAGCTAGAAGGTTTAGTTACAAATTCACAGAATTAATATTTTGATATATAAAATTCGTTATTTAAATGTTTTTCAACTTGCCATGAAGTTTAAGTTGTCATGATTTTCTTAAGTCAACTTTTGGCCAATCATGTCGACTAATAAAAACAAGTATAATAGCCATATTTTTCTTTAAGTTAAAAATCAATGACCGACATGCATTTTCCTCCTCACAAAAGTAGGACATGTGCAAAAAGTCTATTAAGCAACTTCCTTCCATTTTTCAATTCTGAAAAACAATGGACAGAAAATAAGTCAACTCTATAGAATTACGTACTAGTATTCATCATATATGTATACTACTTCACATGGGTGAGCAAAACAAACCAAAAAACCCGAAATTGAATTGAAAACCGAAAAAATAAAACCGAATAAATTGATTGAAACTAAAAACCGACGGTTTAGTTTTTACTTTTTCAGAAACCGACAAATGCGGTTCAGTTTCAGTTTTCTTCCAAAAACTAAACCGCAAAAACTGAACCGAACCGAACCAGATTTATTATATAATAATATCTAAGTAAAACAATATGATTAAATAACTAAATAAATCAAATTTATAAATTCATATACATTTTGTTATATATTTATCTTAACGTTTATATTTATATGTGTGTTTGTCGTGTCGCGTGTTTTGTGTGAATATATAAAAAAGTATTCGATAATGATTATATTATGTGTATGTTCACTTGATGTGTATATTTCATTTTTATGTTTGTAATTGTAGAATTATGTAATAAACATTATTATGCTTAGATTGGAAAAAAGTAAAAAAGAATAACTAATTTTGTACGTAAAACAAGTTTGTTGGTATAATTTGGCCATACCCAAAATACATAAATATTAACGGTTAAAAACCGAAAAAATCGATAAACAGAACCGAAACCGATAACAAACCGAAAAAACCGAACTGCCAAAAACTGAACGGTTTCGGTTTTGGGTTCTACAAAAACCGAACGTTGTTGTTCGGTTTCAGTTTTTGCCAAAAACCGACTTAAACCGGACCGTACACACTCCTACTAATCAGTTCAAAAATAATTGTCAAACGATATAAAGACATATTTAAAGAAACATTGATATTATAACCTTATTTTATGATATATATATATATATATATATATATATATATATATATATATATATATATATATATATATATATATATATATATATATATATATATATATATATATTTAAAATGTCTATTTTACGTTTAACTAACCAATTAATTTTTGAGTATTTTTATAAAGTTTGTAATAATAACTTTAAATATGGATTTTAGCTATACTAGTTATAATGCATTTAAACACTTTCCTTCTATTTGATTTTTAAATTTTTTTAAAATAAATTTTAATATTTTGATATATAAAATTCGTTATTTAAATGTTTTTCAACGAATTTAAATGTCCTACTTAAGTCATCTTTTGGCCAATCATGTCGACTAATAAAAACAAGTATAATAGACATATTTTTCTTTTAGTTAAAACGAGTGTGGAAACCCGCGCGATGCAGCGGGATTGGCTTCAACAGACTTACTTTGTAACGACACTTAAACCTTAGGGACTAATTTTGCCAAGTTGCTATAGATAGCAATTAATGCTACAGGACTTACTGTGCAACGCCACTTAAACCTCAGGGACTGTTTTTGCCAAGTTGTGAAACTTTACATTTAATGTTTGGACTTACTTTGCAACGCCACTTAAACCTCAGGGACTATTTTTGCCAACTTAGAAAACTTTGCATTTAATGCCTTGGGGGTTAATGTTTTCTTCCCCGCTAAATAGTATATATAGTAATTCAATGAACCACAGGCATTTTCCTCCTCACAAAAAGTAGGACATGTGTAAAAAGTCTATTAAGCAACTTCCTATCACATATTGATCCATTTTATTCTGAAAAACGATGGACACAAAATAAGTCAACTCTACAGATTTTCAACTTGCCATGAAGTTTAATTTGTCATGATCCTCTTAAGTCATCTTTAACGTGGCCTATCACGTCGACTAATAAAACCAAGTATAATAGACATATTTTTCTTTGATTTGATTTAAGATTATTTGATGACAAAAATCTTTTACATACCAAAGTAATTAATCTTCACTATTTATCTTTCTTTTATTTGTATTTGACTTAATGGATTAAATTAATCATAATAATTAAAAAAAACTTACTTTCATCTTTTATTTTTTTTTAAATATTACTACCTCCGTCCCAAATTATAAGTCCAGTTTGACTTTTTGACTCAAACTTTGACCTTAAATATTTTTATTTATATTATATAATACTTGATGCAAAGTATATAATTGGATTGTGTTTTAAATGTATTTTCATGTGGTATAATTTTCATCAAGTGTTATACAATACAAACGAAAATATTTAAGGTCAAAGTTTAAGTCAATAAGTCAAACTGGACTTATAATTTGGGACGGATGGAGTAATATATTTCAAACCGTTAATCGTTAAGCGAAAAAAATATACCATTATGACAAACATTTAATTATCTTTCTATCGATAGACACTTTGATATATATTCGATAAAAATTGCTTTTTCGTATTTTTCACGTCTTTTTTATATTTTTTTGTTACTGAAATTTTCATAAAAAATTCACATGTGATTAAACACCAATTTGAATATCACATATGATATTAGCGTTAAATCACATATGATAAATTTGAATATCACATGTGATATTAGTGTTAAATCACATATGATAAATTTGAAAATCACATGTGATTTTAGTGTTAAATCACATATGATAATATATCATATGTGACTTAACACTAATATCACATATGATATTTCATATCATATGTGATTTAACTCTAAATATCACATGTGATATTGAAATTAGTGTTTAATCACATGTAATTTTTTAATTCAAATCTCACATTCAAAAAAAAAAAAGGATGAAAAAATGTGAAAAAATCGATTTTTTTTCGAAACTATATCAAAGTGTCTGTCTATAGAAAGATAATTAAATGCTTGTCGCGATGGTGTAATTATTTTCGCTTAACGATTAACGGTTTAAAGGATATTTAAATTATAAAAAAATAAGTGAAATAATAAAATATTTTTAATCTCAATTTCTTTTTAGATAAAAGGTGAGAATGTGTCTCTTGTTATTTGAGAAAATTTTTGTATGTAAAATACTCGTCTTTTTCTTTTAGTTAAAAATCAATGACTGACATATATTTTCCTCCTCACAAAAAGCTTTATATAATTGTTTATATTAACTGAGGATCTTAATTCAGCTTGATATGATCACGAATGGAATTTAATGTAATAGTGTTGACAATTGACCAATCAAAGGGAGAGTTTTTTGAGCAACAAGAGTTGAAGAACAAGTTTTAATTGTTTTAGGGCATCTGCTAAGATGAACCATTATAAAAGTTTATAATAGTGCTTAGTCATTGAAACTCATAAATTGACAAATCTTTTTCTTGTTATAAAGCTTTATTCACTATCGATAAACTACTTAAAGCTTTAAAAAACTCATTAAACACAAAAGCATTAAATTTATAAGAGGTTCAAGATACTAGACCTTTTCATTTCACATAAGCATGAAACAGATTTCCATTATAGTTAATAAAATGATAAACCTCTTCAATTTTTTAGATCTTTTTATAAATCACAATAATGAATGCTCTTATGAGTGTTGTTGTGAGTTATGATTAAACTAATATTAATCAATAATAATAAATATTAGATATTTTATTTTTAACAATAATTTTTATAATTATACTGTAATAATTAAATATATATAAATATGAAAAAAAAAAATAGTGATAAATAAAGCTACCAACTAAACTTATAAATATGCATACTTCGTTCATAATTTGACAAATGTAATACATTTGTTTCTCTCATCATATTCAGTATTCGCTACTCAATCTTTAAAGAGTAAATTGCATTTTTGGTCCCAATAGTTTGAGCAAATTGCAGGTTTGGTCCCTATCTTTTCGAAAGTCCAGCGAGACTCCTCAATTTGAAGTTCGGATTGCATATACAATCCTTCGATCGATGTGAAATGATCAAATTGCCCTTGTCTTCTTTTTTATATATAAAAGGTATTTTAGTCATTTAACTTTAATCAATGACCAAACATACAATCTAAACTTCAAATTAGGGCATATCGCTGCATTTTTTAAAACATATAGATAAAATCTGCAATTTGGCCAAATCACAAAAACGAAAAATGAAATTTAATCATTTTTAAATTCCATCAATAACATTTGTAAGTTTGTTTTTAAGTTTATCAATTAGACATACAAATGATTTTTTATATGAAAATAATGAGTACTTTACAATTTACACAAATGATAAAATTACAATCAATAAGGTAGACGTGTGCAAAAAGTCTCCTAAGCAACTTCCTATCACATACTTGACCCATTTTTCAATTTTGGAAAACGATAGACACAAAATAAGTCAACTCTAGATTTAGCAGTCTTCATCGCATTGTATACTAGCTACTTCATCTGTTCAAAAAAATAATTAACAACGACCAAAATACACAATTGAAAAATATTGATATTAAAAAAATCATATTTTATTAAATGTCTATTTTACCTTTATTAACTAACTAACTAATTAATTTTCTCTTTTAAATTTCTAATAATAACCTAAGTTGTGAGTAATATTGTAAATTGATCAAAATTCTCTTTCTACTTTTAATAGTAGACGCTTAATTTAGGACAATTAAAAAAGAATAAATAGATAATAAATTTGGAAAAAAAAAAAGTAGCAAAGTCTTGCTTTAGAAAAATCAATTTAATAGATATAATAAGAAAAAATATACAAAGAAGTCATGTGGTTCATACTTCATAGATGAGCACGGGTCCAAAACCAATAAGAAATAAAACTGGAACCAATGGTTTTGGAAACCAAAATCTGAGAAAAATGGGAACCAAGAACAGACTTAAAGGTGATTTTTGATTCTGATTCGGTTTTTGATCCCAGTTCCTGTTCTTCGGGTATACCCGCTGTAGAACCGTAGAGGGAGGGGGGATACGTTCTTTTTCGACTTATTTTAGGTTTAAGTAAGTTAAAGTTCAAGTTCGTATATAAATGTGTAAGCACACAAGCAATATAAAATTGTTAGTAAGAATAAGTTGTGTGTTCACTATAGTTAATTAAACTTAGTATAATTATATTCAACTAGGGGAGATTGTTGGGCAAATTCAATGTCCAATAGTATCTAACTAGTTTTAAATATAACTTAAAGTAAGTATAAGAAGACTCGTTGACAAGGAAACCTACGAGCAACCTCAACAAAGTTCAAGTCAGAGACATCATCAAAGATAACTCGAAGATATATTCTCTAGTTGATGCAGAGTCAACTAGTATGTATACGTACTAGAAGTTAAAACACATAGGTTCATCAGGGATCGACAATGCCTTGATGAACCTATCAGACCTTTGATCCAACCAATAAAGGTTAGCTAATAAAACCTCTTAGATATACAGGCAAGACTTTTTAAAATTGCAAATGAGTGGGATATAGTAAATTCTTGAGAAAGTCAAGAAAAGTACGAGTTAGTGAAAAGACAACAGACAATTGGTAGCACCAAGGATGTCAAGATCGCGAGTAAAATTGTAAGATCATACGATTTTACGTGATCACTAGGTAAAATAGTGTAGGATCGACATGTGATCGTAAGTAAGATCTTGGAATCGAACGTAAACTCGTAAGATTGCTAGTCAATCCGAGTTTACCCTAGCCCATATGTATTTTAATTTTTCCTATCTTTTAGCTCATCCATTTTTTTGCTTAAGCCCAAAAATAAAATTGATAAGTAACTGAAGAATTGGTTTCTTCTATAATAGATTGATCAATGATGGTTTATGTATGAGTCTCTTGGTATTTTGGCTCTTATGTTTTGAGACTTTTATGATTCATTTATGTAATCTGATTCTGCTAAATCGTTAATGTAACAATTGTAACTTAATTTTTTTATGTTATACTATTACTTTGTTGTTTGAAATTTGAACTTTCACATTGTCAAGAAGTTATTATATGAATTTATCTTTGATGTCGAATAAAAATGTAAAAAAATTGACTTCTTTATTCATTGTTTGCAACACTAGTTTTAACAGTCTCACTGTACAATCATAGGTGTTGTAACTCGACTTACATTGCTTATTGGCACTTTCATCGTTGGACTCCCAGTGTTATACATCTTTTCATTATTGTCATTTCATGTTTCATCACTATTCTGGTTAGACACCTCTTGTCTCACATTATTGCCAATAGTCTACAAACATTCTTCTCCATGACCACCACTTTCCTCAGCATCTTTTACATCATGCTCAAACCGTTCATCTTCTATTATCACCTTGCAGCTATTACTACTAGGATCTCCATCATCCTTTTGATCAGTTTATTGTTATTGATCGGTGTACAAATCATATCCCCAAACTTAATCGGCCTCTTTACGCGCTGTTTAGACATGCGTCATTTATTAGACATTATGATTACTATATGGTATTCAACAATTAGTCACATAATTTCTAATTAAAGCGAAATTAAGTATCAAAACCCTAATTGTTGCAACTAACACTAATAAAATGATCATATTCAAGTAATTGAAGGCGTAAACCTAACGGATGGTCCAAAATAAAATAATTCAAACCGGTAGGATTATGAATGTTATGATTACGAATCGATCTATCAAAATTAGAATTTGATATTAGTAAAGAAAATGGTGCAGGATCAAGGTTTTAATGGCGAAAATCGAATAAAGATGTAGCGGGAAAATTTTGTTAGGCAATTAAAAGAGAAAGAAAAGTTTTTTCTTTTTTTTTTTTTTATGATTTTACATAAACACAAAATTAGATACTTAGATCCTCCTGCAGCAAATTCAACATCACTTAGATCTCAAAATAATAATTATATTTTTCATAAATGTTGAAAAGTAAAATTGGGGAAAAATATCCTTTTTAGTAAAATTATTTTATTTTATTTTTTTTGTAAAGGGGAGTAATCCTGCACCCTGGTAAATATATTAACCAAATAAACGTTTAAGTACAATGTATATGAGTGAAATCCCATATATCAGCCCGTTACATAGGCATAGAGCTTACATAACAAGATACTTCCTATTTTCTAAACAAGAAAACAAACCACTACTTGATAACAAATGACACAACGAAATAAGATTACTTCCTAGGACCTTGAAACTTTGTGCCATACATGGCATTAAAGGCATCCAAATTCCCAGGAAGATCACGAACCTGCTTCGCATAGTCATCGAAGTCATAGTCATCATACTCATCTTCAAACTCTTGGCCACCACCAAATATATTAGCAGAATCATCAAATGGGTTAGCAACTACCTCATCTTCAGAATCAGACACCTCAATCTCTCCCACTTTAGAAAAAGGGTTAGCTCTCTTAGTAGAAGAGGTAGACGGAATAGGTTGACCATCATCATCCACAAGAGTAGCTTTCCCATCAATAATTAGTTTTTCAAGCTTACCAATTTTCTCAACTATGGGAGTAGAACCAACATCTATTGTTCTCATTGAATCACTCACAATCGGAACATGTGATGTAGAACCAGTCTTAATCAACTCATCCTCATTAACCTCCATTGTACAACCAGTATCCACATATGTATCGTCCATATTAAGAGCATCATACTGATTAGACGTAGTGATCCTGGTTCCACTCGTACTAGCCACATTAGCAGCCATCGTCTTACCGACATTTACTTTCTTGGGTTCAGGAGGAGGCTTTTTGGGCCGATATTCAAAATGTTTGCCCACCACAGATTTAGTAGAACCTCCTCGACCCGGATTCGGCCCAACTTGCTTTCCCTTCTTCTTATTGTTAACAGTCAGAAAACCATCACTTACGTTCTTATGAGGTTGAGCAGTCGGAATCACAACCTTAGGACAATCCACCAAAGTATGTCCAAATACCCGACATTTTTCACATCTAGGCGGTTTCCATTCATATTCAACACGGATCTTCTCAATAGTCGAACCCGTACCATCAAGTAAAGGAATCTCGACAGTGAGGTTGTCCCTAAGAACCTCATCCGACTTCATTTCAATCATACACCTAGCAAAACTACTACGGCCCCAAGATTCTTTGCACATTTGACTAGTAAAAGCATCTAACCTTTTGGGCGTACCAATCAATGTAGCAAGAAGACTGAGCCCGTCATCAGAAAACATAGCTAAAGGAACATCATGGAATTTAACCCACACCGGAATGTTAGTCAAATCCTCTTTAAGCAAGTTGGTGTTAAATGTCCATGGTTTAAGAATAATAGGAACATTACGAATCAACTAAGGACCATTATCAAGAACATCATCAACGCCTTTTTTTGAATTAAACTTGAAGAAGAAGAATCCCTTAGCGTTCATCATAACCTTTTGTAAACCATACTTAGCCCACGTATTGCGAACATAATAGTCAACAACAGGAAAAGCAAGGCGTTGACCAAGGAAGTATCCGTAAAGAGTATTCTCAAACCTCATGTTCACCTCTTCCACCACTTACATTGGGACTGAAAGGTCAACATCATCCTTCTTTTTGCTGCATTCTAACCTCCGAAAATTAGACACGTGCTTCTGGGATTCATTAGAAGCAACACCCGCATAAGAAACCGACTTAACTCCATTACCACTAGTAGTAACAACCTTAGGTGCATTAGGATCAGAAGTAACACTATGATTAGTACCAAACATCTGGGATTGCATAGCCACATCAAAACTCGACGGAGGAGTATTTGCTGAATAAACTTTAGTACCATTCAACTTAGATTGAAGCCGAATACCACTCGAATTGTTCACATCAGAAGATGAAGCCATCTTAGCAATATCACTGTCAATTTTATTCATTGCTTCATCAAAGTTCTTATGCGCATTAGCAATCAATTGCTCCACATTAGGCTGTTTTGAAACATTAGAGGCTGAATCAGAAGCATGGCTTTGCTCCAAATCATCCAAAACAACCTTATCCTTAACCTTATTCACATTATCAGCCCCATCACATTCTATATGATCCACAAGACTCTCATTCTGACCAGTACTCCCATCATCATTGCCTGTATTCAACCGTGCATCAAATTCATCATCCTTTTGCAACCCAACTTGATCGGCCAAGTTAGATGGTGCATCAATATTTTGCGAACCACTAGTTTGATCGGCCAAACTAGTAAAAGACCCCACATCTCTAGTGCCCTTACGAGCACTATCCTTGTTCAAAAAACCTTTGTCCATCTCTCGTAAATCCCACTAACAATCCCAACAATCAACCTACAGAATAACCAAATAGACTACACCAAGCATTAACCAAGAAAACGAACAAAGAAAACCCTAACTGATCGTTAGGGTTTTATGACGCAACTCCCAAACTTCTAACCAGCCCCCATGATAGATTATCCAACTTCGGTACCCCTAAACAGCGAATAGAAAAAGATGAGAAACACTTGTAATGCGCCCAGCCAATAGCACCAGCCAATGATCGATTAAGGAATAATGAATAACCAGTAATATTGATAATCGATTAGTAGCAAGAAACGCAAGATCTCCAATCAACCAATAAATAATTAGTTACCACCGACCCACGTGGGAGCAATAGCAAACAATTAACTCAACAATTCGTTTGGAGTAGAGATCACCATGCACATGCAACAAAAAGAAGTAAAATCTGCACTTGAAAAATATAGAAAGTAAGGCACCGACCCACGATAGAAAAGGAACCAATGAATTGTAATCCACCCACTAATGTGAAAAAGATTTACAATTAAAGATTTAATTCGTGTGTAGTTGAATCGTGAGGAAGATGTACGCAGATTTACTCTTTGTCGCCACCAAGAGAGAGATCTTTTTAGGGTTTTAGGGTTTCTTTCAATTTTTTTTCAATTTTTTTTTTTTTTTTTTTTTTTTTTTTTTTTTTTTTTTTTTTTTTTAGTTAAATTAAAAATTGGGTATTGCTTAAATACAAAATTAAAGTAAGGTATTGCTTAAATACAAAATAAAAGTAAGGGGTATTAAAAAAGTTTAAAACTTGATAAGAGATCAATGAAATGAAAATATTTAGAGTTGATATAATGATGTACAAGTGATATTTAAAAAGGTTTTCTTAATTTTAAGCAATACCCAGTTTTTAATGATACTTTTTGACTTACAGAATAAAATATACAACTACTTAGGTCTGGTTTTTCTTTGTTGTTAGTGATATTTAGAGTTGACTTGTAGAAAAAAACCATACAACTAGTTGGCCTGGTTTTTTCTTTGTTTTAAGTGATATTTAGAGTTGACTTATAGTACTCGTGGTGCATGCTCGCTAAAATAACTAGTCGGCTGGATTTTTCTTTGTTTTTCTTCTTTGAACCGTAAGCTTTCCACACCTTGTAGGCTTGTACCATCTAACTCAGAATATATCTCATAAATGATTATATTCTAACGATTCTTTAACCCACAATCTATAGGTTTGGTCAACAACTTAAATACAACTCGACCAAGGATCTCGGGTAGTTGGCCTGGTTTGTTATTATTACATGTAACCAATATGTATAAAAACAACATAAACTTTTTATTGATACTATGTGATATTTAACCATTGCTAATTACAACAACGCCATCTTACATCTGAAAATACCATAAAAACTCTAAAGACCGGAACCTTAATAAGATAACTGAAAATATTACTTTATGTCTGTATAAAGTAATTGTTACTCTTAGAGATGTCTTTAAGGAAATGAAGCAAGTTTCTGTGAAACATCATACATCGTAGGCCTCCGCTCGGGGTCTGAATTAACACATCTTATCGCTAGAATCAAGATCGATGTCACAACTTCTTTGATTTCCAGGAGTGGAACTGGTAGACGATGATCCAGTAAATCTTCAAGGTCAACCTTGTTGATTGATGAAGATGTTAGAGAAGTTACTGTATCACCTGGGTGCTCTCCTTTGATGACCTCTAACACTAGAACCCCGAAGCTATAGACATCACACTTTTCAGTTACTTTCATTGTGTAAGCAAATTCTGCAACATAAAAAAAGTTATGAGTACACCGAGTATTGTTTTTAAGGAAATAATAAACTTATGATTGACAACATATATACTTACCTGGTGCAAGGTATCCATATGTTCCTGCAACATTACTCCAATTCGTCGAGTCTTTGTTCAAAATCTTGGACGTGCCAAAATCCGAAACACATGCTTCATACTCTGAATTAAGCAAGATATTTTTGCTTGATATGTCACGATGAACGATAGGGGGTAAACAATCATGGTGCATATACGATAAAGCATGTGCAACACCTTTGATTATGTTCACCCTCTTCTTCCAAGTCAAATAATGTGTGGTTTCATTGCTCAAAATATCAGCTAAGCTACCTCCTTCAAGATACTCATAAACCAAAAATGAGATTTTAGCATGTGAACAGTAGCCATATAGTTTCACGATGTTGCGGTGTCGTATCCTTGTCAATGCTCTGATCTCGTTTAGAAAATCATTGCGATTGATCACCTCAGAAGATGAGTGAAGTCTCTTTACAGCAAATGTGTCACCTGATGCCAAGCTTGCTTTGTACACACTTCCGCATCCTCCCTTCCCGATGCAATATGCTTCCTTAAACTCCTCAGTTACCTTTAGGATTTCGTGGTAAGTTTCCCTTCCATCGAAAGTTGAGATTGAAAAGATATCTTCACTATGTTTTTCTTCATCCTCTGGTTGTGTTGATGACATCTTCTTCGATCTCCTACTATATAAAGCCAATATTCCTGTAAGACCACCAAGTAAAAGAGCTCCAAGGAGTGGAAGGGAAATAATGAGTGCGAGTTTGGGGTTTCCCTTTGATTTATGCCTTCTAGATGCACACTGTTTCAACCCAGTAACATTTCCACACAAATCCTTGTTCCCTTGCAGTCCATCTATGGAAACATTTGTAAAGACTTTGTTATCGGGAATGGGACCTTCCAACTGATTATATGATAGGTCAATGCTCCACAGGGCATTCATTGTTTCGAAGGTATTTGGAATATAACCAGAAAGTTTATTGTGCGAAAGATTGAGAATCTCTAAACTACTCAGACTTGAAAGTGCTAAAGGTATCTCACCGGTGAGTGAATTTTGACTCAAATCAAGATACGATAGGTGAAGCAATCTACCTATTTGAGCTGGGATCTCGTGACTAAGTTTGTTGTTGCTCAAGTTTAAGTTGATGAGTTTTGAGCAATCACCAAGGGAAGATGGAATGGACCCATTCAACTGATTTATGGAAAGATCTAGCCACGAGAGTTCACCTAATGATCCTAGATCTTGAGGTACGACACCAAAAAGTCGGTTATTGTTCAAAAAAAGAGTCAACAAGCCAGTCATGCGTCCAAATTCTTTCGGTATTTTCCCAACTAAATCGTTGGAAGAAAGATTAAGGACTTGTAACCGAGTCAAGTCTCCAATAGAAGGAGGTATATTACCACCGATTTGGTTCCCTCCCATTTGAAACGTCGTTAAGTTCTTGCACTTACTCCAGTTGTCCGAAATCTCCCCATAAAACTTGTTATCGTTGAGATTGATGTAATCGAGGTGTGGATAGACACCAAAGCTTTTGGAAATGTCTCCAGTGAGCTGGTTCCCATCAACCCGTAAGCGGATCAAGCTCGAGCAGTTGTATAAGCTTGTCGGAATTCGACCTGTTAGATTATTATTGACAGCTACTAGCTTCTCCAATTTACCTCCATTGCAGATTCCGTCAGGCAAAGTACCTGAAAAGCTGTTGTTGCTAATCTCTATTCTAACCAACTTAAGTTTTCCTAACTCTCGTGGAATAGGACCCGCAAATTGATTTTGCATGAGATTCAAAATATTTAAACTTTGTAAGTTACCAAATGATTCTGGCATCGAACCATTGAGTTGATTCTCGCCCAACTGCAGACTAGAAAGGGATACCAAGTTCCCTAACTCTTTTGGAATGGGACCAGAAAGCTTGTTTTTAAAGAGCCGAAGTAGATAAAGGGATCTGAGTTCACCTAAAGATTGCGGTATCGGACCAGTTAGATTGTTCCATTGTAGCTCTAGCGATTCTAGTGACATCAACGTACCAATTTCAGGTGGAATTTTTCCGGTGAATTGATTAACAGAGAAATCAAGATAAACTAGTTTCGAAAGGTGACCAATGTCAGATGGGATGATACCAAAAAAGTGGTTGAAACTAAGATTGAAATACATAAGATTTGGAAACGAATTGAAAGAGAAATAATTAAGTGTACCATTTAAACCAGACGACGAAAGGTTCAGTCTGTTTATGCTACCATTTTCATTGCATGAAAGTCCATGCCAGTTGCATGGAGACACTGGTTTTTGATCATTTGCCCATGAAGGTAAAAGAGTGTTGTTATCTTGGCTATGGAGAGTTGCTTTCCATTTTAAGAGAGCATCAACTTCATCTGAAGAACATGAAGCAAAATATAGGGAAGTTGAGAATATCGTAACAAGTAAGAATATGGTTGAAGGAAATAAGGCCTTAGTGATTGTTGCGGATGCCATATGTGCTTTGTGTTTATGTGCATTGGAGTAAGGTTCTTTGCTGCAATATATATACAAAGCATGTGGCTTAGAGCAATGGGTGTATTAACTCTAAGTTATGACTTAACACCGCGTCATATCAGCTTTAACATTTCGATCTTAACACAAAAAAACACCCTTTATCATAACAAGATCATAACACTACATTTTGGGTCATATTTTTTTTTTCTTCTTTTCTATTTATAAAATACAAAATAATATTTTTTTAAAGTTACAAAACTAAAATTTACAATATTTTTTTTTTTTACTTTTGAAAATTAAAGAAAAAAAAAAAACCACAAGGACTGAAAAATGTAAATTTAGGGCACGTTTGGTTGGGGTTAATGAGAATGAAACTATAACTTTGAATATCATTAAATGTGTTTGTTTTGTGGGTTCAGTAATGAAATGAGTGTATCATAGTTATAGATTCATTACACACCAATTTGGTGTCTATGAAATCCATTCCCGTGGGCCTCTCTCTTTTCTACTACAAAACTCAAATATCTATACACTTTTTCATACCATATTTTGTCATCCAAACATAAACAATTGTAATGATACACTTTTTCATATTCATTGTCATTCTACCTCATACCAAATCCGATTCCCATTGTCATTCCTAGCAACAAACCAAACGGGCCCTTACAAAACTTAGCCTCTTCCTCCCTTGAAAAGCTGCAACACCACCACACACCAAAACACCCACTATAAACAGACACACGTTATACAAACACACACCGAAAACACACACATGCACACACCAAAGCCCATTTAAAAAGCAAAAAAAAAAAAAAAAATTGTATTAACGTATGTTACCATGGTAACATACGTCATAACGCAGCTCCTTAACGTCATACCACGGTGTGGTAACGCTGCATAACGCAGCTCCAGCTTAACGCCTAGCTCCACGTTACGGTACCCTTTGCTCTTAGAGCATTGTACATAAAATAGAATATAGATAAGTTTTTCTTAAGAGTAAAATAAAATTATACTCAAAACACACGCTAAGTCCCTCATAAACATTAAATACATGGGAGGTACTTAATGTTCACTTTTTGCATCACTCCAAACCCCTTTACTAAATGCTGTCAGTCAACATCCGTTAAATCCTCCATGTGTCTAACACATGAGGGTATTTTTGTCATTTCATTGAGTTAAGTTAATTAAGTTGATGGTACAATCAAGGTTGTCATGATCGCGATCCTGATGGTAGGATCGTACGATCCTACAATCCCACACACAGAAAACGACCAGGATCGTAACGAGATCGTAATTCAGGTAGAGTCATTTCAGGATCGTAGGATCGCGAGTGTTATCGTAAGATCGATCCTATTACTAACTCATTTTTATTTTTATTTTTATCCACTTTTTTTTTTTTCTTTTTTTTTTTTTTTTTTTTTTTTTTATTTTTTTTAAACATAAGTCAATATCTTAAAAACTAATTGATTGTTTATCACTTTATCTCTTTCATACCAATTGATTGTTTAAACATAAGTCATACCCGAGTACCTGACCATTCACATATCAGTTCTTCATTATTAAGAAAGAAACAAAATTTTCATCAGATCGTACAAAATTTCAGTATCTTCTTTGACATGGTAATTAACTTATTACTTATATTCTATTTCTTTTAAATCTTTGATTTTATCATATGAGTTATTTAGTCGATTAGTTTGTTGCTTTTAGATTTTTAGAAAATAGAATAATAGATGTGGATTAGCAATTACTAAGAATTTACTCTTATTACTTTTACGATCATGTCATTATTCTTTTGTATTCCAAATCGTTTATTTAACGCATGAAATTGGTGCACATGTGTAATATTTTTTTTGTATCCAAATCGTTCATTTAGTGATTGAAACATGAACTAAATTTGTGCAAGTATATATTGCAATATACTCTATCTAATATTCTACTAGTACTTGAACATATAACTTTTTTTGTTATCGTCCGTTTAGATTCGTTTATCATATAAACTATTATATAGAAATATATAAAAGTATAAAACTAAAATCCCTATAAAAAAAAATATATACATTTTCATTTGATCTTAGGATCTCGATCCGATCCTACGATTACGATCTTACAAAACCGAAAACGATCATAGGTAAGATCTCAATCCTGACAACCTTCGATACAACCTTAAGGAAGGACGGTGCAATTCACTCTTAAAATTAGTATCATCACCTCATCCACCCTCATTCTTTTATATCTCCACTCACCATCACTAATCATTATAACCGGCCATCACCACCCACCACCATTACAACCATCTACCACCGTTCACTAATCAAATAAAAACAAAAAAGGTATACACTTCTTTCTCAAACTATAAATTCTTCTGTGTATAAATTAAAGGGGGATTTTTATATATCCTCACATACACACCTATATTTACATATTTCTCCAAACACAGATTTTTTATGCATGATGTACAAGCCTGTTAAAGCAATGTTTGGGGAAATATATAAATATGGGTGTGTATGTGGAGATATATGTAAATGCCCCTAAATTAAAAAATTAAAAAATCTTCTAGATATGGGTATTTTTTTCTTCTTTTATATAGCAGCATGTCTTCACTTTTACTCATGTAACGACCTCAGTCATTACAACCATCCAATACTATTACAACTATCCACTACTATTACAACCATCCAATACCATTACAACCATTCACCTCCACCCACCACCACTATTACATTTATTTATTTCTCCTTTATACATCTTCATATCCAACAATCACCACCAACCATCATCCTTTTCCATTAATCTTATCTTACTATATTATAAAGCATTAAGGCCTACTAAATATAGAAATACTTAAAATTAAGCATTACAACCATCAAAGCTACATGTACAACTAATTTAAACACACTAATGACATTAAATACTTAAAATGCTAATTTAAACACACTAATGGCATTAAATATCTTAAAATTAAGCAATACAACTAATAAAGCAATATGTACAACTAAATTAAATATCAAAAGTTTTAAAATTAAGACATACAATGTATAGAGCACTTAGTATCATTGGTACAAATCAATTAAACACACATATAGAAAAAACTTAAAATTAAGAATAAAACATTAAACACTAATTAATATTATTTTTAAAGCACCACTATAATAAAAAAAATGCATGTTATAATACACATTGTACAAACAAATAAAACACACAGAGCTTTATACAATTTACATGCTACTAAGTCGATGGTACATATGATTTTAAAAACCGGACTGGAACAACGGGTTCAACCGAAATCCGAAGTCACCATTGGTTCGGCTAGCCAATAAAAGCTGTTCAAAAATGAAACGGAGATGACCAGTTGGAATCGGTAAAATGAGTGAACTGGGTTGGACTGTGATCGTGTTTTTCTTCGGTTAATTAGTTTGCCATTTTTATTTTGTTGACGTCTAAACTATAATCACAGAATATCCGCCGCTGTAACACACATGCACCCTACTAGTCTTCTAAAAACCACAAACAACTTCAAATCAAATCACAACTTCCAAAACTACATACCCTCATCATAAATCTACACCATAAATCCTAAATTTTCTAACTCAAGATCCTAAATTTTCTAGTACTACATTTCATAAGCTTGCTATTTTGTATTTTACCTTTTAAGTAAACTAGTTATAATGCTTGTGCACGCACATGATTTTTAAATTTTTTTTAATTATGTCTTTATTATAGATTGAAATACGATCAAATTAGTTTTAAATGCTTTTACTTACTAGATTAAAAATAGGAAATCTTATGTATATATGTATTTATTTTTTTATTTAATAAGCAATGGTTTGATTTTTTTAAAATACGAAAGTTACCACTTGGGGTTTTGTTTTATTATATAAAATATTTATTTTTTATTTATTGTTTTTATATAATGATTTTGGAGCCAATGTCGCGATAGTCTCCCTAGTAAAATAAGACCCCAGATGATTTCTAGGAACCTCGAAAACAAACCTTTACGTATACATATCCTGGGTATTTCCCAATAATTGTGGTCCGAAATAACATATTCAACCAGAATATAAACCACACCGGTTGCTGCAGTAGCTTTTGATAAGTAAATGTTACCTTATTTCATCATAGTGACAACGTTAGTTAACTTTAGTCCCATTATTCGATAAAATTGGTTACACTCAATTCTCTTGTTGTCGTTTTTAAAGCCATTGGGAAGCTGAACTTGATGTCGTCACCAACGTTATAGTTAAAATAGTAAAATACACGATGCATACTTTAAAATTTATCGAACATATTATTGAACCTACGAATAATAGAATTTCACCTATTATGACCTTCATATTTTTACACATATAAATAAATATAAACTTGTACTTCACTCTATTAACTTGAAAATATGAAAATATTGTGTATCAAACAAATTATTGAACTTAAATAATACATTTGTAAATCGCACAAAAATAAATTGTAAAAACAAATCAGTAACATCACGTAAGAAATAGTATAGCTTTTTGTACATGTAACTAAAGTACTTAATAATGTTTTTTTATGTATATCTAAATAGAAGTATCATGTATACTAAAAGCAATACTATTTGACAATATTTACTACTCTGCACTTAGTAATGTCATATACTAAATAGAGCTATTATGTTATATACTAACAACACATCCACTTAGTCATGTTATATACTAAATAGAGCTATTATGTTATATACAAATAGCCCGCCTTTCTAGCTTCGTTCATAAGATATGCATTTATGTGTCAGTTACCATGAATCATGAACATAATTTCGCCTATTTTCAAACAATCAAAGAGTACACTCCATAGATTTCAAATATGAAAAAAAAAAAAAAAAAGATCAAGATGTTGCATCTCTCCTAACCTACAGGATATAAGAAACACAATATAAGAAACTCAATTCTAATATAATGTACTTTAATTCATAGTATTATACCATCAAAGTTGTACGTAGATACATTTTAGTGAGACTCCTAACAACAAATCCACTTGTTTAACACATAAAAACATTTGTACATAGAGAATGAATCTAAAAGAATATATACCCTTTTTTCATCAAGTATTTCCCACTTGTTGCATCTTCTTCAAGTTTATTCAGATTTCAGCATACGCGAGTAGTTATCAGTTGAAGAAATTCAAATGTTTTCCTTGGTAAATCAAAAGTATCATGATAAATCCAGAGTTATCATACTTTTTGAATATTGACAAATCTTTTTTTTAAGTTAACCTGAAAATGAAGGTATCACCAAGCAATATGTATATAATGAGAATCCTCCTTCCAAAAATACAACACAAATGATGTGAATAAAGAAAAATGACAATATTGGCCTAATTCTTGTAAACAATGTCGGTTATTTTTCATTTGAAACGGGTCAAAGTAAAATTATAAATATTTAGCAAAAGGGAAATAGTTGAAACCAATCCGAAGTGTCTTCTTAGTGTAACAACCTTCTTGCTAAGAAACTTTAACATTATATACTGGCATGCAAATTCTTTTTATAAGAAACTTTGTGTACGAATAACATAAAGAAACCCTTTCTGACATATAAATTTTCATTTCTTCATCATGTCATTTTTCCAACCAATTGTTGTGATTCATCTATGATGAGTTTAGATGGCAGAAAAAGATTATAATTTTACATTAATCATGCAAGGGTTGTGAGTGAATGAAAGCTCACTTGCTAAAAATAGTACAACAATCAAATTTTACCAATTGGCATACTATTCTTGTTACCAGGCCCTCATAGTTTACAAATTAAGATAATAGTTGGAATATATACCATGCTTTTGCCATGAATTGTTAAAATCCTCTTTCATTTGTGCGCATTGTGGTCTTGCTCCTCCTCCCAATACACAGAAATTGTACATTCTTTTACCTGAAGTACAGCAAAAGAAATTATTGTAAACCATAACGAGGTTAATTGAAGTATATATATGTTCGCATTGACAAAGACCACGACCGTAAGGAATTATTTTCATGGTAAAAGCGCTTCTAATATTAACAGCAACCGTAAAAAGTATGTGTTATCCCTTCCGAGTTAAGAGAATAGAAATTAACACTTACATTATATCTATACACAAGCTGCTTAATAAACATAAATTATACGCTTTCATTTTAGTTTCTCTTGAAAACAACTTTATCTCAAAAGCATGGTACGGTATAGTCTTAGAATACCCCCATCTGTCCAGCCTAACAATAGAAGCTTATATAGACTTTATATAGACTATATTCCACTCATCCAAACACCCTCTTAAAGATCTACATTCATGATTCAACTTCAAAATTAATATGAATAAAACGCAATCTCAAGGTAAAAAACACATAAACGTTAAAGACGAACACATGATGGGCAGCAGTCACAAAATGTGAAACCGTTGGGATAAGAGGATAACTTAGTACCTGCTGATGAGAAGGAATCTCATACTTCATATTGCAGCTAATAAATGAGAGGGTAACTTATTACCATTGATAGAACTTGTTGAGACCTTTAAAGATGCTCCGGTAAAGTCGGAATAGCTAAGTTAGAATAGCACCCGATGCTTCAATCATGATTTATTCTCATTAGCAAGAGATAAACTAAAAAAAGGTTGCAGTTGCATCATGAAATGACCCATATCCTGTTTGCTGATTAAGTTGGCTGCTCAACATTAAGATTAATACACCATGCGTTCAAACTTCTTGACACTTAGTTGAGTGTTAAAGTGGTTTTTTTAGTATATGTTGAGTGTTTGAGCATGTTTCGCTCCGGCAATCAGTCCATCTTTGTATGTATGATTTTTCATAAGTCTGCAAGAAATGACAAGGTGAAAAAAATAAAAATTAAAACATTAAAAAATAACGAAACAACTGATTTTATGTTTTTAACTGAATCTTTATTATCTACATGTCCTGTAGTCAAAGAAGATAGGGATTTGCTCTAGCTTTTAAATAACCAAATATAAGAAGTATAATCATCATATATAATTCATTACTAATGTTATTAGCAACCAAGTCAAAGCATTCATGCTACTTTAGAAATCTTGCTAAAATAACCCATTGATATTTAAATAATAGCCAATTTCATACATTGTGGCATTATGCATAAAAAATCATACATATCTAAAATAAAAACGTCTTTCAATAATGTCAAATTATCATAAAAGGATTAGGTTTAATGCTTGGTGAATCTTTCAATAACCTCAAAGTAGTCAGGGATGTTCTTGCGGCATCAACCAAGGTACTTAATTGTGAAAATAATGTCTCCACATGCCATAAGTGAGAAAGGCATGGCCATTTTATGATCATCATACGTGTTGATTTCCATTACATTTATTTCTCTGGTGGGATGCAGACAACTCTTCGATTGCTCTTAACTGAAATGTTCCAAGGACGCAAGAGTCTTTAAAAATTATAACAGTAAATGGTATAGGGTGATTTTAAGGGAATGTGGTTATAAAGACGTGTACCTTTCTTATCTTTGTAAATGGCAATCATTTTATTGATTTATTTTCCTCTCCAGCTCGCCACTGCCAAACCAACCCAAACATAAGACAAATGCAGATGTAACTATTTAAATTATATTTGTTCGCTAATCCATTTTATGTTACACCCCGTGCCCGCTAACACAAAAACTTTTACTTTTACGCGGAAAATACGTGTCCTGAAACTGACTTACTGTCACTTTTTTGACCATTGACAAAAATCTATAAACATCTGGACCTTGAGACTATTTTTAAATGAAACTAGACTCAATTACCTTCGAAATGACGGGGGGCACAACCCGTCACGACTTACGGTTAAAGAGATATGATTTTTCGAAAAGTGACAAAATCTTATGGTTCCAAATTTCGGTTCCAAACCGAAATTTGGTTCCACATTCCACTTTCAAATTGAAATTTAGTGTACCCCATACCGAAATTTCACCCATTTTCATAATAAACAACCCATGCTACCTTATTTCCACACCAGACTCATTCAAAGCCATTAACATTTCATACTAAATCGTTTAGAAAATCAATCAACCTGTTTGCTACCCAAAAATGGGTGAGAACACACTTAACCCAAACGCTGTTTTTCTGCAAAACCCTTTTATGCATCTTTTTGACCTATTTTCCGGAAAAACAACTTCTATGACCCGACAATTAACGAAACTTTCCAGATTTACTTATTCTATTCTTGGGCTCATTTTCATATAAAACATTTACAATTTGACCCTCGAAATAGTACTTTGCAAAGTGACGGGAAACCAAAACCCGTTTTGACCTATTTCATGTCAAACGACTCCTAGCAACTCATTACCATACCAAACTCAACCAAAATCATTAGTATAACATAATAAAATTATTCCATAATCGAATGACCCGTTTGCAACCCTAAATGGGTATAAATACGCTTATGCCAAACACCCCTTTAACTTAGACTATAAACACTTAAAACACACTTTGACCCAACGGTTGGCCACCGATTCATCAAGACAATCATAACATACAAATTGACACTTGACTACACCATACAAACTATCATAGGACCAACGGGGGTACAAACTCGACATTGAGCTCGGTATACTACCTAGCTCCTACTTCCTTACCAATCTTCCACATAACTAGCAATCCGTAAGCCTTAGCCCAAGCTTACCATCATCACCACATAACAACTTACAAAGCATTAACATCTTAAACCGTAAGCACAAATGCTTAGTAAGTAAAGCGGGCATAACATATCATTATAATTCATTCACGCATAACACGATATCACAATTATAAAGCATAATCACATACCTCAGCTACTTAAAGCCCTAACCATTCTTTCCTCTAATCCTTTCTCGTCTAACACATAACTAGCATCTTACTCATAATCATATAAGCACAACTAACCAAGCAAATCATCAATCTAGCACATAAGCCACATAACGCGTAACACATAGAAATCATTATAACTTTACATTATAGCCGGTTTACTTACCTTAGCTCCAAGCTAAGTCTAGTATGGACATCATGACTCTACCTTCATCACCATCATCATCATGCTTCATCATCATAATCAAACTTTTAAAACATAACTCATCATCATAATCAAGGGTTTATAAAACCCTTTAAACATACCCAATATCCTTTTTAAACCATCATATGATCATAATTTGATCATATGATGAATACCCACTTAACTCATAATCTTAACTTCATTATTAATCAAGATAAAGTGGTTACTTACTTATGAGAATCAAGGCTAGGCAAGATCATAAGCACTAGACCTTCGTCATCATCATGGGATGATAACCAAGCTCAACTCTTTTCCCTATCTTTTTCTCTTCTATAAACCGGACATCAAACACCCTCTAGGAAGAGATATAAATCTCTAGGCTTCTCCCCATAAATATTTATATTGCATAACTTTAGCCATTGGGCAAGAATAGTCCCTCTAGTTCTATTCATTCTACTTTGGCCACAACTAACTTATAACGCATATACTACTAAGCAACATTAGTCCCTTAAGTTAGGCATCATAACTTCAAAAACTACGTTACACATTTGTTGACTAATAGTTTGACCCTCGGGTTTGACTAGCCAATCACGTAAGGCCTTTGATCCATTTTCATCTAGGGTGGGGTCCATGTACCCGAGAAACGAGTGTTACAATTCTACCCGTGTTATTTAGATTTCGTCCCCGAAATCTCTCGTCTAATGTCAACTAAAACTTAGTCTCATAACATTCCCTTTTTCAACACTTCCCGTTCCTCATTCTTTAGTTGCAACGATCTAAGTGATCTTGCAATTCCAAACACACTATAACACAAAACATATCCTTAATCTATTTTAAATAACGCCTCTCATCGCAAGCTCATCTAAACATTCCCATCAATGACAACTTGTCATATGAAAAACTTACTATTTTGACTTTATATAAGTCAAACTTCAACACTATTTCCACATCTATCACAATTGTACTAACATGACATAAAGTCATATATCGGTCAACTTTGCATTCTACATAATACCAACACGTATCTACTTAAAAAACCAGTAACTTATTTCAACTTTATATCAAGTACCATCTAAATGGTACTTTCAAGATCCTTTCTTTGCATTACTTAAGTAACTTTCTTATTGAATTTCGGGAATACTTACCTATTATCTTCTGAACTTAGTGCACAAACTCATCTAGGCATCTATCTTAAGATCTCACACATAATCTTAAAGCCGCTATACAAGTTATCTTGACATCTAATCTTACTTCTTATGACATCTAACTGGTTTTAGTTTTCACTTTCTCATCTCTCTACCTGTACTCATGTCATATCAGATATACATAAGCCCATTCATTTATACTTCCTCATTTACATAGAGAGGCGTCCCAATCGATGTAAACCAAGAAACATAAACTCATGGTTCGATGATTTACAATTTCTTTATTTAAATGAAAAGGCGTCCCAATTCATCTAAATAAGGGAATTACAAATCATCCTACTTATACACTTCCGACATAACACTCGTACTTACTTTACTTTTCATCTTTTCTAGCCTTGGATCCAATCTCTCTAACTTTTCGTCCATGCCATGAAGGCAAGCTAAAAAACCATGTCGGAAAGGCAAGCTAAACAACCATGTCGAAAAGGCAAGCTATCATCCATGCCATAAAGGCAAGCTAGGTCACTATGCCATGAAAGGAAAACTAGGCTATCCCAAAGGATACCAACATACATGCCATAAAGGCAAGCTATCAACCATGCCTAAAGGCAAGCTAAGCTATCCCAAAGGATGCCAAAACACATGCCAAAAAGGCAAGCTACAAAACCATGCCATAAAAGCAAGCTAGGCCATCCCGAAGGATGCCAAAACTAGAGCATTGGATCCAAGCTATTTATGTCTTAACATCTTTTCTCATTTTATCTTTCATGTACTTTTCTCATTAAGTACACGCTATCACTTTCTCAATTCTCATTGCCTTAAGCAACTTCAACATTCGCTACTATGTTTACTTTCATTTAGACACGTTTCTATGTATTACTTGTTGATTTACTATATTTGCATTTCCATAATGCAATCTATCATTCATCCGTCAACCCCAAGTTGACTCACATTTTTCGCTATATGCCATTTGATCACAATGGCCTATTCAATACTTCATACGCATAAATCTCACATCTTCTCATCATACAAATTCTCAATATTAGCATGATTCAATTCATGATTTACGATTCTTTCTATCGCGCTTCATAACACTTGCGAATTCTAGCACAATCTATCTCACTTACCGCTTTTACTCATAACACTAACCATTCATTACTAGCATGTTTCGTTTATCATGTTTTATATAAACGTGATCTCATCACATCTTGACTCTACACTTTAACTTTTCTAATTTAATTAAACATGTAAAAATCATGCTTTACCAATCATTTATTACTTTATCTCAAGCTTTCTAAACATCTAGACTTGCCAAACACATATCATGCTTCTTAACTTATTTCACATGTCAATATGTTCTTTCAACTTTCTCAACCACATCTAGGTCATTACACGAATATAGCAACTATCCATTATATTAAATCTAATCCATGCTTCACACAACTTCTATGTATCATGCTATCAAGCACACCACAAAAACTTAGACATAAAATAAACTTCCACCATAGACTTAATGCCACATAAACAATAACACATAACACTCATTCAAAAAGTGTTCTCACATTCATAATCAAAATCAAATCATAAAGTCTATGGCTCATATATCACATTGCAATCACTAACTCATGTCTAAGTATCAACATTCTAACTAGCCGCAAGCACTAGTCTACCTTAT
This sequence comes from Chrysanthemum seticuspe, assembly GCA_019973895.1. Taxonomy (NCBI): domain Eukaryota; kingdom Viridiplantae; phylum Streptophyta; class Magnoliopsida; order Asterales; family Asteraceae; genus Chrysanthemum; species Chrysanthemum seticuspe. The sequence goes on from BPTQ01000004.1 coordinate 1,810,859, forward strand.
AACTAAGGCATCATAAAACTTTAACTCACTTATTAGCCCATATCCAATACTACTTATACTTCTATACACATTCCATTACCATAAATCGATCATACATTTGTATAGTCACAATATAATAACCGGCACCAACCAAGGTGCACGGCTAACAAATCATTCAAAAACTTGAAGTCCTCCACGGGCTTACAACTCATACACATCAACACTAAACACACATCTAATACTTATCATCATAAAGCTCATCTAACAAAAGGCATAATCCATCCCATACTTAATGATTACTTTCCGCGTTACTAACACTTACATTTAAAGCTACTACGAGTGGTTTAAGACTAGGCAACCTATAGTGGAAATCTAATTCACTTAAACCGAAGCTCTGATACCAATTTGTTACACCCCGTGCCCGCTAACACAAAAGCTTTGACTTTTACGCGGAAAATACGTGTCCTGAAACTGACCTACTGTTACTCTTTTGACCATTGAAAAAAAAATCTATAAACATCTGGACCTTTAGACTATTTTTAAACGAAACTAGACTCAATTACCTTCGAAATGACGGGTGGCACGACCTGTGATGACTTACGGTTAAAGAGATATGATTTTTCAAAAAGTGACAAAATCTGATGGTTCCAAATTTCGGTTCCAAACCGAAATTTGGTTCCAGATTCCACTTTCAAACCGAAATTTAGTGTACCCCATACCAAAATTTCACCCATTTTCACAATAAACAACCCATACTACCTTATTTCCACACCAAACTCATTCAAAGCCATTAACATTTCATACTAAATTGTTTACAAAATCAATCAACCCGTTTGCTACCAAAATGGGTGAGAACACACTTAACCCAAACGCCCTTTTTCTGCATAGCCCTTTTATGCATCTTTTTTACCCATTTTTCGGAAACCCAAGTTCTATGACCCGACAATTGACGAAACTTTCCATATTTACTTATTCTATTTTTGGGCTCATTTTCATATAAAATATTTACAGTTTGACCCGCGAAATAGTACTTTGCAAAGTGACGGGTTTTCTGCCTAAAACCCGTTTTGACCCATTTCATGTCAAACGACTCCTAACAACTCATTGCCATACTAAACTCAACGAAAATCATTAGTATAACATAATAAAATTATTCCTTAATCGAATGGCCCGTTTACAACCCAAAATGGGTATAAATACGCTTATGCCAAACACCCCTTTAACTTTGACTATAAACACTTAAAACACACTTTGACCTAACGGTTGGCCACCGATTCATCAAGACAATCATAACATACAAATTGACACTTGACTACACCATACAAACTATCATAAGACCAACGGGGGTACAAACTCGACATTGAGCTCAGTATACGACCTAGCTCCTACTTCCTTACCAATCTTCCAATCTTCCACATAACTAGCAATCCGTAAGCCTTAGCCCAAGCTTACCATCATCACCACATAACAACCTACAAAGCATTAACATCTTAAACCGTAAGCACAAATGCTTAGTAAGTAAAGCGGGCATAACATATCATTATAATTCATTCACGCATAACACGATATCACAATTATAAAGCATAACCACATACCTAGGCTACTTAAAGCCCTAACCATTCTTTCCTCTAATCCTTTCTCGTCTAACACATAACTAGCATCTTACTCATAATCATATAAGTACAACTAACCAAGCTAATCATCAATCTAGCACATAAGCCACATAATGCGTAACACATAGAAATCATTATAACTTTACATTATAGCCGGTTTACTTACCTTAGCTCCAAGCTAAGTCTAGTATGGACATCATGACTCTACCTTCATCACCATCATCATCATGCTTCATCATCATAATCAAACTTTTAAAACATAACTCATCATCATAATCAAGGGTTTATATAACCCTTTAAACATACCCAATATCCTTTTTAAACCATCATATGATCATAATTTGATCATATGATGAATACCCACTTAACTCATAATCTTAACTTCATTAATAATCAAGATAAAGTGGTTACTTACTTATGAGAATCAAGGCTAGGCAAGATCATAAGCACTAGACCTTCATCATCATCATGGGATGATAACCAAGCTCAACTCTTTTCCCTCTCTTTTTCTCTTCTATAAACCGGACATCAAACACCCTCTAGGAAGAGATATAAATCTCTAGACTTCTCCCCATAATTATTTATCATGCATAACTTTTGCCATTGGGCAAGATTGGTCCCTCTAGTTCCATTCATGCTACTTTGGCCACAACTAACTTATAACACGTATACTACTAAGCAACATTAGTCCCTTAAGTTAGGCATCATAACTTCCAAAACTACGTTACACATTCGTTGACTAATAGTTTGTCCCTCGGGTTTGACTAGCCAATCACATAAGGCCTTTGATCCATTTTAATCTAGGGTGGGGTCCAAGTACCCGAGAAACGAGTGTTACATTTTATGTATGTATGGAGCTCCATAGAATACAAATATAATAGTTCATTGATAACCAAACTCAGCTCCCCTGCAACATTGAGGATATAATCAATTTAGGTCGTGTTAGATCCCAAACAGCCCAGGTTAACAAACTTGGCTAAAAGGGTAACGACTCAAATAGACTCCTTTCCAAAATCTATTGAATAATTATAATCTTTTAAATAGTTCTATTAAAAAATATATATTTAGTATTGGAATAAAACATGTAGTTAAAAAGAAGTTTGAAAGGGTGTCGTACCTGATCTATGGCAATACACAATTTTTCCCTATGTCAGTCACTCAGTGTTGACCATCACTTGACATAAGGCATCAACATTGGTTGGTTTAACAAAACGAGTAAGAATTGCAGGGGACGCATCATAGATTCGGGTTTTCTTTTCAATTTGCACCAACCTGCCCTTGACAGTTAAATACACCTACGACGTCTGTACACTTATTCACATTGCATAACTTATAGTAGCTGTAGAAACACAAGAGTAAAAATCTAATGGCCGGGATCAAACGGAGTTAACCATGAATGATAAGACTAAAATGTAGGAATGAAGAAAAATATGGAGTTCCATTTCCAAGCTTGATCAACAAGGAGATAAACAAGTGTTAGTCTTCCAAGCAATTGGGCACGCAGAACTAATCCATCTGGAAGAACCGACTTCTTTAATAGATTGAAGTTATGGCTGCCACGCTTGTTGCTAAATAAAAGGAAGCTCATATTAGATCATGTTTAAGTAGTATCCACCTTAAACACATCTTTCAACTATGGTCATGACAAATTCTCCAAGCTTCCTTTCGCAAGAGAAGCGAAATCGATGTACCCTACGACATGATTATACATATTAAAATAGCCCTAACGTACCTTGATTGAAGGTGAGTTAAGATCGAGCCTTAAAGCTTGGTCTAAATAAGAGCCTGATTATAAGCCACAGGTAGTAGCCCAAGTTCTGCATTACCCACCATTGCAAATCCGCAAATGTAAATTCCCACATAAGCTCATACTCTTCTATCATAACAAAAAAAAATCCATAATTTTGTTATGAATTAAAAGGTATTAATCGATGTGTAGGTTTTTTGATGTTGTTGTTGTGTGCATTAGGAGAAACAGTGTTTAAGTTGCTCTCCCGGGTTTTTTTTTTGTTACACTTTACACCCAAAACTATGGATTATTGAATTTTCGGTACTTGTGTATTTTTAGTTATTTGTTTTAATTTTTTTTATAGCTTTTACCAAATAAGGAAATATTTAGGCTTTTTAATTGAACATACTTTAAAAAATTAATAATAATTTAAAAAAATTTACTACTTCCGTCCCATATTAATTGTCCTGTTTTGACTTTTTAAGTCTTTCTTTCTTAAATTTGACCTTAAATATTTTTATTTGTGTTATATAATATTTAATAAAAATTAACCAATAAAAATATATTTAAAACTCAATCTATTCATATACTTTGCATCAAGTATTATATAACACAATTAAAAATATTTAAGGTCAAAGTTAGAAATGAAAGACCTAAAAAATTCAAAATGAACAGTTAATATGGGACAGAGAGAATAGCAAATAAGGAAAGGTTGAGTTTTCTTGAAATTTAAAAGTCCCCGTTTGAAGTTTTGTTTTATTATATAAAAGATTCGTGGGCAACTTTTAACACATAAACCAGTTTTTTGTATTAAAGAAAAATGATAGTTTTTCTTACAAGTGTGCATAATATTAACAAGTGTGCATGACACAATGCTTTTTTCCTAAACTTTTCTCTCTTATTCCTCAAACACATTTTACCTCTAAACTCTCACTACCACACGCACTATTGATGTAAACCATTTTACCAAAATCTTCGAAATTGAGAAGGCTTCGGCTATAGGACGTGGTGTTTGATGTTGAGGTTGACATTGTTGAGAGCAATCGATTACTATGTTTCCATGATTTAAGGTATCTAGTATTAATCTTTGAGTTATGAGATGATTTGAAAGACGTATATTTCATTATAGTTTCGAAAGTTCATCTTCCATGGAAAATGTGACTCTGAAGGATTTTGGATAGATCGGTTACTGATACAACATTTTTAAAGCAATCGATTCTAACGACCACATCAAAAAGTTATTCTCCGGCTAGATCTCCCCCCTGCCGACTTGGGCGATCACCGAAACCCTTACTACTCCACCAATCGATCTTCTATCTTCTCCATTACAACACTGAATTAAGCGTCGATTATAGCTTGTGTATGATCTATCTTTATTCGGTTTTTGTTTTTGCTTAGATTCTTGATCGATTGGCTTTTTTGTTTGGGTTTTCTTCTGATCGCTAGCTAGGGTTTGATCATTATCGGTTTGGTTGTCATTACAAATCATTCTACTGACCTGATCTCATCACCATATCATGTAATCACTATTGCGCGCCTATGCTTATAAACCCTAGTTGTTAAACTAGGGTTTTAATTGTTTTGTTTGAAGACCAGACATTATTTTCTTCTTGTTTTAAGGTTTCTAATTGTTGTGATGTCGAATTTGGGAGAGGAGATTGGTGGTATGCCACGGCCTGGGATAAGTTCTGATGGACAAGTGGAGCCGGTTTCACTTGGTTCAAGCCCTAGTCGTGACGCATCTAGTCATGACATGCCTGAGGGTCATGATACTTTACTGAAAATTCGTGCTATTGAAAAACAAATCTTAGAGGGAAAACTTGTTCTTGTGGGTGACGATGGGCAACCATTAAAACCAACCGGAACAGTAGATGCTACTACTTCTACTGGGCTAATCCGTTTGAGCATCTTAAGGTGCCGCAGTCACAGAAGGAGCTTGAGGAGATGCTTTCTGCTATCGGTTATTCGAAACCTCCTCAAGATACAAGTGGTCCTATGGCTTCTAATGTTAATGCACATGGGGCTATTGGTATTGAGAAGGATGGTGTGCATGCTTTGAAACAGCCTGCTTCATCGTATGCTTTGAAACAGCCTGCTTCATCGTATGCTGGTGTTACTTCTACTGAACCAATGAAACACATGTCTAACTTTCGTAGGTTGGAATGTAGTAAGAAAGCTAATGGTGTGGATCTTTCTGTCCCGATGAAAGTGGTTGAAGAGGTAAACACTAGGTTTGAGAATACTTTGTATGGGTATTTCCTTGGTAAACGCCTTGCTTTTCCTGTTGTTGATTACTTTGTACGCAATGTGTGGGCTAAGTTTGGTATACAAAAGATAATGATGAATGCAAAGGGGTTCTTCTTTTTTAAGTTTAATTCGAAGAAAGGTGTTGATGACGTTATTGAAAACGGTCCTTGGTTGATTAATAATGTACCTATTATTCTTAAACCATGGACAGTGAACACCAACTTACTTAAAGAGGATTTGACCAATATCCCGGTGTGGGTTAAATTCCATGACGTTCCTCTTGCTATGTTTTCTGATGATGGCCTTAGTCTCCTTGCCACATTGATAGGCACGCCTAAAAGGTTAGATGCCTTCACTAGCCAAATGTGCAAGGACTCGTGGGGCCGTAGTAGTTTTGCTAGATGCATGATTGATGTGAAGTCGGATGAGCTTCTTAGGGACAGCCTTACTGTTGAGATTCCGTTACTTGATGGGTCGGGGTCGACTATCGAGACGATACGGGTTGAATATGAGTGGAAACCACCGCATTGTGATAAATGTAAGATTTTTGGTCATACTCCTATTGATTGTCCTAAAGTTGTTGAACCTCCTACTCAGCCTTCTAAGCGTGCTAATGATGGTTTCAAGACGGTTAATAATAGGAAGAAGGGAAAGCAAGGTGGGTCTTCTATTCCGGGTCAAGGAGGGTTTTTCAAACCTGTTGTGGGTAAACAGTTTCAATACCAACCCAAGAAGACTCATCCTGAACCTAAGAAAGTGGTAGTCACTAAGAAGAATGCTTCTGATGTGGCTAGTTCGAGTGGAACCAAGATCACTACATCTAACCAGTTTGATTCTCTTAATATGGAACATACGGATGGGTCTGGTATTCCTTCTAATGACACTATTAAGGATGTGGATTCTGGTTATACAATGGAAGTTAATGAAGATAAGTCTACTAAGACAGGTACTGCATCACAAGAGCCTCTTGTGAGTGATTTGAAAGAGATGGAGTCGGTAGTGGCTCCTCAAACTAGTGATTCTTGTATACCGCCTGCCTCTTCTACTAAGAGAGTTAACCCTTTTTCTAAAGTGGGAGAGATTGTAGTGTCCGATTCTGAAGATGAGGTTGTTGCTAACCCATTTGATGAGTCTGCTAATATATTTGGTGGTGGCCAAGAGTTTGAAGATGAGTATGATGACTATGATTTCGATGACTATGCGAAACAGGTTCGTGATCTTCCGGGGAATTTGGATGCTTTTAATGCCATGTATGGCACAACGTTTCAAGGTCCTAGGAAGTAATTTTATTTCTTTGTGTCATATGTTATCATTTGAGTAGTGGTTTGTTTTTTTTTTTTTTTTTGGTTAGAAAACAGGAAGTATCTTGTTATGTAAGCTCTATGCCTATGTAACGGGCTGAGATATGGGATTTCACTCATATCCATTGTACTAAAACGTTTATTTGGTTAATATATTTACCAGGGTGCAGGATTACTCCCCTTTACCCAAAAAAAGAGTTGCATGTTTTCGAAAAAGATGTTTGAATATTAAGAGGCTGATCTCTCATAGGGTTGTTTCTAAGTCCAAAAGAGTTGTATCATGCCATATGTTGGTTAGTTTTAATTCATTAATTGGCTAGTTTTTACTTCATCAATTGTGCAAGGCTAGTTTTACTTCGCTAATATCGTTGAATATTATGTAAATATCACAATATCGTATAATATCGCAAAAAATTATAAATAATCAAGTAAAGATAGAAATGTACAACTTTTTATTAATAAAAATATAAAAAAAAGGATATCAACTTAAGTGAAACGCCTAAAACCAAGCTCGACAAAACTTGATTTTATATACGCCGAGAGAAGCATATGACCATATGCTGATATTCCATATAGACATACGCTTGCCATATGCTTCTTATTAAAATTCTGATGCAACAATATGACCATATGCTGAAATTCTATGTGATCTTAGTGTAGGGATTTCATATTGATTAAACCATCATTACCACAAGTACAAAGCGGATAGATCTATATATTTAATGTTATGAACTAAAACACATAATAAATACTAACCTCGAATCTATTGAAAAGTAGATAATCACCAAGTCTTGATCTTGATCACGAACACACAATGGATCTCGTATCACGACGAAACTTTAACTAACTATATTGAGTTAATCTCTAACGAAAACTCACACTATACGTCTAACGAGAGCGTTAGGATGCTAGTGCTTAACCTACGAGCTTACGAACTAAACACGGATGCTAGTCGTAGATAAGAAACGAAATCAACTTCCTTCTTGGGGTGTTGGTCTATCGTAGAGAGCAATAGAGGAGATCAAAGAATGCTTTGATTTGAGGTGTAAATAAATGAAGATCTAAAGGCCTCCTTTTTATACTAATAGGGTAGCTTAGGAAAAAAGCTACTCCTCCCCTTTCCTTAATGCAATATGGTCGGCCACCATGGGGTGCCCATGGGTCTCCATGTTGCCTTTTGGTCCTTGTAAAATTAACATGTATGATACTAGCCAATTTTGGACTCTACAGACCGTTAACCGTTACACTAATGGACTAACGACCGTTATATATATTTCGTGGATTATATTAATTATAATTAATAGCATACTTTAAACATATTAATTATATTTAATAAACGCTCACTAAATGTATACGTGTGTGTCCCAATATGCTCACGTAATTCTCGGACGTATAACTATTAATTTATGAGCGCATAACCAACACTTAATTAGCTCAGTGCAAATTTTTCTGAAATGAACATACAACCATATGCTAAAATATCATATGGCCATACGAGTCATGCATCAATATTTCATAAAAATTGTACTTTGCTCTATTTCTAGAAACGAAAATTAAAGAAACATTCAAGAATTCTTCCGAACAACATATATTTCATTAAATTATACTTTGGTCTCAATGACACCCGAAAGTGTGTTTTACAAACCACGGTTGATTTGTCAAACACAATTTTTAAACATTTTCAAACCATTTATACCAATGCTATTACATACTTAAATTCTACAAATATAACTTAACACACTGAAAATGACCCATAAAACTTTACTCTTCTAAAATACTACAACATAACAACACTTAGAGGTTCAACTTGTTCCATAGCACGGTTACATGCCATGGTTACTTGTCTAATTATCAAGCAACTCTTCCATCCCTTAACAACATCTTAAATCTACTATCTGAGCCCTTTTTTAGATTATAGAAAACCTACAAAATGATTAATTAACTAAACCGTAAGCATTACGTTTTAAACCGTAAGCATTACGTTTAGTAAGTAACCGATCAGTATAAGATCGGGACATATCTATACAAATTTAAAAAATATTATTGTCAGCATTTTACCTCAAATATTGTAGCATAAATCCTAAAAATATTTTAGGTTGAGTTGTTGGATTTAAAACCTTGATAATAACCTCTACATAAGTACAAGATAATTTGAATATAAAATGATCATCAATATTAATAGATAAATGAAACCTTTGTCATCAATATCTTATCATATACTTGCAATGTTTTCAATAGTGTGGTTCGATTAAAAGATGATTCTAACGTTGATGATGTGCTCACAAGTTGTGCAATCTACATCAGAAACTGAGACAATCAAATTATATTTCCATGCTATAAGAAAACAAAAACACAAAACTTAAAAGGCTGATGAATGATTAACACTATTCTTAGGTGAGTACATATACGTGTGGTTCGATAAAAAGATGATTATGACGTTGTCAGAAACTAAGATCATTAGTTTATATAAATTTGTCTGAATCGGAAACAGAAACTAAGATCATCAATCAACATAAATTTGCATGCGATTAAAAAACAAAGATACAAAGGTTAAAAGGTTAATGAACGATGAACATCCTTCTTAGGCGAGTATAGGTAGGTTCCAAATTAGGGTTTTGTATTTATATTCCGATGAATATCCATGTATCGTTACTTAAACATTGAAAAAATCGATGAAGATAACTACCGTTTTCAATACCTTTTAGAAAGTCCATCTTATATTTGGAATAACGATTCTGATGGGACGAATTTAATTTTTATACTTTTTCGACACCAAAGTGTTAAAAATACATCCGGTTCCTCATAAGTTTTTTTTTTTTTGGAATTTCGACACATCTACGTTTGAGGAGTTTTAATGAAAACTGCAATATTAGCTCTTTTTTTCCTTTTTAGGTAACCTGTGTTTCCGACTCGACATTATAAGCCGACTAATCCCACAGCGACTACACTTTTAAATAGCTCGGAGTCCGCGCAAGTGAACCTCCGTGACCACAAGAAGGTTCATTTTCTTTCCGTTGAATTCAAGCCCTTTACCTCCTCTTAAAAAGGTTGGTATTTTTACTGTCGGCTTGAATTCTCAATTGGCCATTGAGAAATATCAATTACAAAATGGATCTTTTTCATTTGTTAATGGAATCCGATTCAACCAAAAGCGAGCTTTTTGTTATTATATAAATGATTTGCCACGCAACGTTACAAAAAGGGGAAGCATGACTTGGATCTTAAGACTTTCATTGGTTTACCTTTTGCTATCAGCTAATTAGGAAGAACTGGAACCAAAGTACATATTGTTGTAATAAGAATACCTGCATGAAAGTTTATTAGTCCAATTGGTGTAAATTAATACAAGTTAATACGATTCCCTCCCTAAAAGGGCCGTTCGTTAAATTTATTTACATGTAGTTAATTTTACTGCTCAAAATTTTAATAGGATTAGCTTTTATATAATAATAATAATAATAATAATAATAATAATAATAATAATTTTACTGTTCTATATGACTCAAGACATTGGAACACGTGCTGCTATTCATATATTTAGTAGAATTAACTTTGCTATAGCTAGATGAGTGGGGGCTCAGATAGTATCTCGGCTCCCTACTAATTTCTTGTAAATCCTATGAGTTTCTAATAAAGTGATGTTAGAATAATAATAATAATAATAATAATAATAATAATAATAATAATAATCAATGTTGTCAACGTCTCTACCCGTTGATTTCAGCTTGTAAGGAGGTTGATATTAGGTTGAGTGGTGGGTATGACAAACCCTTATATTCAGTGGACATTATACTTATTTCTTGTAAAACCCTTATATTAGGTTGAGTGGTGGATAATGATTGTGTTTCTTGATTGACTAATCACACATGCAATGTACCTATATATAACACTACAATCAATGATCTAAAATCGGGCTAGAGTCCGTTACACAATAATATACGAATATGGGCTAATAATAATCTGGCTAGAGTCCGTTACACAATAATATACGAGTGGTGGCTCAGCTTGTATCGCGGCTCCCTACTAATTTCTTGTAAATTCTTTAAGTTTTTAATAAAGTGATGTTGTATATAATAATAATAATAATAATAATAATAATAATAATAATAATAATAATAATAATAATAATCCATGTTGTCAGCATCCCAACCCGTCGATGATTTCAGCTTGTAAGGAGGTTGATATTAGATTGGGTGGTGGGCATGACAAACTCTTATATTCAGTGGGCATTATACTTTACTAATGAGATAGAGGGCTTGATGTGTGTGTAGACGTGGCTAGGTCTTCGTCTTGATGCAAACTGGGGATGCCGGTCATGCAGTGAGTTTGTTTTAGTACATTATTTTTTTGTTTATGGCCCAACAGAGATTTTTCAAACCCAAGTTTAAGGCCCAATACATCACGTACACAAACAAATTATGAATTTTTTTCTTTTTCCTTTTGTGCAGCGGGTCGTCTTCATCCTTCCATATACCTGCAAAAAAAAAAAAAAAAAAAAAAAAACGGAATATGCTCGGCGTGAGCTGGTGGCCACGGCGCCAAGCCTTACCAGCCCAGCCTCGGTGTGGGTTGTCGCGCCATAGGGTGGTGCCAAAGTCCATGGCTTGAGCCATGGCGCACCGTACCCTGTGCTGAGATAGAGGGCTTGATGTGTGTGTGGACGTGATTAGGTTTTCGTCTTGATGCAAACTGGGATGCCGGTCGTGTAGTGAGTTTGTTTATGGGACCATAAAGAACATGGGTCCAGGGAGACAATAAGACATGCATAACAAGTCTTAGCTGACATTTTCTACTTTCTGGTGCGCCAATTCAACAAGACATGCATAACAAGTCGTCTTCGCTGACATTTAATTATTCCTTGTAAGTGTGAACGGTTAGGGGAGACCAGCACATAGCAAGTCTTCGGTTAAATTTCCTAGCGGGTCGAATAAATTTACATTGAAGGGTGTTTTTTTTTTTCATTCCCAATCCGAATAAATTTATATAAATTATGCTCGTATGTTTAATTAAAAAAGTTAAGAAGTTTTTTTTCTTTACTTTTTTTCCTGTTATAAAAGTAGTTATAATAAGGTTTTAATTTTCCATGCATTGAGATGGGAACACATTTCATTTATGCGTATCTAATTTGTATGTTTTATTTTTGTTCAGAAAAATCTTATTAACTTTTATTATTTGGTTGCTCATGAAACATGAATGTTCAAATTCTCGTTTTTCATAAACTTGTTAGATGTTTGTAATACTTGAAAGTAATGCCATTTCCCTTGATGAAATATGTGTCCAGTGTCCAGGAATCCACTAGATCAAGAGTAACCATAATATATAAAGGGGCTTAGCCCAATACACAATAATATAGGCCTAGGACTAATGATATCCACTAACAGTCCCTTTGTTGGAGCGAAAGGAGGACGGACACTCAAGCTAGAGCAAAAATCATTAAAAAGAGCATAAGGAAAGCCTTTGCTAAAAAAATATATATATACTGATAACGAGATGTAAATGGAACGTGCAACACGCGAACTTGATCAGCCATCACAGGATCCCAAACAACATATATATCCAACTCAATTCGTGCATGTGTTTTGCATTTTCTGTTGTAAGTTGAAACCTCTACCAATATAAGTTGCAGCAAATTAGAACCTTACGCATACACACTCATAAACACAAAACATGAACTTCTATTCTACAGCTATATTCTTTCTTGCTACAAGAACATTTTTATGTACCCTATATGTTGCTTCATGTTCTACTAATGAAGTTGATGCTCTCCATAAATGGAAAGCAACTCTCCACAGCCAACATAACAACACCCTTTTACCTTCATGGGTACATGGTAAAAAACAAGTGTCTCCATGCAACTGGTATGGAATTTCATGCAATGAAAATGGTAGCGTAAACAGATTAAACCTTTCGTCGTGTGGTTTAAATGGTACACTTGATTCTTTATCATTCCATTCGTTTCCAAATCTTGTGTATTTTGAACTTAGTTTCAACTACTTTTATGGGATCATCCCATCTGACATTGGTCACCTTTCGAAGCTAACTGACCAGATTCTATGCAAGAATCAGTATAGTGGACCAATCGGTACATTGAGTTCACTTAAGCCACTAGAGCTTCAATATAATAATTTAAGTGGTCCCATTCCAAAAAGTTGGGAAATTTGGTATCGCTTTCTATTATGTATTTGGCCGAAAACCGACTCAATGGTTCATTGCCAAAATCATTGGGTAACCTAAAAAATATAGAATATTTTATTCTCACTGGGAATCAACTTTCAGGTCCTGTTCCAGAAGAGTTAGGAAAATTTAAGTTGATACGAGTAGAGATGAGTATTAGAAGATATATAGGCTCAAGCCCGTTTGTCGGGTGATCAATAAGACATAATACCTCACGGGGTTTAATGTTCAACATGGTATTGGAGTGGGTCTGATCTTCAGACCTAGATGGCAAAGTTGAGCCGCCTCTTTTGTGGCACCCTGTCAAACCTAGCCGCAGGGAAAAAAAATGTTTGCTTCTATTTTTTGTTTCGTTGCTTCTGCTTTTGCTATTGCTAGATGGTGAAGATTAATCTCTGTTTGCTGTCGGACATCTTAATCAACAAATATGATAGTTTCTTTTGCTACTGCAATTATTTGCTTTTACTGCTGCTTAAAGAATTGCTTCCGCTTGTAAACCACTCGTTAATGTTTGTATGTTAAACTACATTTGTTTTATTTACGTTTTATGCTTATGGGTCAAAAAGGGGAAGGACATGGGTTGGGTCAAGCTTTGATCCAAACACCCCCTTAAGTTGGCAGTTATGTTAGATAAAGCCCTTTAGAGGGCAGTTAGAAACGGTTAACCTTGTGAAACATCACAACGTTTCACAACTTGTGATTGTGTCGTTTCACATGGTTTAAATAGGATCGAGTCTAAGTTATTTGTACAACAACAATTCAGTTTACAAGTCTTTGTTATTTCGTATTTCATATCTTTGTGTTTTATACAATTCGCATACTTTGTCTCTAAATTTCATACGCACACCATGGTCAATTATAAAGCGATAATGCAACGTAGATGGCTTGACGTTAGACCTGTGAAGAGTACCCAACATTGGTACCAGAGCCCATGTTCAGAATCCTTGAACGAGCCATCTAAGAAGAATGTAAGAGTGACATTAAACAGGAAGTTTCTACAAAGGGATATTGATTCAAACGGTTCTAAAAGGGAAGCAAAAAAGAAGCGGTTATCAAATGAGGGAAAACAGTTATTATGGGATAAACTTCAAGAAGTTGTATCCTATAATGTTTCAAAGTCTCAAACGGTTAAAAATTCTAACCGTTATCCACTTTCACAACCGCCATCCAGTAAATCAGGAATACACCCCACGACTTCCAGAAAAGAAAGAAGGTCACGCTGTTTCATGTGCAAAGTGAAGGGACACTTCTACTGGAATTGCACCAACAAAAAAACAAACGATCAAAATCAAACAATGGAGAATACGCCAAGCATTCAAGAAGCACTCAACTGGCCAACAGAAAAAGTCCATGTCGAGACTGATTTCATGGTAAAGGGGACGGATCAGGGGACGTGGGATAACTTATGGTTCGTTAGCAAAACCAATACCAAACATATGTGTCCTACAAAGACCTTGTTCAATCGTATGATAAATCATTTTAAAATGGTGGGCAAAGAGGAGAAAGAAAGGAAGGTTATTGTCTCCTATGGTATTGGAGAGGCAATCGTTGATAACAAAGAAGAAAGTATTGTGATTCCTAACGTGCTTTACACGCCGGAAATCACAATGAATGTGTTAAGCATCAAACAACTTGAAGACCAAGGGTTCATATTGACTTATGGAAATGGTACGTGTCAAATAAGGTACATGTTTGACAAGGATGAAAGTACCATGGATATGGGTGACGAAAGGGTTAAGGATCACCACGAGTTCATGGAGAACGATTACAAGTCAATCGAACCTAGTGATGAATGTTCTTTGGTTAAGGGAATGGAAGAGTTGGTGATGGACAAGGATGATAGCCAAGACTACGTTGATGATGAATATCTAAGTCTTAATGGAACGCTATATCATTTAAAGGTAAATACTTTCCCGCCCTTTATGTCGTTTTTAGACTTACTAAAAATCGACAAACTAGTGTTTAAGAAATGGGAGATTATAGGGAAGAAATTTGTTGAATTGTTGGAGTGGTTTTATCTTGGATATATAGGGCAGGATGTGTTGGGGACGTTACCACCGGTTGTAGGGGTAATCAAAATAGATTTGCTAGCGTTATATAAGTTTGTGGATGACATGGGAGGATACATGAATGTGTCATTTAACAATATGTGAGGCGATGTCGCAATACTTTTGGGATTGGCTAGGGAGAATGGGCATGATGTGAAAGAGTGCTATAGGGAATACATAGCACCAGTCAAGGTTTACGACGAAGAGGCGCGGAAATCGGGGCATGCAACGCCAAGGTTGAATATGGTCGGTCAAGAGGTACCATTTGGCGATGCAATGACAAGCGTTGATGTAGGGGAAGCACGAGGAGAAAGTCCAAAGAAAAAGTGCAAGTACGCTCATGAGGAAGCCAAGAAAGCAAGCGACATGGAAGGCACCACAAGTGGAAGTAGCAAGGAGAACACATCAAACGATGACAACTTTGTCGTCATTACGTGAAGGCAGCAAAGACCAAAGAAAGGCACGACATTTAACATTACAAAATTAGGGGGGAGATGTAAACCTCTCGTTAATGTTTGTATGTTAAAGTACATTTGTTTTATTTACGTTTTATGCTTATGGGTCAAAAAGGGGAAGGACATAGGTTGGGTCAAGATTTGATCCAAACACCCCCTTAAGTTGGCAGTTATGTTAGTTAAATCCTGTTCCTTAGAGGGCAGTTAGAAACGGTTAACCTTCTGAAACATCACAACGTTTCACAACTTGTGATTGTGTCGTTTCACATGGTTTAAATAGGATCGAGTCTAAGTTATTTGTACAAAAACAATTCATTTTACAAGTCTTTGTTATTTCGTATTTCATATCTTTGTGTTTTATACAATTCGCATACTTTGTCTCTAAATTTCATACGCACACCATGGTCAATTATAAAGCGATAATGCAACGTAGATGGCTTGACGTTAGACCTGTGAAGAGTACCCAACACCGCTTCCTACCGAAATTCTTCATCAACAAAAATTTTTATTGCTTTAATATTTATTTAGTTTTCTCATCCAATCCGAGCTTTCACGATTTCGCCGGATTGCGGGGAAGTATTAGAAGATATATAGTATTAGAAGATATATAGGCTCGGGTTTCTAGGGTTTCATATGTAGTCACCATTATAAAATGTGGATCAATAAGACATAATATCTCACGGGGTTTAATGTTCAACAATGGGCACAAACAGACTTTCAGGTAATTTTCCTGAGGTCAACTGCATCGAAGGGAAGCTTGAGAGATTCAATGTTAATGATAACAATCTAACAGGTCAAATTCCGAATATATAACTGCTCAAGCTTGTTCCGAGCACGATTCAATAGCAACCAGTTTATATAACTTACTCATGAGATCCCAGATCAAATTGGTAGATAATTAGATCACATGTCTCTTCTTGATTTGAGTCTCAATTCACTTACTGGTAAGATACCTTCAGCATTTTCAAGTCTGCGTAGTTTAGAGATGCTCAATCTTTCACACAATAAACTCTCGGGTTCTATTCCAAAGACATGCGAATCAATGAATCCGGTGTTGAGCATTAATCTATCGTATAATCAGTGGTAAGGTCTTTAAAAATGTTTCCATACAAGAATTGTTAGGGAACAAAGATTTGTGTGGAAGTGTCTTTGGATTGAAACAGTACGCAGGAAGGAGTACACCAAAGAAAACCACAAGCTCGCACTCATGATTTCCCTACCACTTCTTGGCGCTCTTATACTAGTGGGTCTCATAGGAATATTCGCTTTCTATAGTTGGAGATCCAAGAAAATGCCATTCACACAACTGGTGAACGAAGATAAACATGGTGAATTATTCTTTTCAATTTCGACGTTTCATGGAAGGGAAACTTACCATGAAATCCTAAAGGTAGCCGATGATTTTAATTAAGCATATTGCATTGGAAAGAAGGGGGGGGGGTGCGGAAGTGTGTACAAAGCGAAGTTAGCAACACATGATACACTTGCGGTTAGAAGACTTCACTCTTCCTCTGAGTTGATTAATCACAATGATTTTCTAAACGAGATAAGAGCATTGACAACGATACGACACAGAAACATCGTGAAACTACATGGCTACTGTTTACATCCCTCTCAAAACTCGTTTTTAGTTTACGAGTATCTTGAAGGTGGTAGTTTAGCTGACATTTTGAGCAATAACACCGCTCAAAATTTAGATTGGACAAAGAGGGTGAACATAATTAAAGGTGTTGCACATGCTTTGTCGTATATGCATCATGATTGTTCACCACCTATCGTTCATCGTGACATATAAAGCAAAAATATCTAGCTTGAATCAGAGTACGAAGCGTGTGTTTCAGATATTGGTATGTCCAAGATTTTGAATAAAGGCTCGTCTAATTGGAGTAATATCGCAGGAACATATGGATACCTTGCGCCAGGTGATAATTTATTTTATAGTCATCCAAAAACATAAAACTAAAAAGTTATATCCTTCAGAACATGATTCATCTAATTGATGATATTACTTCTGCAGAACTCGCTTACAATATGAAGATAACAGAAAAGTGTGATGTGTATACCTTCGGGGTTCTAGTATTAGAAGTTATTAAGGGAGAGCATCCAGTCGATATACTAACTTCTCTAGCATCTACATCAACCAATCAGGTTGAACTTAAAGATTTAGTGGATCACCGTCTACCAGTTCCGCTCCTGGAAATCAAGAAAGTTCTAACATCGATTTTGGTTCTAGCGAAGAGATGTGTTAACTCTAACCCAGACATAAGGCCTACAATGTATGATGTTTCACAGGAAATTGCATCTTTAACTTTAAGACATTTCTAAGAATGACAATTACATCATATGGTAATTTTTATCTTTTATCATAATAGTATAGGTTTCGAGTATTCTTTGGCTACCTTTAGGGTTTATCGAAATGTTGGTGTCGCATTTAGACATGCTTAACCATGATATTATTGCAATGAATTTATAACTTTAATGTTGTTTCGATACATATTACTCTGCTTAACACATATGTACCAATGAATTTACGTGTATTAAACCAAAACTTAGTCACTTTGTCATTTCAAACTATTATTCAACTTCTAACACGCTAATTTCCGTAATGAAACCTATGTCATTCCCAATTATCATTTCAGCAGTTTTCAGGCATCAAAACATAAAGAAACCTATGTAAAACTACTAATGAACAATTAATGAAAACTAAAAACACTACCTAACGGTACTAATCTAAGGAATTGGGTACTTGAAATACCGTTGTGGCATTCCGTGGAATAGTTGGTGTGCAAACACCAATTTCTCAGTAAAAACTCATGATACTGACTATTAGTTGAGTGCTTCATACCAATTTTTTGCATAGATGCTATTATATTTAGCTCATCATTATGAATAATATAAGCTGATAATCACATAGTGTATTTACAGTTCTTATCGATGCTACCCTTACTCACTTTCTTAAGCGTAGGAGAAGCACATGAATACTTACGGACTGTTTTACCAATGTGACTCAGTTTATACCTTGAGCGATATCATGTACTGTTACTGGCAACTTATTTAAATGTTAGTTGACGATTAACTCGTAGTGTGATTAGAATTGTTAAACTTTAGTCTTTATTTTCCGCTAATAATCACCACTTTAGTTAATTATAATTTGTTACCAGTTATGTATTTATGATCAAGCTCAAAATTTGTACGAAATGTCACATACTATTCAATAGATAAAACTTATCATCATGCTCGCCACTCGGTCACTTTCACTTTAGCATTTGTTAGAAAAATAGACTCTTTTTGCGTGTTCAATGAGGCGAGTTCTATTGTCAAACAGATAATAATGGAGTTACCTAAGACCAACATGGCTCAATCCAAGCATTACGGGAGAGATGATGTGTAGTTCCATAGAGATTCCCTAAATGTTCTTGAATGTTTTCGCCATCGAATGTGTGGTACTTGCATGTGTCAAGTGAATAGAACATTATCTTCCCGTTCTTGGTATGTAGGCTATGTAGCCGTGGAAAAAAGATCTTATTCTCCATTTTTGGTGCATTGGCTTCGATGCAGAGGCATGTTGTACCACCAATTTTGGCACTTTTTATTTGAGCGCCTTCCTGTGTGTTAGAATGACAGGGGAATATTTGGTTTCAATGATTGGTGGTGAATGGGGTGTTTGGTTTCTTATGTTGTGTCTTTGTGGGTAGATGAGTTGTTTTTGTTGTTTACCATGTATTTATGTGTATAATAGTAAACTTGTAGCCTTTACTAAAACTTGACAAATTTATATACATTTTTCATGTATATCTATAAGGCTGGTGAATCCCCTTACTTTTCACTGCCACGTCAGCTTTCTCTCTCCAGCGACCTTCAGGCGATTAGGTGCCCCAGTAAGGGCGACCAAGATCAATTTTTTTTTTTTTTTTTTTTTTTTAAACATTTTTAACATAAACTAAAATTTCATTAATAATTAAAATGTTACAATACTAAATAAAAATAATAATATATTAAATATAAAAACGATACGAAATACATAAATCATAAATCTAATCTGAATGCTCCCCGCATGCGGAGTCATACGAGGGAGTCCGATAACCGGCAAATTCCTCGATGCGAGCCAAATCTTCCTCGTCTAGCAGAGGTTCCCAAAACAATTGGTAGTCGAAGTTGATGCACCTACACCATCTTTTTCGTTCTCCCGGTAGCTCCAATTGATTTTAGTGCTGACGTTATCTGATACCTTTTGAACACACCGCCACAACTTGTCAGCAATCTCGCCGTCTTTGTGGGCTTGATCTTTCAAAAATTTGTGGATCACAGCTTTTCGTTCAGGCGTAATGTCGTTGCAACTCTTGTAGTTTTCTCTCATCAGTTGCTTCTCTGCCCTTGCCTGCTCAAACAGATGGATAACGTCTATAATAGCGTTTTTTCGAGCAACATCATCTTTCTCGCATTGTTTGTTAACGTACATTTTCATATCTTCAACAGAATGGGGGAGACGGCAAGCCATATTAAATCTTGTGTTGAGAAGTATTTTGAGTTTGAATTGTGTGAAATAGATTTGTGGATTGAAGTGTGTTTGTATTGTGTATTTATAAAGGTTTTTTTTTTTTTATTTTTTTTAAACCGTTGCATAACAGTAGGAATTTACACATTTTTTGACAATTAAATGTTACAATTACTCGATTGTGATCATGACCAAGTTGTGTGAAAATTGAGTGGTGATCGATCCCCCACAATAGGGCGATCGAGTGGCGATCGATCACCTCTATCGATCGTGGGGCTCTATTGGAGGCAGCCTAAGTGTTTTACTTCTTATATGTTAACTGCGTTTATTGATTATTTTTACATACGTGAATTTCATATCGTTTATGGTTTGATCATCTTTTTTTGTTGTTTAGGCTTCCTTACAATTACATTTACTTGAACGATAATTTATACAACTTGTCGTTCTATCTTATACGGCTTTACCAATTTTACATTTAACAAGGTTCCTTTATGTTCGCAGTTTCAACTGTTACCCACCCACAACTTTAGATAGCCCCTAAATGAAACACGACAACTCTTCTGATAATCGTACTGCGGCATAGCCCGGGCATGAGCGAATAAAAGGAAAAGACACAGTTTTAAGATTCTCAGGTAAAAACTGTTAGATAATAAAGGCTCATAAGCCCGTTAGGTTTGGCCCGTTTAGTTGCTAGGGTTAGATTAGTTTGTCTTCTATTTAATATCTTGTAAACTTCATTATTTAGTGAATCTGATAATACAATTTGTCAATTCCCTCTGATGTCTACATGATATCAAGAGCAATGTTGCAAAAATCGTGAACCAGTAGTCGGGCGGAAGACTACCCTGCAGCGATTAATTGGTTAAGGCGGGATTAATTGGATTGGCATTTCCTGCAAGTTTTGGGTATTTCTGGAGACCAAACTAAAGATCTTAACTGATTTCATGCCTACTATGTTTCCAAACCTCAATAAAAGGCTCCAATTCTTATTATGAGGCCCATTGTGCTTTATAAGTGAAATAAACGATCCTCAAATTAAGTAGAATGCCTAAATTATTATTTTTTAAAATAGTTGACTGATTAGTCCGATTTTTTACCGATTAGTCCGTGTTTTGACCGATTCGACCGATTTTTGACTGATTAGTGGCTGATTTTTGCCTAGGCTGATTTTTTCCACCGATTTTCAAAAATCAACAAGGTATAAGGCCGATTACCGATGCCGCCTAGGCCGATTTTTGCAACATTGATCAAGAGTTAGAAAAACAAATAGTTTAGTATGTTTGTGCTTGGATGTTGGATCTGCACCTTTATCATCCGCTATTTGAATTAAATAGATTCGTTTAAATGCTTTGATGTAATTACGTCAGCAGTCTTAACTTATTCAACTATGTCTTGAGTAATTATGTGTTGCATCTCGGCATCAACAACATGTTTTTGTTTCGCCTGAATTCTGCGTGGTTCTTCATTTGGTTACGTCAGGCTCTGTAGCTGTCTGATTTCATCTGGTTTTGTTTAGTTTCACATCTTTCTGAATTCCACCCTGCATCTGGTTTTGCTATGATTCTCCATATGTCTGGTACTCTGGTTCTGTTTGCTTGAATCTGCTATGTCTACACCTGTCTGTCTGAATCTGTCTGCCTGAATCTGTTCTGTCTGTATCTGTTTGCCTAAATCTACTCTATATGCATCTGCATGTCTGAATATACTCTCGTTCATCTCCATAATTATGTTGCTCAGCTCTGTTTTTGGTTTTGTAATGACTTTAGTCTGTCTGTTTCAGACTTGATTGTTGTCGCCTTGTTACAGTTTTGATTGCATTGGATTGGGACTCCGTCTAGCACAGAGTTTGCACTTTGGACACTTGGTTTTTTGTTTGTTTACAGTTTTAGTTTATTTTATGATTGACAAACTCTCAATATTTATCGCTGCAACATTGTAAGTTTGAGAGAGGATGTTAGATAATAAAAGCTCACAAGCCCATTGGGTTTGGCCCGTTTAATTGCAAGGGTTAGACTAATATTTCTTCTATTTAATGTCTTGTAAACTTCATTATTTAGTGAATCGTATGTGATCATAAAAGTCTAGGAAAGAGCCTCTACATGCACACCATACATAAACAATGACCTTAGCCATCAACCTCGTACTATACAAGTTGACCAAATGAGACAAAAATAATATATATAACAATCTATACTTAGATGGGAAAAGAAAACAAACAACATAAATTATGATTATTATGCCTCAGTTATTTGTTAAATTTAATTTAGTTTTATAGCCAATCTGTTACGACCCGCCAAGTTTGATATCACGGTATTCGGGATTTAAGAATATCCCACATAAGTTAAAAAGCTTGAAGAGAAAGTGGGAAGTTGATGAATTGCATTTAAGCTTATAGAACCTTTATAGAATGCTCTTCATCGGTCCCTCTAATTGAAGAGTGTGAAAGCGTAATAGAAGGTCCATAGAACGATCCAAATAGGAAGTGTGTAGAACTTCGTATGTTTATTAGAGTAGTATAAATTAGAGAGAATTCATTTGGCACGACACACCTTAATACAATTATAATAGTCTCTTTTAATTTTCTCTCAATAGTGAGCTTTTATAAGGCAAATGTGTGGCACAAAATTCGCCAAACTAATGCTTATTGTTAATGACATTAGATAATCCCCAAATAATGAAAAACAATTTGGTTATTTGATCGTATATCAACATGCAATGAGACATTCAGACTCGGTTGACTATAGGTTAAATCCATCTTGTGTATATTTTCTCTTCAATGTATTACTTCTCAATGTTTTTTGCTTTTTGAGCGGCAAAAGAAATATACTAAAAAGATTAGTAAGATGTTAGAAACTAATTAGGAGATAGAGTTTTTGAGCGATGTTTCGAAACCGGGTCCTAATCAACCCGGTCGAGTCACCAAGCAAGTCAACGGTTCAATCAGTTCGGCCACTGGGTCAACACGGTTTTTCTTTAAGTAGATTGTAATATTTTGGCTCACCAAACACTTATAAAACCTCTAATATTTACCAAACATAAATAAAACCTAAAAAATCATTAACACTCACATAATAGCTTTATAAAACATATAATATACAAGATCTAATATATCCAGTTCAACGAGAATACAAGTTCTATACTTAAAAACAACATTGTTCATCACCAAAATCAATCCAAACTTATCATATATATATAGGTGAAGGACTTCACATAACCACCTCTCTTTTGTGATCTTCTCACGCCAACAAAGCACCCCTGTCATGGAGTTCACATACCAAAACTAGCCTTCGCGTGTGGTCAAGGTGCTTATGAGGCCAAACGTTTAAAAATCATAATTTCCCATTTTCATATGCTATATGTGTAAAGCATAAAAAGTACAATAAACAAAGTGTAGTAAGACAAGTAATAAGATTGCGACCCCGAAAGTTAAGAAACAAGGAACCACATAAAAAATTTATTCACCTCAACCGAGATTTTAATTAACAGAAAAAGAAAAAGAATAATAAGAAACAGAAGTGAAGAAGACAAGAAGAAGCCAAAGAAAGCTGAAAGCGAAGACAATGAAGATGATGAAAATGTGAAGAGCAGTGAAGAAGATGAATGTGGTGATGATGATGGTATTGTTAAGAGGAGATGCAAGAAGCTCACCGAAGGAGTAACCAAAAAGATGATGAAAAAAATCAGGGAGTTGCAAAAGAAGCAGCAGAAAAAGGGCAACAACAAGATGAAAAATAAAAGTTATAGTATTAAAAGTTAGTTAGGGTTTGCATGGGATGATTTTTATGTGAATTCTTATGTTTGTCATCAATTCACTTACTAGTGAATGTAATTTTGATTGATTGGGGATTAATTACAAATATCATTGATTGTTTCTCATCATTTAACAATATAAGTACTGATTTGCTTTTTATAATGTCTATGATTAATTGGCGGTTGGGTTCTTGCTATAGTCTTGAAATTGAAATCTAAATGGATAACTATATAATCATGTTTGAGTTTTGCTCGGGATATGTGTCGTACGTTCTAGACTCATGGAGCTTCATGATACAAGTTGTAGTAATTACTCGCTAATTTTTATAGCTAAGATTGATTAGAGTTGGGTCGAAATGTATAGCGGATTATTTGATCAAGTTTGTTTAAATATAGTAGATACTAGCTACATGCCCACCCGTTGGGCGGCTACCTTCAAGAATTATTCAAGATAAAACTAGTAACATAGTTTTTAACATATCGTTAAACATACTATAATGTTCACAAAAAAAAAAAAAAAAAAAAAAAATGTTTCTGAGTCATAATCGTAAAAGGAAAAAGATACATATCCATTATAGTTTTTTTTATAAACCCCATGCGATTTTTGGTGTTGCACCAAATCTTGTGTCTGGACCAAGTAGTTTAGATCCGATCCATTTGCATCATATTGAATCATCTTTTTCCATGCTTTGAGCTCCAACATTCATGTATGGTTTACCCTAATGCAATAAACCATCTTATTGCAGTAAGTAATCAGTAAGTTTTTTTTTTTTTTTTTTTTTTTTTTTTTTTTTTTTTTTAATATATACACCAGTGTAATTTACAGAAGATGTAGGAGATTAACTAAAATATAAAATTTACAGAAGATGGAGGAGAACTTTCTTTGCAGAAAAATGTACATGTTTTAGTTCAACTATTATGCTACCAAAACAACACAAATTAGATAAAAACAAAATTTCAATGTTGTACATCATGCAGATAAACAATTAGCCAGATAACTTGCAATGTAAAATTGACAATCAGCGGTGACTATAATAAAGGAAGAAAAAGAAATGCAAAATATGCTGATATGTAAACGTCATGTAGGCAAAAGTATTGCTAAGAAAGTATAATGAAACTGAATGATTATGTTAAAAACATGCCAAAGAAGAAAATACGCAAACGTGATACCTTTTGACTGCATGAAGCCTTCCTCAAACTCAAGATTGGAGGTAAAACTTTTGGGTGTTTCGCCTTTCCTGGAATTTGTCACAGGTGCCTCTGAGGAAATATTTTTAACAGTTAGTAGTGATAGATCAAAAGTACAAAAATATTTTACAATGGACTTGATTAACTGACTTTAAATAGACATAAAATTGTGTCATCCTTAATCGGTTAACAAAGGTTTGTTACATCATCAGATAAAATAGGGACAATTCTTGCCGAAAGGTATTTCATGCAATTTGCAGCATTTGTGTTGGTTTTAAAGTACATGATACAAAGTTACTTGTTATAAATAGAATTCATTTATGATTAGGTATAGAACCATGGATATTGACTTCCTGCAATTTTTACAGCAGATAGTGAAAGTCGTTTAGGCTATTTAACAACATATATTGCTCAAACAAGTGTTGCACTTTATCCAAAGGTAAAATAAAAATTAGGCATGCTTGGATTTACACCATAAATTCATTATCTAATTATTGAGACTGATCTAATTTTTTTATGGGTGTCAAATTTCCTCACCTTTTCTATCCACAGAGGCTAAAGGTGATGGAAGGAAGAAAGGTTACTAGTTGTATGTGTGTGAATGAATGCATATTTTGAGTTTCACTCACAAATAACCAAACACAAAAGCAATTCGGACACGCAACCCCAAACAACTCTCTAAACTCACAAAAACGTATATGTAGCTGATTGTACAATAATTCGTACGACCAGGTCTTCGATGGTGATCGAAGGGTATGAGGGGTGATATGCTTGCGCCAAACTTGTAGCCAATCTGCAATAAGAAATAGTAGACACTTCGTTAAGTGATTGCGCATGGGTTGGGCCCTGCGAACCACTTCCGGCGTGAGAGTAAGTATGTGATATGTGTTGTAAATAATATGTAATATGTGAAATACTGTGTTGAGTGAACATACCATTGAAATGACTCGTCCAACCTATTTTTAGGTGAAGAAAATAGCTTGGAGAGTGTTAGCACACGTTCAGGAGATCATGGGGGGCGTCCCCTGATTTGTGGTAACCGCTAGGGCTTCATCCCCACTATCTCAGCCTTGGCGGGGAAGCTAAGGAAATAGTGGGAACGTGGGGGAAGACCAAGTCAAGGTTCTCCTTTATCTTGGCTCCTTCAAGAGAAGACACCGAAGGGCATAGGCCTTCGGCTGGCGAATTCCCAACTGGTAACCATGTCAATGATGAATGGTTTTACGCCACCAATGACTTATGAAGAAAGACTTGGGTCTTCGTAATGCAAGTTCGACTGAGGCCGAAGGGGGGTCCTTCGACCTGATCGGAGGGTACGTCATCAGTAGCATTCTTTGAAATAATCAGCTAACATGTACACAAATAGTTTATGTAGCATATTGCGCCGAAGATGTAAGAGATTTTTGTAAGGATGACGCCGGTTGGCACTAGGAAGGGTTCGCTTTCAAAGACAAGGATTTTTTTTAGCTGAGCCGTTAGAGGTAGAAGGTAGCCGAAGTGACACGTTCATAAGCAACAATTTTAACAAAGATGGATTTGTATAACTTGTAGTTCAAATAGATGGCTATTTCTACAGATAAATGACTAACTATAACCCTTACCTGTAGTTTGAATTACCTACCATTTATCTTGTTGTTACCTTGTCGCAGCCCGATACATGCAACACCGTCTGTTAGTATATGGCTTTTCCAAACGCGATCTTGGTCCCTATAAAAAATAATAGTTCCAATAAGTAAAGCCAAAAACCCCTTATATAATTAGCAGTTAAAATTAGCAATACCAACCAACCCATCTTTTACCATAAATTCCTTCATTACTTAGATAATAAGATAACTCCTTTTTAACAAAATTAATTTAGGACAACATTTAGACAAATTTCGCCTTTAGCTGTATTTAGACATATGGCTATTTGACCGATTATTAATAAAATAAAGCCTGACTCGACCCATTTCAGTATATAACCTCTAGATATGACAATCGTGCACGTAAAATTTGTTGGATATTTTAGTGTAATTGGATTAACTTGTTTTGACCAATTTCATCATAATAATACATCATTTAGGTTTGGAGGTGCGGAGTGCACACCTACTTGAATTTATTATGATCTTAGGGGCGAAGCCCCTAAGGGACGGGGGTCCGGGGGCAGCGCCCCTGGTAGCAGGGTCCAAGGGGCGGCAGCCCCTGGCAGGGTCCAAGGGGCAGAGCCCCTGGCTGGGGTCGAGCTTGGAAATTTTTTATTTCCACTAAGTTGTTATGTAAAGAATTCATGCTGAATTTTCATTTCTGCTGAAATACAATGATTCTGCTGAAGTTGTGTTTCTGCTGAAATACAATGGATTCTGCTGAAGCCATTGATTCTGCTGAAGTGTTGTTCTTCAGAATTAAGTTTCAGAAATTGAGGGACACAAATTGACAACTTGAAACCCTAAAACTGCATTTGGCAGTTATCCCGTATCTTCATTATATATGGTTATTTGGTCGTTATTATTAACAAACTGGTTCTGATATCTCAGACACACACATACAGAAAATTCTCATTCTCTGAATTGTATCCGATTGAATAATTTGGTAGAACCACCAAATTGATTTGATCTGAAAGTGATTACACGCCTTTCAGAGATTAAGTATATCCACTGGTGTTCGTTATTACCCTATATCCCCTACAAAATTTTAGATAAAGGTCGACACTCACCCGTTGATAGTTCTTTATTCAAGGGTTCTTCATAGATGAGTAATCAATCATATCTCGCCAAAAGTATATATCACAAAGGTATAGAAATGCAACTCTGATTCCGTAGTCACATGACCCTGCACGCCTGCAGGTGCAAATAAAGCAAATGAAGTTGCAACGGCAGAAAAAATTATCAAAAAAGAAACTACTTATTAGCGTTGTAGCTGGTACCCTATTGTACGCTCTATATATTCTAACATAGTGATTAAGTAAAAATAATAGAACATGACATTAAGTATAAGAAATAAGATCAGTGGAAATTTATTATCCACACCCGAACCAACATTCGCATGACAACCATCATCGGCCTCCCCATTCCTCTTCAACGGCAACAAATCCCTTTCGGTATGCTAATCCACATCTCTCTTTGAAAGCGAACCCTTCCTGGTGCTAACCGGCATCATCCTCACAAAAACATCTTAATCATGCTTAACCATATCTTTTGCACTCGCTACTATCTTCGGCGCAATATACCCATTGTAAAGGCTATAAGGTACTCCGTTAGGATACTCAAATACTGCAAATTTCACCTACCAAATAAAAACTTAGTACAAAATGGACTTAACATAATTGTGCCTTAAATAATTATTGCCAAACACCCCCTTAGTTATGTTAAAATAGAATTAGCCTCCACAAATAAATGACTAACTTTAACAAAAAGTAGCTACATTATATAGATATGGCATAATATACCTCAGTAGGATTTTTTTTAGATAAAAGGTCAAATACCCGGTAATAATATTACTCCAAAAAACGTTTAAGTACAAAGGATATGGGTGAATCCCATATCTCAGCCCATTACATAGGCGAAAAGCTTACATAACAAGATACTTCCTATTCTCTATATAAGAAAATAAACCACTACTCAAAAAATAACATTAGACTCCTATGGAGATAACATTACTTCCTACCAAGGCCTTGGAGCTTGATACCATACGTGTCATAATATGCATCCAAATTTTCTGGGAGATCGTAAACCTTATCCGCATAGTTATCATAATCATAGTCATCATAGTCATCTTCTCGATCATGAACACCACTAAATAGGTTACTCGACTCACCAAAGGTGTTCACAACCTCCTCATCATCACTATCAGAATCCACAATCTCCCCACCTTAGTGAATGGGTTAACCCTCTTAGTAAAAGAAGTAGCCGGTAAATCCTTATTATTACCCTGATAATCAACCTTTTTAATATGATTACCATTATCATCAACAAGAGTAGCTTTCCCATCGATAAGAAGCCTTTTAAACTCCCCAATTTTCTCAACAATAAGGGTATGACCAACCGCGTTAGCTTCCATAGAATCACTCACAAGCGGATCTTGTGATACATTACCTGTCTCAAGAGACCCAGCCTCCTTTGCTTCCACTGCATTACCAGAAACCTCTACATCAGTAGGATTGCCACAGTCGACTGAATCGATCGTATTTAGTGCTGAAAAAGGATTAGGTGTAGCAATCGTCGCCCCACTCGAACTAGCCACATCTGTGGCTTTCTTCTTCGCACTATCCATCTTTTTGGGTTCAGGAGGAGGCGCTTTAGGTTGGTACCTAAATTTAGAACCCACTTTAGTAAAACCTCCCTTACCTGGAATACTTAGACCACCATTCCTACCCTTATACTTGTTAGTGACAGTTTGATAACCATCATTAACAGTCTGTTTAGGCTGAGTAGGAAGTTGAACAGATTTAGGGCAATCAATTAGCGTATGGCCAAACAATTTACATGTATCACACCGAGGCGGTTTCCATTCGTACTCCACCCGAAATTTTTCAATAGTAGATCCTGTCCCATCAAGTAATGGTATCTCAACTGTGATGCTCTCCCTAAGGACCTGATCTGCCTTAACTTCAATTAAGCACCTAGCAAAACTACTGCGACCCCAAGATTCCAAGCACATTTGACTAGTATAATAATCTAATATTTTTGGCGTATTAATCAATGTAGCTAGGAGGCTGAGACTATTATCAGAAAAAATAGCAAGGGGCACGTCATGGAATTTAACCCATATCGGAATATTAGTCAAATCCTCTTTAAGCAGATTAGTATTCAAAGTCCATATTTTAAGAATAATTGGCACATTCCTAGTCATCCACGGTCCGTTTTCAAGCACATCATCAACACCTTTACGAGTGAAAAACTTAAAGAAAAAGAACCCCTTTGCATTCATCATAACCTTTTGAATACCATATTTGGCCCATGTATTACGAACGTAATAATCAACAACCGGAAAAGCAATACGTTTACCAAGGAAATAACCATAAAGGGTATTCGCAAATTTAGAGTTTACCTCCTCAACGACTTTCATAGGAATGGAGAGATCCACCCCATTAGACTTTTTACTACACTCTAACCTACGAAAATTAGATGTGTGCTTCATCGAATCAATAGGCTTAGCACCATTAGGATTAGGAGAATTAGTACCACTTGTAGCACCAACATACCACATAGGTAACGGATTTACCTCAAAAGTTGGACCGGTTGTTTCCTTAGGCAAAGAATCATAACTCGTATGCATAGGAGAAACATGTACCCTTCCAGCTTTAGGAGCTACACCAACACCATCACCACTAGGCATATTAGCACCCCTAGTGGTGTCATCGACACCGTAGACATTAGTACGAATAGTATCACTAAGAAGCGGTAGTCATGCATGTTTTTTTGGGTAAAAGGGTTTAAACGCCGGTAAATATATTACGCCAAAAACTATGAAGTACAATTGACATGGGTGAATCCCATGCCCTCAGCCCGTTACATAGGCGATTTGAATCTACAAATGTAACTGAGCAAACCTACTGCTAAACGCAGAACAACCACAACTGCTAAACGCAGAAAAACCAATTACATTTAAATTACAATCTAAATGTAAAAACAAAGAAACCCAATTTCCCAACCCTAGCCGCACCATCTCCAACCATGAGTTGGAACAACCAAAATGACAAAGCGAGCCAGAAATCCTAACCGGATTCCATAGACACCCTAGTCGTACCAAACCACCACCATGGCTGAATGAAAATATGAAACCCTAATAGCACCACCAAACCCTAGCCGCCATAAAGATCAGCTAAACCCTAGCAGACCACCGGAATCCATGCTTCACCCATCCATGACCACCCAGGTGGCAAAGGAGCTAGAAAAACCTAACCCCTAACCGCAAAACCCAACACCTCATAAAGGGAGATTGCATAACCTAAACTAATGTCTAGATGAAAGCAATACAAACGCACCGTTTAGACTGCCATGGATCGACCAGAATTAAAACCCTATGCCTATCCCCCATCAAAACCCTAATCGTTTTTGAACCACCATGAAACCAAGCTTTTCCAATCACAAAAAAACCTAATCGGGTTTGAATGAAACATAGGATTGGACTCTCTCTATTCAAAATTCTAACTGAATAATGAAGATAATTGGATCTTGATATTAAATTGGAAGAATTTTAACCCTAGATGATGAAGATCGAACTAGAGATCAAGAGGCAAAAATCGCCCCATAGGGGTTAGAGAGAGAACAGCTGACTTTAGTAGTCATGCATGTTAAACGTACTAGTAATACCCACAGGCTCATCCATATTATTCACGGTACTAACAACACCAGTAGGACCAACCTCCTAAAAGACATAATCAATATCAACCTTCTTAGTTCCATCAGTTATAGGTTCACGATCAAAGAAATCACCCTTACCCGACGATGTACCAGGTGTTGGCTGATACGAACGTGTACCTGTGTCTGTTGTCATAGCAGCTCCAATCACAAAAGAATCAAGACTATCATTAGATGGATGAGACGCAGCATAACTACAAGATTCTTGCTCATTACGATCACCCACATTAGCCAACAAAATAGATTCAACAAACAAGAAGTAACAAAACCCTAAACTAGAAAAACAAAGTTAACAGGAAAACACGAAGAGCAATCGTCCAATCTTCAACACGAGGTCCTAAGAAAAGCTTAGGCATGCATTAAACGAACATGAAACATCTCTAACCGATATCCTCCATAGCAAGCAGAATAATGAATTAAGATCATTTTATACGATACCCTAACAAGAAAAAAGAAAAACAAAAACCCTAATAATCTAAACGATTACAAGAACCTGGAAGAATCAAGCAAAGACACGAAGGTAATTGCCCAATTATAACAGATTAAAGCAATAGAATAGGAGATTAGAGCAGGTTGGTAGTCATTTTTTAGGGGTTTAGGGAATCGCAAGTCGCCACAGGGGGAATCGACTTTAGGGTTTTTTACCTTAGTAAGGTTGGGGGTACCTCATAATCTTTGAAGGTATAAATCAGACTTGCGCTCAGTAGGGGGTAACCTTTCAGCTTCTACCAAATGTTTAAACCCATATAATCATTCTCAAATCGAAACTCAGCTATACATTATTCCGTACCACAATTCCGTGCAATACCAATGGTTAATATTATGGTGATGATCAATTCGAAAAACAATAACCACATACTGATAAGGATTTAAAAGGTACACTTTTGAGGGGTCATTCAAGCCCTTAATTGATCACTTTTGTATCCGTTACTAATTAATTTCATTCTTTTTCACTTTTTAGGTCTCTTGAAGGCAAATTGCTGGAATGACACTTATTCGGACGAAAAGGCGCGAATATACGAAGAAAATGGCCAAAGTCAAGAATCGAGACACTCAGGCTGCTGGAATAAAAGGGGACGGCGTCATGGCTTATTTGTGACGCCGTCGCGACACATCTTGAGATGACTCAGAGAGCAAATTACTATTTTACAAGTGACGGCATCATGTTTAAAAGAGTAGGGCGTCACAACTCAGACGGCCTAGATTTGGATCCAGACGGCGTCAGAAGTTGAAGGCGACGGCGTCACAGGCACAAGGTGACGCCGTCACAATGTTAACGTGGCCAAGACGAAACCCTAATGATGGCGACCCGATGCCGTCACAATTAAAGAGTGACACCGTCGCATCTTGTAACACTATATATAGAATTCGGATTTTCAGTATTTTAAAGAGGTAGTTTTGTGGAGTAAAAACCTAAACCGAACCAAGGCTGTCTTGGGCAGTATCTTAGGGTTCCATACCCTATTTTACAACAAGATAAGTGTTTTACTTCATTGATTCAATCATGTCTTCAATTGTTTGTATGTATGCTTGCATGTTTTCCATGTCCGGCTAATTTACTTGTGTGTTTGCTTAGATTTATGAAACCTAGGTATTGAATATTGATTGGTTGTCTCTTATCTTAATTGTGATTGACCTAGTATTGCGATAGGTCATCCGTTGTGTTATTAATGCTTGATTAGTCTTTGTTGAACCTTAGCTTATAGTTACTAGTAGAATTGTAGGCTAAATATCCAAAGATAACCTTAGTGTTAAGTTTATGAATCCTAGAGATTTCTTAATCATTAACCTTAGGTAACTTCAAAGAGTTAGGGATAAACGCATACCCTACGACCTTAGAAAACACAACGCGTTAAGAATAAGGACGTGACAATTCAACCATCAATAGGAGATAACTAGAGAGTAATAACATCTAAGCAAATACATTTTTAATCATCATAAGAGCACACAACAATAGACATAGACTACACTCACCTTAGATTAGATAGTTAGATAAGTAGAGTAATTGGTAGAAATACCGACCCCCCAAATCCAATACCCCGATATTCGTACCTTTCCATTTTCTAAAAAATATAAAAAAGATAAAAAATAATCTTCCTCAACCCCAACCTTAGCGTAGTAATTTCTCACTAGCATTCCTATTCCCCTAGAGAACGATATCAATACCCGTGGCTTACCCTAATACTAAACTACAATGATTTAGGTTCACTGCCTAGGGTGTTATAAAACTTGCTCGACGAAAAAGAAGTTCCTTTGACCCCGAAAGCGTTTCGTAAGCGTATCAAGTTTTTGGCACCGCTGCCGGGAAATAGAATAGCTAGTTAGGGGCTTACCTCGTTTAGGTTTCCTTGCTTGATTCCTATCGAGTAAGCTTTTTTCTCATTTTTAGCTTCCTCGCAGTCTATCCCCATTCTTCGTGACCTTTGTTCGTAAAAACCCCATCACTTTTCATCATGGAAGGTGATAATCAACTACCATTCATCAACCCACCACCAAATAGCCCGCCAATAGGCCGTACTCTTGGTGAATACTCAAGACCAAGCCACCTAGGCTATAGAAACACCATTGAGGTTGCCCAAACTATGACCCTTCGATCCGACACCATCCGGTTGGTGCAAAACTGATGTGCATTCCATGGACTTCGTTCCGAAGATCCTAATCAGCATCTTAAGGATTTCCTTAAAATCGTCAATTCCATCGACCTCGATGCTACGGGAGACCACGCGCTTGTGTCTCTTCCAATTCTCTCTACGGGACCAAGCTAGTAATTGGCTTGAGCGATTTCCCGCCGGCTCCATCTCAAGTTGGGATGATCTCACCTCTCGTTTCCTTGCTCAATTTTTCCCACCGGGGAGAACCACTAAGCTTAGGAATGAAATCTTGATGTTCCAACAACGTCAAGGTGAATCTCTCTACGAAGCATGGACTCGATTCAAGGACTTACTCCGTAAAGTCCCTCACCACGGCATTGATCTTTGGCTTCAAGTCCAACTCTTTTATGATCATGTCAACTTCCCTACTAAGCGATCCATTGACCAAGCGGCCGGTGGTAAACTTAGTGACCTCACCGCGGAAGAATCGTGGGGTATAATAGAGGACCTTGCTCTCTATGACAATGAAAGTTGGAATGACCCCCATGAGTTGCCCAAAACCGTAAAGGCAATCTCCTTGACTAAGCTTGAAGCCGATTTCAAGCAACGACAAGATGAGATGACAAACAAGCTTGACGCCCTCTTAAAAGTCTTCAATGACCGGGAAATTGGAGCACTCCCAAGTGATACTATAAAGAACCCAAAAGTGAATTCGATTTCATCGACTTCATGTTCTTGCTCACCATGGGAGAAGGAACATCCATGCCCTTCACACCCAACGGTCCACTCGGTAAATGCTATCAGCAAGGGTTCCAAGCGATCCCAAATGAGGTACCAAGGCCTAGCACCATTGGTACAACCTACTCTTGAGAAACCTGTCATCTAAGAACCCAAACCTAATCTAGAGTAGTAGTACAAGGAACTCCATCAAGAAAAGCCAGTTCTTGAAGTCTTAGCTCATGCACCTTATTATAATGCTTTAAAAGAAAAATATGAGCAAGAACTAAAACTTGGAAAACATGGGTCCGCGTTTGTGCAAAATAATTTACCTAAGAAGTTAGACGATCCTGGGCTACTCACTCTTCCGTGTAGGCTTGGAACTTCCAAACCTCTCGATGCTCTAGCCGACTTAGGATCATGCATCAACCTTGTTCCGTTGTCCCTCCATAGAAGCCTTAACCTAGGTAAGATAGAACCAACGGAAACCATCTTAGGTCTAGCGGATGGTAGTATTGCATATCCGGTAGGGATAATAAAAGACATGGTAGTACACGTAGGAGAATTGACTCTTTTGACGGATTTCCATGTGCTAGACATGAACAAGGACCCGACATGCCCATTGCTAGTAGGAAGGGGATTTCTAGCCACCGCTAGTGCCATCATTGATTGTAAGATGTCTAAGATAGTGGTAGGAGAAGGGAGTGCTAGGTCAATCTACGATGTCAAAAAGCATATTTACTACAAGGAAGAGGAAATCCCACATGAGATTAGGTTGGATAGAACACCATCTAGATATGGACCTTGGATTAATAAATACTGCATAGGTCCCCAACGACCTTTCTATCTAGATGAAGCCTTTGCTAGTCAAGCAACTCTCCACGAAAAAGAATTGGCTAGGGACATGGAAGTGAACCCGTTCGAGGACGCCTTAGTATTTAGGAAGATGACCAAGTTCCTAGGAAGCTTACCAGTCAACCTTGTCATGAATAAGTGGAAAGTTGAGAGTGATAAGCCTAAGCATAACTGGAATTGGGATAGACCACCTAGTGATGGTAATGGAGAGTGACACATTAGGATAACGATCGATGACCCCGATGGAGAGAAGTTTAAAAAGGCATACCGAACCAAGCGTACCACTAGGAAATTAAATGATAAGTTTGATCCTTATGACATTCTTGAGGATAAGCTTACTTATATCGGTACGTAAGGGCACGACTTCGAGTCTAGCTACAAGACTCATAAATAAAGAAAAGCTCTTCGCGGGAGGCAACCCGTGCTTAATTGTTTGCTTGTTTGTGTGTCGTATATCTTTTAGTGATTGTTTATTCTCATGTTTGAATTTGTAAAAATGCTTTATTTTGTCTTTCACCTCGTCTTAATTATATATAAAGGTATTTTACATAAGGGATAAGTGTAGGGAGGATTACACAAGTTTTCAAAAAGAAACATGAACATAAGAATTACAATTATTTAAAAGATATGCATGTGTGTTTGTTCGAGTCAAATGCTTGTATCGAGTCACAATGGATGTTTTGCAGGAAAATTTTCCAGATTCTAAAGAAATAAATTTTCCAGAATTTTTCCAGAAAATCGCAGACCAGTTTCTGTCAGGATAACCTGACGGCGTCAGGAGGAGTAGAAACTGCTTACTACTTTTTCTCGTTTTATGTGCTACTTATAAAATTTTGGAATTTTTCAGGTCTTAATTTTCCAAAAAATCTGTAAACATCCATTCCACAAGCATTATATCCTAGTTAGTAGAGTCTTATATATATTGTTACCGCCGATTTTACGCGAAGGTTTCGTTTGTTTTCTTCAAGTGTGCAGGTTTTATTTATCAAGAAGAAAATACAAAAGATTGGAAGAAGCTTTTCACGCATAACATTCTTCTTGAAGAAAGATTTAACCACTACTTCACACGGATCCTACCGAGCTAATCAGGGGAGTATTAGTTTCTTTCGTTTTTAATTACCTTCTATTATCATAACTTTGATACTTTCGGGGAACATTGGGGACAATGTTCAGTTTAAGTGTAGGGAGGGAAAATAAACCGGGAACTTTGAAACTATGCTTATCCTTGACTATTTGCCTTGTCCAATTTCATTTGTGTAATAAACCATGAGAAATATCGGTTAGGGTAATTTTGGCACCAAATTTAAATTTTTTCATGACATGTAAGAGTGGGCCATTAGTCTTAATAAATCGTCTCATGGATAGGAAGTTATATGACTAGCACAAAACCCTTTACCACCTAAATTCCACCCAAAATGTGAGGATCGCCCTTAGATTTGTAGAAATTAAAGCATTCCACTTTAATGCATCGAGAGTGTACCAGTAGTATAAAAGATTCTAGAACTTGTTTTGTGATGCATTCCGAGATCGCTAGTGAGACTACACTTGTGTAGTTAGGAATAACTAAATGATAAGAAGCATTAGGATAACCCTTGTTTGATACCCGTAATATAATTACTTCTTCCACATCGGTTGAGTAATTCCCCCACACCCTTGCGTTGTACTCATTTTTAGTACACGATACCCATAGTTAACAACTCAGAGCCTATCCTTTTCACGGTTCTCGTGATGTTTCGCTTTTCCTAAATATCAATGAAGAGCATTGTTTACAATCCACTCCCAAATGTACACCCAAATTGCCTTAGCCTACCTTGTATGCACTCACTTTTAGTGCATTATTGTTATCACACTAAACCCTTAGTTCAATTATCTATTTGCTTGCATAAGTTGCTAAGTCGAGTCATATCCTTTATACACAGTTTTGGGACGATTGGGACTCATGGGAAAAGTTAAATTTTATGAAATGTGATAAGGATTTTAAAGGTACACTTTTGAGGGGTCATTTAAGCCCTTAATTAATCACTTTTGTATCCGTTACTACTTAATTTCGTTCCCTTTCACTTTTTAGGTCTCTTTTGAAGGCAAATTGCTGGAATGACACTTATTCGGATGAAAAGGCGCGAATATACAAAGAAAATTGCCAAAGTCAAGAATCGAGACACTCAAGCTGCTGGAATTGAAGGAGACGGCGTCACGGCTTAATTGTGATGCCGTCGCGACACATCTTGAGACGACTCGGTAGCCAAATTGCTATTTTACAAGTGACGGCATCAGGTTTAAAAGAGTAGGGCGTCGCAACTTAGACGGCCTAGATTTGGATCCCGACGGCGTCAGAAGATGAAGCCGACGGCGTCACAACCATAAGGTGACGCCGTCACAAGCTGCAACATGCGCGCGAAGTAGCTGATACTGTTTTGGCCATAACTTTTGCATACGAACTCGGATTTAGGTGATTCAAAAGCTCACGCGACTGGAACGAGAAAATCTACAGTTTGGTGAAAAAGTCATTGTGACGCCATCAATCTTTAGATGTGACGCCATCACCCTTTGCCGACAGAAAATCTGCCTATAAATATAATATTATAACTTCACTTTTTGTAAGCCCTAAACCCTAAGTCCGATTCTAGGGTTTAGGTAGGTGTTTTTCCAGCAACTTAAAGGGTTTCAAACACTCTATAAACATCATGTAATGGTTTGTTTGATAATCCAATCCTATGGTATGTCTTCAGTTATCATAATTGTTGCTTGCTCTTCATTAATTATGCTTGGCTAATTCACCTAGTGTTTGCTTATGATTGTATGAAACTTGTATATAATTAATTAGATCTTATTGATTTCTTAGTGATGCTTGTGTCTATCTTCATCATTAGGGGTGTGACAATTTCAATGAGTCTAATTGGTTTAGTTTATAATTCTTGCATCCTACTGTCTCTTGTTTGATTGGTTGTCTCTTATCTTAATTGTGATTGACCTAGTATTGCGATAGGTCATCTGTTGTGTTTTTAATGCTTGAGTAATCTTTGTTGAACCTTAGCTTATAGTTACTAGTGGAATTGTAGGCTAGATATCCAAAGATAACCTTAGTGTTAAGTTTATGATCCCTAGAGATTTCGTAGTCATTAACCTTAGGTAGCTTCAAAGAGTTAGGGATAAACGCATACCCTACGACCTTAGAAGACATAACGCGTTAAGAATAAGGACGTGAAAATTCAACCATCAATAAGACGTGACAATTCAGTAGGTAGAATTGGATAGCTACCAAGGAGTAATGCATCATAAGTAGATACGCTTCACGTTCCTGGTAGACCCATAATTTAGTTAGTATCTTTTGGGATAGTTGACTAGCAACTAATTCCACCCTCCCCTCCAAAACCGAGATATTTTAATTTATAAAATATCAAAATACAAAAATAATCATCCCTCACCTTTAGACTTAAATCGACATACACTTCAGCCTAACGACATTATTCCTCTAGAGAACGATATCAATTCCCGAGGCTTACCCTAATACTACACTACAACGATTAGGTTCACTGCCAAGGGTGTTGAAAAACTTGCTCGACGAAAAGGAAGTTCTTTTGACCCCGAACCCGCGTTGTACGCATATCAAGTTTTTGGCGCCGCTGCCGGGGAATAGTTATTGCTTAGGCTTGATTTATATCTCATTTAGGTCTACTCACAAGATTCCTATCCAGTGAGATTTTTTCTTTTTATTAGCTTCCTTGTAGTCTTTCCCCCTTCTTTGTGCCTTTATTCGTAAAACTTGTCCATGGACTCTTCCGTTCACCATTATGGAGAATGTGAATCCACTATATTCGCGATTAGGTTATTTCATGAAAAAATATGATATTACCGATGCGGATTATTCAAGATGGTGGGGAGAAGTAAAGAGAACGGGATCTTTTATATGCCCCATTGAGTACCTTGGGAAAAGTAACCAAGTCCATAAACCTTTTGAGGGTTTCATTCCATCAAGCCCACAAAACACCTCATCTAGTGAAATCTATGCATCGTATGAGCCTTCACCAA
This sequence comes from Chrysanthemum seticuspe, assembly GCA_019973895.1. NCBI lineage: Eukaryota > Viridiplantae > Streptophyta > Magnoliopsida > Asterales > Asteraceae > Chrysanthemum > Chrysanthemum seticuspe. The sequence goes on from BPTQ01000004.1 coordinate 1,850,368, forward strand.
GGATAAACTCTCGTGAACAACCTCTATGTTTAGAAACTATTTTTAGTGAGGCCCTTAGGAGAACTGACAAAATCTATGAAAATATTATGGTAAGCAACCAAGCATTAAACCATAAGTTGAATCAATTACTAGGTTTGGTTTCATCACGACCTAAGGAAATAATACATGACAAGCATATAGATGATGTAGATGTGATTGAGGATAAGGTGAAAAGTCTATACCCGCAAGGTATCCCACAAGTCCCACCATCATTTAAGGCATACACACAGCACGTGACTTACTCGGAAGTAGTAGAAGAGACTTTAGGAATCCCGATGGAGGTAGAACATTTGAACCAAACGCAACTAGAGAATATAGGTTTGAATACTTGTAGTCTCAGTCTTACTCTTAGTTCTAGGGAATTTCCTAGTGTTGATGAACCGGAACCTCAATCTTTACATAATTTTCCATCCTTAGATATACATCTAGGCGACAAAAGAGGAACCGACCCACCCATCAACCAATTCAGTCTGGGTAGTTTTAGGATGAAGGAAGCCATTCACACACCCCCTTCACCTCACGTAGCAAATTGCCACCCTAAGGGTGTGTATCGCTACTATCACCCGCACTTAAACTTAAGTGTAGGGAAAACCTCCCCTTTATCCATTAAATAAGGATAGAGTCAAGCTTGTGACTCGAACAAAACAAGCGCTTCTTGGGAGGCAGCCCATGTGTATTTATTTTTCATTTTTATTCGTGTGTCATATATCTTTTCATTATTGTATGTTCTCATTTTGAATTTGTGAAAATGCTTTATTTTGTCTTTAACCTCGTCTTAATTACATATAAAGGTATTTTACAAAAGGGATAAGTGTAGGGAGGATTACACACGTTTTAAAAAAAAACGTGAACATGAGAATTGCGATTATTTGAAAGATATACTTGTGTGTTTGTTCAAGTCAAATGCTTGTATCGAGTCATAATGGATGTTTTGCAAGAAATGTTTCCAGATTTTAAATATAAAAGTTTTCCAGAATTTTTTTCAGAAAATCGCAGACCAGTTTATGTCATGATAACCTGACGGCGTCAGGAGGAGTAGAAACAGCTTCTAACTTTGTCTCGTTTTCTGTGCTACTTATAAATTTTTGGAATTTTCCAGGTCTTAATTTTCCAGAAAATCTGCCAACATCCATTCCACAAGCATTATATCTTATTTAAGTCTGGAATTACATCTTGCTGTGATTTTTATTTGTTCGGATTGATACTTTGGGTTGTCTGTTTTCTTAAAGTGTGCAGGTTTTATTTATCAAGAAAAAGAAACATAAGATTGGAAGGAGCTTTTAACACATACATTCTTCTTGGGAAAGATTTAACCACTAATTCACACGGATCCTACCAAGCTAATCAGGGGAGTATTAGTTTCTTTCGTTTTTAATTACCTTCCATTATCATAACTTTGATACTTTCGGGGAACATTGGGGACAAGGTTCAGTTTAAGTGTAGGGAGGGAAAATAAAACGGGAACTTTGAAACTATGTTTATCCTTGACTATTTGCCTTGTCCAATTTCATTTGTGTAATAAACCATGATAAATATCGGTTAGGGTAATTTTGGCAAAAAATTTAAAAATTTTCATGACGTGTAGGAGTGGGCCATTAGTCTTAATAAAGCGTCTCATGTATAGGAAGTTATATGACTAGCACAAAAACCCTTTACCACTTAAATTCCACCCAAAATGTGAGAATCGCCCTTAGATTTGTAGGAATTAAAGCATTCCACATTAATGCTTCGAGTGTGAACTGGTAGTATAATAGATTCTAGAACTCGTTTTCTGATGCATTCCAAAATCGCTAGTGAGACTACACTTGTGTAGTTAGGAATAACTAAATGATATGAGGCATTAGGATAACCCTTGTTTGATACCCGTTATATAATTACTTCTTCCACATCGGTTGAGTAATTCCCCTACACCCTTGCGTTGTACTCATCTTTAGTACACGATACCCCTATTTAACCCCTCAGAGCCTATCCTTTTCGCGGTTCTCGTGATGTTTCGGTTTTTCGGAATATCAATGAAGATCATTGTTTACAATTCACCCCCAAATGTACACCTAAATTGCCTTAGCCTACCTTGTATGCACTCACTTTTAGTGCATTATTGTTATCACACTAAACCCTTAGTTCAATTATCTAGTTGCTTGCATAAGTTGCTAAGTCGAGTCATAAACTTTGTACACAGTTTTGGGACGATTGAGACTCATGGGAAAAGTTAAATTTTATGAAATGACGGGAATGGAACGTTAAATTTAAATTCCATTTATTTGCGTAATAATGTACTCCAAGTGTTTTGATATTTTCAATTCGGGTCAAATTAGTGTTAGAGTAATAAAAACTCAAGTTTAGGGATGTGCCTATAAATCCCTATCATTTTGATGTTATCGTGGAGGAGGGTAGAGTAAAAGTGTATGAAAAAAAATCGAAGAAAAAATAGAAAAAAAGAGAAAAGAAAAAAATAGAGTGTAAAAAAAAAAAAAAAAAAAAAAAAAAAAAAAAAAAACGGGCTATCATCCTACATCTATCTTTAAATTTATATTTGTTTGTTTCAATTTATCTAGAGTTTAGAGTGTCGAGTCTTGGCTTAGCAATGTCATTCTTCTCATGCTTGTAACATAAAGATTTTTTACTTGCCACCACTAAATCGCATATCTCACCAAACCCTTTGTTTCCGTACCATAAGACTCACGTTACAACCCTTTAAAAAGACTCTTGGATAGTTTTTCCTAGGTGCTTACGCCAAAGCGATAGAGGTTTGATCTAGTCTCAAGCCTATGGTAATCTATGTACTAGGACCGGTTAAGGAGTGTTTATCTTCCATTTCCAACTTGATATATTTCATATACACCCGAGAGATGAGAGTATCCAAACACTACTTGTGAGGTGCTAGTATGTAATTTCCGTGCTTGTTATGACTTTTGCGGGGCTTATATGTGTTGTGAATCGTTCTAAACTAATGCTTCATGACCCCTAACTTATAAATTAATTGGCCAAAAGCACATTTGCTTGAGGACAAGCAAATACCAAGTGTAGAGATATTTGATAAGGATTTAAAAGGTACACTTTTGAGGGGTCATTTAAGCCTTAACTGATCACTTTTGTATCCGTTACTACTTCATTTCGTTCCTTTTCACTTTTTAGGTCTCTTGAAGGTAAATTGCTGGAATGACACTTATTCGGACGAAAAGGCGCGAATATACGAAGAAAATGGCCAAAGTCAAGAATCGAGACACTCAAGCTGCTTGAATTGAAGGGGACGGCGTCACGGCTTAATTGCGACGCCGTCGCGACATATCTTGAGACGACTCAGTAGCCAAATTGCTATTTTACAAGTGACGGCATCAGGTTTAAAAGAGTAGGGCGTCGCAACTCAGACGACCTAGATTTGGATCCCGATGGCTTCCGAAGATGAAGCCGACAGCGTCACAACTATAAGGTGACGCGGTCACATGCTGCAACATGCGCGCGAAGTAGCTGATACTGTTTTGGCCATAACTTTTGCATACGAACTCGGATTTAGGTGATTCAAAAGCCCACGCGACCGGAACGAGAAAATCTATAGTTTGGTGAAAAATTCATTGTGACACCGTCACTATTTAGATGTGATGCCGTCACCCTTTGCCGACAGAAAATCTGCCTATAAATATAACATTATAATTTCACTTTTTGTAACCCTAAACCTTAGGTCCGATTCTAGGGTTTAGGTAGGTGGTTTTCCAGCAACTTAAAGGGTTTCAAACACTCTATAAACATCGTGTAATGGTTTGTTTGCTAATCCAATCCTATGGTATGTCTTTAATTATCATAATTGTTGCTTGCTCTTCATTAATTATGCTTGGCCAATTCACCTAGTGTTTGCTTATGATTGTATGAAACTTGTATATAATTAATTAGATCTTATTGATTTTTTAGTGATGCTTGTGTCTATCTTCATCATTAGGGGTGTGAAAATTTCAATGAGTCTAATAGGTTTAGTTTATAATTCTTGCATCCTACTGTCTCTTGTTTGATTGGTTGTCTCTTATCTTAATTGTGATTGACCTAGTATTGCGATATCAAAAGGAAGTTCCTTTGATCCCGAACGCGCGTTGTACGCGTATCAAAATGACGGGAAGGGAACGTTAAATTCAAATTACCTTTATTTACGTAATAATGTACTCCAAGTGTTTTGATCTTTTCAATTCGGGTCAAATTAGTGTTAGAGTAATAAAAGCTCAAGTGTAGGGATGTGCCTATAAATCCCTATTATTTTGATCTTATCGTAGACGATGGTAGAGTAAAAGTGTATGAAAAAAAAATCGAAAAAGAAAAAAAAATTAAAAAAAAAATCAAAAAAGAAAAAAAATAGAGTGTTAAAAAAGAATACGGGCTACCGTCCTACATCTATCTTTAAATTTATGTATGTTTGTTTCAATTTATCTAGAGTTTAGAGTGTCGAGTCTTGTCTTAGCAACGCCATTCTTCTCATGCTTGTAACATAAAGATTTTTGACTTGCCACCACTAAATCGCCTATCCCACCAAACCCTTTGTTTCCTTACCGTAAGCCTAACGTTACAACCCTTTAAAAGACCTCTTGGATAATTTTTCCTAGGTGCTTACGCCAAAGCGATGGACCTTTGATCTAGTCTCAAGCCTATGGTAATCTATGTACTAGGACCGGTTAATGAGTGTTTATCTTCCATTTCCAACTTGATATATTTCATATACACCAGAGAGATGTGAGTATCCAAACACAACTTGTGAGGTGCTAGTATGTAATTTCCGTGCTTGTTATGACTTTTGCGGGGCTTATATGTGTTGTGAATCGTTCTAAACTAATGCTTCATGACCCTAACTTATAAATTAATTGGCTAAAAGCACATTTGTTTGAGGACAAGCCAATACCAAGTGTAGGGATATTTGATAAGGATTTAAAAGGTACACTTTTGAGGGGTCATTTAAGCCCTTAATTGATCACCTTTGTATCCGTTACTACTTAATTTCGTTCTTTTTCACTTTTTAGGTCTCTTGAAGGCAAATTGCTGGAATGACACTTATTCTGACGAAAAGGCGCGAATATACGAAGAAAATGGCCAAAGTCAAGAATCGAGACACTTAGGATGCTGGAATAAAAGGGGAGGGCGTCACGGCTTATTTGCGACGGCGTCGCGACATATCTTGAGACGGCGCAGAGAGAAAATTACTATTTTACAAGTGACGGCATCAGGTTTAAAAGAGTAGGGCGTCACAACTCAGACGGCCTAGATTTGGATCCAGATGGCGTCAGAAGTTGAAGGCGACGTCGTCACAGGCACAAGGTGACGCCGTCACAATGTTAACGTGGCCAAGACGGAACCCTAATGACGGCGACCCGACGGCGTCACAATTAAAGAGTGACGCCGTCGCATCTTGTAACACTATATATAGAATTCGGATTTTCAGTATTTTAGAGAGGTAGTTTTGTGGAGTAAAAACCTTAACCGAACCAAGGCTGTCTTGGGCAGTATCTTAGGGTTCCATACCCTATTTTACAATAAGATAAGTGTTTTACTTCATTGATTCAATCATGTCTTCAATTGTTTGTGTGTATACTTGCATGTTTTCCATGTCCGGCTAATTTACTTGTGTGTTTGCTTAGATTTATGAAACCTAGGTATTGAATATTTATTGGTTGTCTCTTATCTTATTGTGATTGACCTAGTATTGCGATAGGTCATCTTTTGTGTTATTAATGCTTGATTAGTCTTTGTTGAACCTTAGCTTATAGTTACTAGTGGAATTGTAGGCTAAATATCCAAAGATAACCTTAGTGTTAAGTTTATGAATCCTAGAGATTTCGTAGTCATTAACCTTAGATAACTTCAAAGAGTTAGGGGTAAACGCATACCCTACGACCTTAGAAAACACAACGCGTTAAGAATAAGGACGTGACAATTCAACCATCAATAAGAGATAATTAGGGAGTAATAACATCTAAGCAAATACATTTTTAATCATCATAAGAGCACACAACAGTAGACATAGACTACACTCGCCTTAGATTAGATAATTAGATAAGTAGAGTAATCGGTAGAAATACCAACCCCCAAATCCAATACCCCGAGATTCGTGCCTTTCTATTTACTAAAAAATATAAAAAAGATAAAAAATAATTTTCCTCAACCCCAACCTTAGCCTAGTAATTTCTCACTAGCATTCTTATTCCCCTAGAGAACGATATCAATACCCGTGGCTTACCCTAATTCTACACTACAACGATTAGGTTCACTTCCTAGGGTGTTATAAAACTTGCTCGACGAAAAAGAAATTCCTTTGACTCCGAACGCGATTCGTAAGCGTATCACATACCTAAAACAGTTTCTTATTATTCCATGATTATTGATTAAGTTTAATATTTTTCGAATGATTTGTTCATCTAATGATTAAATATTGTTTTCATCTTAGAACAGGGTATATAATTGGGAGAGATTTAATGGGATCAGGAATATTGAATATGTTTGGGTATATTGATTAAGGAAAATGGGAGGAAAAAGTGATCGAACGGTCCTCCTATCTACAAAGCCAAGTTTAATTATTTAAAGGATTTTGGGGGAAGATTTATTCAAACAAACCCTCTTTATATAGGTACGGGATATCAACTGACGACAAGTTCTATGTATTGGTAGTGCTCAAGTCTAATCCATAACTATACGGCTGAAAATACGTGAGCCTATTGAAGGCACACATGTATACACCGAGGGATTGTTTAATTAATAAGATTAATGTATTTATTGTATATATATTTAGTTGTATTAATATATCACGAAACGATTTAACGGCCGTTAGTTAACCATTAGAGAGTAGGGGTGTTCAACGGGCTAGACTAAATAATGTGTAATGGACTAAGTTAATTAGTGAAAGTTCAAACGAGCCCAACAAGCCCATATAGAGATTAGGGGTGTTCATCGGTTCGGTTTTCGGGTTATTCGGTTTATTCGGTTCGGTTAGTTTAGTTGATTTTTTTTTGGGTATAACCGAAAACCGAACCGAACCGAATTCATATTTGATTCAACCCAACCGAAAACCGAACCCCTATAACCGTAAACCGAACCGAATAACCCGAATTACATAATTTTCATTATTTTTTATTTAATTATATATATTTTTAGCACAAAATATTTTTTTCAAGTTTAAATCATGTTATATTTATACTAAAAAAGAGTTTTAGTGATTTTTTTTCATATATATACATGGAAAAAATATATATTTTATATGAATTCAATTTTGGTTCGGTTTTCATTGCCAAAACCATATCCAAACCAATAATTGAATCTTTAGTTTGGTTCGGTTCGGTTTTGACCAATTTGGTTCGGTTACGAATTCGTTTCTGTTCGGTTTCGGTTTTCGGTTACCGTGGATATTACCCAATCCATGAACACCCCTAATAGAGAGTGGGTCGGCCAAATGAAGCTAAGGAGGTGGGAATTTGTATTTGACTGGAATTGCAAGTTAAGTTTAGTATATAATGAACCCTTTGGTTCATAATTCATTCATTACTTAGAAAACCATAAACTCTAAACTAATTCTCTCCTCCCCTCTAGACACCAAAAATATGTTTATATAAGATTTAGAGTTAATTAAATAAATGGTCCTTGTGGTTTGTCGGGTTTTACAGATTTAGTCCCTATACTTGTTAGTGCAAATATTACGATATTTAATATATACATTCTCATTTGTTTTGTTGATGACAAACATGTAACTTGTAATATATAACGTAAAATGTATAAGTTACTTTTAATTATATTTTGTCTCAACATACTCTCAATACCTCTCGACGACTCAAGTCCTTGTATGCTACAACACAGGTTCGTACATGTTTGTTATGTTGCGTTATGATCAAACCCCTAACAAATCATTAAACATGCTTAGTTAAACACTTTATAAAATACATAAACATAAGTAAATATGTTGGGTAAAACCATGACCCATGACCCAAGACCCATACCCAATCTCTAGATACATTGTACCTTGGTGGGCACTCAAAACCATGACCCATAGCCCATGGTTTCAACCCATAAACTATGGGTAAAGAGGAGCGTGCACGGATCCCTCCAATGACCTACGGATCCCTTGGAATTACAAGGGCCGGATCCCTCCAGGAGGGATCCTTGGGGCAGAACATGGTTTTGGTCTTTTTGCCTATAAATAGCAAACCACTTCTTACCATTTCTTCACACCTTCACACATAGTTTCTCTCCACCATTTCTAGGATATTTAGATCATTAGGAAACATGTAAACCGCCCTCATCTCATATGATCATAATGCTTCTAACTCTCATTTGTTGTAAGCATACTCCCGAAGTGATCCTCCAAAGCAAGCTTAGAGATCTTGCTTCCTTACCTACTGAAGTGATCACCCATCACAAGATACAAGCACATGAAAATATTCTACAAAAAGCTTGGGAAACTTGTCATCTTCATTCAAAGAAGACTAACTACATCATGCTTTGTGTTCTTGATGTTTAGTTTAGGATTTCATATCCATTAGACACATTGTCTTGGATATTATCTAGTATCATATTCTTGTATCTATGACTAGACTAGATGGTTTATGTGTTTGTGCCATAAAACACAAGGTTTGTTATGTTGGGCCACAAAATATAACGGGTATCGTAGGTGTGTTATATATCTATGACTAGACTAGATGGTTTATGTGTTTGTGCCATAAAACACAAGGTTTGTTATGTTGGGCAACAAAACATAACGGGTGTCATAGATTTGGCAAAGGCATTAGTGAAGAATGTTAAAAGAGTTAAGATGAAGGCATTAGTGAAGGGTGCCGAGTAATCTAACCAAGGGCAATAGTGAAAGGTGCCTAAGGTGTACATTCGATATGGTGTGTTTCGATGTACAAGATAGAGTAGTATTGGATCCAAGGATATTGATATCCTTGATGGTGTTGTAATAAGGAGTTGGTCTCCTTAGGGGTATAGGTGTTGTGTAGTGTTGGGTAGTAGTTCCTCCTTTGGAATGGAACTCGGTACTTAGCCTAGTATCGGATAAAGGGTAGGCGACGTTGTGGTAGGTGTGGTTCACCTTGATGTGAAAGAACCCGGTGGTTAGCCTAGTACCGGAAAAAGAGTAGGTGACGTTGTGAAGGCTTCTCCGCCATAAGGAGTTGGTGTCGTGTAGTGTTTACGAACTCTCGAGTAGGTGACTCGGGGAGTGGAGTAGGGCAAGGAAGGTGTCCTTGTAGCCGAACCACTATAAATCCTCGTGTTGGTTTGTCTATCCTTTTACTTAGCGCTTTACTCTTATTCTTGCATTACATTATTTATTTTCTATGTGGTTGATGTCTATGTTTGTGATACATACTTGGTCTTTCATATAGTCATAAACTATATTTAACACTTTACATATTATGACACGCTTGATCAAGAAAATCAACCGGACTAATAGTGGTGAAACTTGATTTATAATGAACCATTAATCTTGCGGAATCTTATGTGATATTAAGGGGTTGGCCTTACATGCCGTCATGCGTTAAATGCATCCTCGCGTCGAGATTAGCAAATGCAATGGTTTATACTATATTTGATACAAAAGTTTTAAGTTATAAACGGAAACGTATTCACCCCCCCCCCCCTACGTTTTCACAATTGGTATCAGAGTGGGTTGGCTCTAGTTTTTAAAACAAATGGTTTTCAAAACGAGTAAGGTCTTTGTATCAAATTTTTGGTGAATTCAAGCATAATATGAAAAGCGTTTTGATGTTTTCTTTTCTTTGAAGTTTTGTTGTTAGATATCTTGTTAATCAAGCTTGAATAAAGGTAAAAATTGGTAATATAACTTCACTAAAAAGTCTACAAAGGTTAAACCTTTTCGTCGGGTCAAAACATGCGTTTTTGTAATTCTGTGTCAGATCCGCGGATCCCTCAGGTTACACTGGACGGATCCCTCAAGCAAGGGATCCGTGGGATCCGTGGTACAGAAGACAGTTTTTGTCTGAATTTTCAAAAATTCATAACTAATTAACCGTAAGTCGTTAGAAGTCGTGCCACCTATCATTTTAAAGGTATTTGAGTCTACTTTCATTTAAAAATAATTTCATAAACTGATTCAAAACAAAAATTTACAAAATCATTGATTTATAATAGAAAGTCATTTTTTTGTCATAACCTTGCACAAACTTTTGATCTAATTGGAGACGGATGTTTTCATCTTTGAATAACAATGTGTCCTCATTTGAAATTAAGGTTTTGATCATATTTATAAAAGAAACTAATCAAGCTTGGTATACATGTTTATATTTAACACAAAGCGATGAAAAGAACTTTCGTATGCTATGCTAAATGATAAATTGTCTTCCTTTCATTACTTGATTATTTGCTTATCTCAAATAGTTTTTGAGCTTGTTTGATTGAATAACATATGTGCTTTCCTTACCTTGTTATTCATTCTATTGCTTGTCGATTTAGTAATTTTCTACTAATCAATGTGTTACTTGAAGGAGTGTTTGGGATAACATCTAGTTGTGTCAAAAATGTTAGTTTTATAAGTTGAAAAATGTTTAAAACATATAACACACCAAATGGCTTTTTGATTGAGTTTGTCATGTGTACAACGTAAATGTTTTATGTGCTTATATGATTTATTGATTTCATATGTTCTTGTATCGTTTTCTAAAAACAACAAGAATGTACATCGGATCATAACCTACACTTGTGTTGATGATGTACTCTCCCGTTTTCCTTTTCATGATCGCTCTCCAAGCTTCATAGTAGGATTGACAACTTGATTACTTCATCCGATATACTCAAGTAAATTATTTTGCAATGCAAATATAATTGTTCATATCCGAAAGTCCAAACTCGAGCTTTCCAACAACATATGTTGAACTAGCTCATCCAACCATCTTTTTGTTCACCATATGGACAACTTTTAATTTTTTGACACCTTCTTCACCTTAGTTGTTTCAAGTATAATATTAATAAAAACGAAGCAAAGTATCATCATTGTTTCTCTTCGATAGGACATTGTAGGAATATAAATTTTCCTAACTTGAGAATGAATACTGGAGAACTTATTGCACTAGAAACTCAATCTAACCTAACGGTTGAACTGCTTCCTTGATAGAAGTTGGGTATGTGGAATCACTCGTAAAAATGGCCGTGTTTAGCAGTAATTGAGCACCGCTAGTAATAGTCTCATATTCATTCTCTCACTTGAGAAATTTATACTCCTATGTTTTCCTAAAGTAAGTTTACAATGGAAATACTTTGCATTGTCTTAGGATTACTAATCAAACAAGTTGTAAATTTAAATTTTCTTTTAGTTAATCACAACCACTTGCCTCATTAAGCGATTATCTTGCTTTGATCGAGAAGAGCTACATGACTTCATGGACGAAGCTCATTGTATGCTAATCACAATCCGTAATGACTAGATTGTCCTAAACTAGCACCTAACAACTATTTTATCTTGAACACCATCATGTGCTCTTTTCTTTCTAGACACATACCTTTCATGTCATTGTTAGTGTAAATGATTTACTAATCTAGACCGTAAATCTGTTTTGGGCTTCTTGAATAGTGCTTGTTAAGTTTGCTAAACCTTTGTGTTATTTGTGAGCTCGATCTTATTTGATTGCCTATATGTGATCTCTACATCCTCTCCTTGCTTTCCTTAACGTGTATACATGTATGCTTGCTGTAGAAACAATTTGTTTCATAATTCGAAACATAAAGCAAAATTCCGCAACTATTCTGTTAAGAAAATATGTCTCAGACGCCGGATCCCTTAGATGTAACTAGACGGGTCCCTCAAGTGAAGGATCCGTGGGATCTGGGTGGACAGAAGTTCCTTTTTAGCCTTCTTGCATCAATCCAACATTCTAGACCTTATTGGACTAGTTAAACATGCTACATTAGGATCACTTAAACTTTCCTTAGGCTCAGTCAATCTCACATTCACTCATGGATGACTTAGGATCACATTCGAAGTGTTTTTTATTTATCATTACTTCAAAACTCAACATCTTTCCGCTCCAATGTTTACACATTGTTCATATCATCTCAAAACACCTAGTTTGATATTTCTCTCAATTTTAGCAAATTAATTTTAGTCATCCTTACCTCAAAATAGGCCAAAAACTAGTTTTTAATTTCTTATGATTTTTAAGGAATTTTCCAAATCTATCTTAAGTCATCATCTGATCTCTAGGATCATTTAACACTACTTAACACTCTCAAATTTCTTAGTGTCATCTTTAATCATCCACTGGTGCTCATAAAGCCCCATTTCCTTCCATAAAAGGAAATCATTAGCTACCATCAATCATTTTACCTTGATCATTTAAGTACTCTTTCATTTAAGACACTTAGGAAGACTGAAATACTCAAGGAGGTATAGGCTTTAGACCTTACAAACATCATTTTTATCCTTTCCTAACTGCTGAGAGCCGGATCCCTGGGATTAGCCTAGACGGATCCCTCATTGGAGGGAACCGTGAGATCCGGGTGACAGATACATGTCAACTCTAGCTAAAACGATCATTTCAGTCCATATTCATGTAAGACACTTAATAGAATGAGTAACTTAGGATATGTAGGTGCTAGACCTTGCTAGAACCTAATCACCTCTTTTTTACCTTATCTGTTAGCCGGATCCCTAGACTTAATCTAGCCGGATCCCTCTAGTGAGGGAACCGGTAGAACCGTGGAACAGTAGGTACTTTATCTCTTTAGACAATCATTTCAAATTTCCTTTTTCCCACACAGGCACTTGTTCAACACTTAGGATTATCATTTTCTTATATGTCTATAAATGAGTTGCATTTATATGATTCTTTACGTGTTCTTTCTTTTCGTTTCATGATTTTATGTAAACAATTTATCCATTTGTATAAATGTTTTCCTTTTGTACTAACTCTTTTAGATTCTTGTAGGATGACAATGGTCGATTTCATCATCAAGTCAAGTTGTGCTCATTCGCTCATTTTTTTAGGGTTATTATACAAAAAAGTCACTAAAGTTTGCGGGAAGTTTGTCCTAAGTCACTAAAGTTTAAAAGTTGTCATTCAGGTTACTCAACGTTAAAAAGTAAACACGTCTATAATTTCAGTAATTTTTACGTTTAGTTTTTTTATATGTTAAGTAACATAAATGTCATGTCTTTACAAGTTCAGTAACGTAGATGACAACTTTCATAAGTTCAGTAACGTGGATGACAACTTTCATAAGTTGAGTAACCTGAATGACAACTTCTAAACTTTAGTGACTTAGGACAAATTTCCCGCAAACTTTAGTGACTTTTTTGTATAATAACCATTTTTTTATATTCCTAATCTTGCATCATCCTAACCATCTTACTTCACTTTTATCACTACTCACAAAGTCATCACGTTTACCACCTCTATTGAGTCATCAACCAAGTCAAAGATTCACCTTGATACTTTTCATCACCGTGTTCAAGTTCTAGTTCATGAACTACGTGATGAAGTATGTTTTATGTTCTACCACACCCTACTTATGTCAACCACAATCTCAAACCACAAGCTACTTGTGTCAACGACATCCTACAAGTGTCTCACTACCACTACAATTCATGGTCGCTCAACCATCCTCCACAAACATCTATGTTGTCAAAAGCCAAGTGAATTTCGTAATGAAATGCGTCTCATCCCTAAGCACATTTTTTTTCTTACCTTGAACAAACCTTACAACCTCTAAACCAACCATGATGATGCAAGTAGTATGATTATTCTTTTTTTGACACTAATCCTTTCTTTGTAGGTTCATATATAAAAACTTTGATGTGTATGGGATTCTCGTCTATTTATGGACGAAATTTTACACTAATTTTCTTTGTAGGTTCTTCTTGACGCCCTCGAGCTAGGGGGAGCTTCCGTTGAGCATTTATAAAGTGCATCATATGACTTACTCGTCCAAGGACTAATATAATTTTGCACTAACTTTTTGCTCTGTAGATTTTCAAAACACACTAGGAGAACTTCGCGCTCTCAATAAAGGGATTCTTTTGTTAAAACAAAAACATTGCAAATTTTGCAATAATTTCATCTTAGCCTTCCTAAAATACTTGACTCCCTTAACAAGGGGGAGCAACCATCAAGGGGGAGCATGCACACATTCATTCTTTAAAATTCCTTTATGTTTCAACAAAAGGGAGATCTCTTTTTCATCATATATATGTTTTTTTAACACTAACCTTGATGTAGGCTAAGCCTAAAAAATTTGATCCATTGAGCCGTTGGCAATAATGGTTACAATTAAAAGGATCTTTCTATTTTTTTAATGTATTTATCTAGGTTCCTCTTAAAGGCGAGATCACCACCTCTTGAAGACGTGCAAGCTCAAGGTCATGAGTTGCTAAGCTTCGTCATTAGTGTTTCGTGTTGAAGGTATTGGCGTGGTGTGCGAATTGGGGCAATAAGGTGTTTTTTACTTTAACTTCACTAGGGATGATGCAAACTCGCCATTCTTGGGAGAAATTAAGTTTAAACTCCTAGGACACACCCTTTTTGTTTCGACAAAAGGGGGAGAAGAGTGTAAATGGAGAAGGTAATGTATAGGAAGTACGGACACAAGTAACTCTGACATTTTACCTATCTATTACGTTTACATATATTTTGTCATCATCAAAAAGGGGCAGATTGTTAGTGCAAATATTACGATATTTAATCTATACATTCTCATTTGTTTTGTTAATGACAAACATGTAACTTGTAATACATAACGTAAAATGTATAAGTTACTTGTAATTATATTTTGTCTCAACATACTCTCAACACCTCTCGACGACTCAAGTCCGTGTATGCTACAACACAGGTTCGTACATGTTTGTTATGTTGCGTTATGATCAAACCCCTAACAAACCATTAAACATGCTTAGTTAAACACTTTATAAAATACATAAACATAAGTAAATGTGTTGGGTAAAACCCATGACCCATGACCCATACCCAATGTCTAGATACATTGTACCTTGGTGGGCACTCAAAACCATGACCTATAGCCCATGGTTTCAACCCATAAACTATGGGTAAAGAGGAGCGTGCAAGGATCCCTCCAAAGACCCACGGATCCCTGGGAATTACAAGGGCCGCATCCCTCCAGGAGGGATCCTTGGGGCAGAACATGGTTTTGGTCTTTTTGCCTATAAATAGTAAACCACTTCTTACCATTTCTTCACACCTTCACACCTTCACACATAGTTTCTCTCCACCATTTCCAGGATATTTAGATCATTAGGAAACATGTAAACCACCCTCATCTCATATGATCATAATGATTCTAACTCTCATTTGTTGTAAGCATACTCCCGAAGTGATCCTCCAAAGCAAGCTTAGAGATCTTGCTTCCTTACCTACTGAAGTGATCACCCATTACAAGATACAAGCACATGAAGATCTTCTACAACAAGCTTGGGAAACTTGTCATCTTCATTCATAGAAGACTAACTACATCATGTTTTGTGTTCTTGATGTTTAGTTTAGGATTTCATATCCATTAGACACATTGTCTTGGATATTGTCTAGTATCATATTCTTATATCTATGACTAGACTAGATGGTTTATGTGTTTGTGCCATAAAACACAAGGTTTGTTATGTTGGGTGATATGTGTCTAATTATACATATATTTTATACTATTTAAACCCACAAAACAACCAAAAACACACAAATGACTCACAAAATGTTATAAATATCATTTAAATGTGTTTTTATGTGATTCAGGTACAAAAGATTGAAAAACAAGTGAAAAATGATCAATTTCACAACAAATGTCGTTTTCAGTCCCTGGAGTTACACAAATTGGCAAAACTAGTCCCTAAATGTTTTAAATGAATGAAAAGTCAACTTAAGTCCTTGGGAAACCAAAAATATTCACAAATGATCCCTGGATGAAAGTTTACACAAAATGGCAATTTTTACCCCTCAAGTTACAAAATTGGCAAAAATGGTCCCTGGGTATTCTAAACTTGGAATTTTACAAATAATACCCTTGTACTATGCATGATTGAAAATTTGGTACATTTTGATAAACTTTTGGGAAATTACACTTTTAGTCCCTCAAAATCCAAAATTTACATAAAAGGTCCTTTAAAGTTTTAAATAAAATACAACTTTTGGTCCTTGTGTAATTGTTTTATTAGCAGGTTGGTCCTCAAAGGAAGTTTGAAAAGTGACAAGATTGGTCCCTCAAGTTTGGCAGTTTTCACTTTTGGTCCTTGGGTTTATTACAACTAAAAAACCAAATGGACCCTTGTTTATTAATAATCCAAATCCAAACCCCAGGCCCAACCAAAATATTACCCAGCCCAACACCCCATCCAGTTTAAATAAATAAAACGTACCCCCCCCCCCCGTTTTTCCTCTTCTTCTTCCACCTCACACCTCCACCTGTAACACTACCACCACTTGCACCTCCACCTTACCCCTTCCAGCTCACCCTCTACTTTACTACCCACTCTCCACCACCTCTTTCCACAGAACACTCCACCATAAATGCAATTCCCACCCATTTTCACCCCAATACCACTAGTACCTACAGTATTGAGCAATACTGCCCCAACTTGGTCCAAAATTACACCAAACGTGTTCCTTACACCTCCACAATGCAACAAGAATCCTTAATTGTATCAGAACTGCCTCAATTCCACGTGGAGCGTTTTGGCGCCAAAATCTGTTTGAATGGCTAGGATCATTTCTGCTCAATCAAAGGCTGTAAATTAAAGTGGGATTTGACTAACAAGTTGGGGAGGACTCAGAAGGTTATAAAAGGTTGAGGATGAAAGAGAGAAGAGTACCTTTGGACTAGCCATTGGTCTCGTAGTGTAATTTTTTAAATGCTTTCTTTAATTTCTTGTCATTTTAAAGTTTCAATGTTGTACTTTTCATCAAATTAGTGTAATGAAATGTTATTTCCAGTTTAATTTCAAGTTAATTTCAGTTTCATGATTTTGCTTATTTTCCTTTAATTTTTCCTTTTCTTTAATTTCAAGTTAACTAGTTGTTTATTGGATTCTATAAGCTCACATAAGCTCTTGACAAAAGTTTTAAGGCTTTTAGATTCATTAAAACAGTTTTAGTCTTTAAATTCAGAAAAGTACTAAAAAATCAAAATAAGTCAATGAAAGTCAACTGTGGTCATATAAGCAGTTCTGAGAATGATTAGAAGCTGAGCTGGATGGATTTTCTGGTTCCTAGCTTATTGACACTAAGCTAGGAGTAGTTTCTGGACCTTGGTACTCAATTTTCACCTTGATCACTTGTGAGTTCCATTTTTACCATTTTTTTACCATGTACTGTTTCTTTACTTTTCATGCTTTGATTTTTAAGTTTTCATGTTCCTTTGTGATTGTTTGGTGTTATTATAGCTTAATATAAGCAGTTTGTTCATTAAGATTCACTTGTGTCTAGAATTGCAATAACTCAGTTGAAATGGCAAATTTGACAAGTCTGTGTTTTTGACTGTTTTCTTGAAGTTTTATGCTCAAATGATCTTATTATGTTATAATATAATGTTTGGAATAAGGTTTATGTTCAGATTTTTACAAACCTTTGATGTTCATGTGACAAGTGAAAATCATAGGATTGTTTGGATTTGCTGATAAAAAAGAATTCCAGTATTTGTCTGTTGTTGTTTGTCATTGTTATATATCACTTAAGTTCCTTATAGCTAAGTCAAGTCATTAAATATAGTCTTTGTTTGATAAAAGTCAAAATTCCAAATCTTATGCCTTAACAGTTCACTGTTGGGATTTTGGAGTTGCCAAATTCATAATATTGGCTTAAAACTTGTTACCATAGATTAATATCATCTTATTATAACTTATTACATCATAGTTAATCAATAGTTTAAGTTTTAAATTCATTTTGGTCAACTTATTTGTTTTTCATTAAAAGTCAAATTTTCATATAGTCGTTTTTGAATAAAATATATAATTTTGTGTAGGATTCAGTATTAAGTTTTAGCTTTAATCCTTTTGGGATGTTAAAATTCAGCTGCTAAACTTAATTAGTAAAATATTAGCTTATCTCTTCTCAGCTTTTTAAGTGCTTATTTTCTAGCTTATTTTCTGTAAACATGCCCTGCACCACAAGTTTAGGTGTCAAGTTCACAAGCTTGCAAAAGTTTGTGGATTTAACCCTAGCTTGTGTACTTGGTTTCTTTGTGTAGCCTTTATGGTCTAGTTTTTATATGTCTGCTTATGTTTCCCTTATTAGCTTATTTACATAGCTTAATCACTCTCCTTATTTTGTCCCATTTACTCCTTCCACTGAAGCAAACAGTGGAAGTTGAGTTGTCTTCCCTAGTTCATGAAAAATTCCCCACTTAGCTTGAGCTTGTGATTTTTGGCTTCTTGTAAGGCTATCCAATCATACTCAATGTCCTAGTGCTGGTTGAGCTCTTATGAGCTTATTTGATAAGTCTTTAGAGCTTATAGTTTGCCCACTCACAACAGTCCAACTGTTTGGACTTGCACCATTTCCTTCAGCTCTAATAAGCTCATTTATGGTTATAAGCTTGTGTGGTTTAGCTTTTTGTGAAGCTCATCCACCCAACTTAGTAATCCTATGCTTAATTTTCACCTTGCAGCCTATTAAGTAGGGCTGCAAGTAGCTTTAACTTATCACCACTTCACTGAGCATACTAAATGTTCAGTGTTATCACTATATTTCATAAGCTCTCAAAAAGCTTATCTGTTGGACTTAGCTTGTGAAATTAATTTCTTTTAGAAGCTAACCAACCAGTTAAGAGGTTCCAATGTTTTAATTCCATATTGAAGCTTAATAGCTAGGGCTGCACCTAGCTTCTGTTTTGTCCCAATACTCAGTTGATACTGAGTCAGCTCAAGCTGAGCAGTGATTTGGTGTCATCTTCATAAGCTCACCAAAAGCTCTATAGTTGTCCATAGCTTGTGATTCTTGGCTCTTTGGAAAGTCAACCAGCTCATCTTGACACCTCAAGGCTTGCTTTGAGGTTTTGAGCTTATTTGCTTAGCTTAACTTACCCATAAACATGGCTGCAGGCCTGTTTGGTTTAGTAGTAGAATCATAAGTGCTTATTTGCTTATTTTGAGCTTATAAGTCAATTCCTGTGCATAAGCTAGTATATTCTTATATATTATACTTGTACATATATACTTTTACCTTTTGTTTCCTTTATAGCTTTTTCAAGCTTATTGTGAGCTTATGAGTCCACTGTGAGCCCATAAGCTCAACTGAATGACTAATAAGCTCATGTATAGCTTATTTATAGGTTTTATAAGTTCCATTTTCTTCTAACTTGTATAATATATGTATATAGTCTAGTCCTTAAAACAGAAATTCCAAAACCCAAGCTTTAACCACAAGTAGTAGCTTCTGTTTTGGAGCTTTAGGCTTATAAGCCAACTGTTAAGGAAATAAGCTCCCATAGAGCTTATTTCCAAGTTTTGAAAAAGTTGATTTTGTTAAAGTTCCATATTTTGGCTTAATGTACAGTTTTGCAAAAAGAAAAATCCAAAAATAAAATAAAGTGCAAAAAAGTTGTGTGTTAGATTCGAACCTAGGTTCCATTGGTGACAAGTTCACTGCATAACCCACCTGGGCTAGCTCACTTCTCAGTTTTCCTTTGCACATTTTAGTTCTTATAGTAGTAGCATTTTTTGAGTTTCAGATTTTTATTTATCCATTTATTTTTATTAAATAATAATAGTTTTTAGTAATTAATAATAGTAAATAATTAATAATAAATAGAATAATTATGTAAAAAATACATTTTCAGTTTCATAAATTATTTTATGATATTTTAGATTTTTCAGATTCTTTATTTCATTTATTTAAGTTAATTTTAGATTTTCTTGTATTTAATTCTTTATTAAATACATTTAATTCATTTTTAATTTATATTAATTAATTTAATAGTGTAAAAATTTATTTTTATTTTCTAATAATTTTCTTATCTTTTTAGAATTCTAAAAATATAATTTTCACATTTGTGAGAGTTGTATTGGACTGAATTCACGTTTTTATTTTGCACATTTACGTAAAATTTAATAAACGTAAGTTTTTAGATTTTAATCGTTAAACAATTGTAATTATAGAATTAAAATGACTTCAAAATTTTGATATGTTTCTTAAGTAATCATTTATTATCCTTTTCCTGTTTTATTTTGTTATGTTTATGTAATTATTACATATATGTATTTGTTGTTTTAGTTTTTAAGTTTTCCTTACTTTTATTTTGTAAATTATAGTTAAATATTTTAATTATATTTAATTTGCATTTAAGTCGCCTAGACATGCAAATCCCTACTATAGTTATAATCGTTTTATTTTTTATACGTTTACGTTTTAGTTAAACGTACGTTTGTATATCTTTTAGATTTTTAGGTTTCTGATTGTACGTTTTTATTGACGTAGCTGTGACAGAGCTATTACTATTCACATTCCTAGTGTTAGTCAATCAGATTCCTGTTTTTCCTATACTTATATTATTTTCAACAATTCACAAGTCACTATACCAGAACGTCACGCCTCACCAGGACATAAACGATCCAAGGATATTTTAAATCCTTGGTAAACTTCCATTCTCTCCCGGGCTGTCGCCCTTTTATAATCTGTTACGGTTGACCGTTCACAAGCGGTTGACAAGTGTGACGGAGAAATAAAAGAAGGTAGTTCGGGAGGAATCATTGGGCCACAAAACATAACGGGTATCATAGATGTGTTATATATCTATGACTAGACTAGATGGTTTATGTGTTTGTGCCATAAAACACAATGTTTGTTATGTTGGGCCACAAAACATAACGGGTGTCATAGATGTGTCAAAGGCATTAATGAAGAATGCTAAAAGAGTCAAGATGAAGGAATTAGTGAAGGGTGCCGAGTAATCTAACCAAGGGCATTAGTGAAAGGTGCATAAGGTGTACATTCAATATGGTGTGTTTCGATGTACAAGATAGAGTAGTATTGGATCCAAGGATATTGATATCCTTGATGGTGTTTTAATAAGAAGTTGGTCTCCTTAGGGGTATAGGTGTTGTGTAGTGTTGGGTAGTAGTTCTTCCTTTGGAATGGAACTCGGTACTTAGCCTAGTACCGGATAAAGGGTAGGCGACGTTGTGGTAGGTGTGGTTCACCTTGGTGTGAAAGAATCCGGTGGTTAGCCTAGTACCGGAAAAAGAGTAGGCGACGTTTTGAAGGCTTTTCCGCCATAAGGAGTTGGTGTCGTGTAGTTTTTTCGAACTCTCGAGTAGGTGACTCGGGGAGTGGAGTAAGGCAAGGAAGGTGTCCTTGTAGCCGAACCACTATAAATCCTCGTGTTGGTTTGTCTATCCTTTTACTTATCGCTTTACTCTTATTCTTGCATTACATTATTTATTTTCTATGTGGTTGATGTCTATGTTTGTGATACATACTTGGTCTTTCATATAGTCATAAACTATATTTAACACTTTACATATTATGACACGCTTGATCAAGAAAAAGAAATCGGTCTAATAATGGTGAAACTTGATTTATAATGAACCATTAATCTTGCGGAATCTTATGTGATATTAAGGGGTTGGCCTTACATGCCGTAATGCGTTAAATGCATCCTCGCGTCGAGATTAGCAAATGCAATGGTTTATACTATATTTGATAAAAAAGTTTTAAGTTTTAAACGGAAACGTATTCACCCCCCTCTACGTTTTCACACTTTTTTTTTGCGGATCCAATCCCTATGGTTTTGACCCGTTATGGTTTTGGTCCCTTGACCATTTTTTCTGTTAGTTTGACCGTCAATGATGGTTAAAATGACACTTATACCCTCGTTTGTCTTAGCATATGGTCCATGTGGTTTGTCTCGTATAACAAATTTAGTCTTTTTTTTTTTTTTTTTTTTTTTTTTTTTTTTTTAACTATTTAATTAACATTAGTACTAAATTTTTAATTCATTTTTTTTATGAATTTTTACTTTTATTTCTTATCACATGTTTAGTCAAAATTTTCTTAAATTATAAAAGTTTTTTTTTTTTTTTTTTTTTTTTTTTTTTTTTTTTTTTTTTTTTTTTTTTTTGTTAATTTAAAACCTATGTCACTTTAAAAGTTTTAAAGTTTAAAGTTTAATTTTTTATAATTTTGAACAATATTTTTTTTAATTAAAAAAAATTAAAATTTGGACGGATTATGTCAAACTTTTACAGAAATTATGTCAAAACTTTTTTTGTCAAAAAAATTATTTCAAATTTTTTTAAAAATTTTAAAGTTTATTTTTTTTTAAAATAGATAATGTCAAAACTTTAAAAACAATATTTTTTTTATCAAATTAAACATCTAATATTTTAACAATTTTTTTGAATTTAATATTTTAATATTTTTAAAGTTTTTTAACAGATTAAAAAATTTATAATTTTGAAAAATATTTGTTCTAATTAAAAAAAATTAAAATTTTTACGGATTATGTCAAAATTTTTACAAAAATTATGTCAAAACTTTTTGTGTCAAAAAAGTTTTAAAAAATTTTTGTCAAAATTTTTTTTAAAAAAATCTAACTTAATTAATGACGAAAATTTAACCCAATTTTTTAAAAAACTTTTTGTGAAAATTTTATAAAAAAAATATCGTAAAAAGTTCAAAAAAAATTTTAGAAATCTCTCAATAAAGTTTTAAAAAAATATGTGAAAAATTACTTAAAAAATTCAGACAAAAAATTTTTGAAATAAAAAAATTATTAATAAAAATTTATTAATAATATTATTAATAAAAAATTCGGACAAAAAAATTTAACCACCTACGGGGATCAAAAAAGTTCAGACACAAAAATTCGAAAAAAAAATTATTAATAATATTATTAATAAAAAATTCAAACAAAAAAAATAAAAAAATAAAGTAGGGACCAAATTCGTGATATGCTACAAACCAGAGGGACCATACAATAGGAATTTATTTATGTCATTTCAGCCATTTAAACACCCATTTGATGGTCGAACTAACAGAAAAAGTGGTTAAGGGACCAAACCCGTAACGGGTCAAAACCATAAGGACGAGATCCGCAAAAAAAAATTATAGGGACTAAATCCGTAAAATCTGACAAACCACAGAGACCATTTATGTAAATAACTCTAAGATTTATGTAATGGCTCGTGGTACGTAGTTGCATAAGTAGTACTCCCTCCGTCTCAATATAATTGTTCACATTTTCTTTTTTGGATGTCTCAAGATTATTGTTCACTTTCCTTTTATAGTAAAAGAAAGAGAATTTTGGTGGACGAATATTCCTTTTGAATGGTTGAAAATTAAAATGGCCCCACTTTTATTAAATTGTGTGAATCTTGTCTAGTGACAGTAATTTTGAGACGGAGAGAGTACAAGATACTGACATACACATATCTACACGTTATACACATATAATTGAATCTGGTTATAGAAGATTGACTTTTAAGGAAAGGAAATTGGAGCCTTTTCCATTGACCCTATTGGTCAATGAATAAAATATGTAAGTGTGTAATCATTGATTAGTTGTGTCCGTTTTTCATTGAAGGTTGACTAACATGATTACATGAATTAAAAATGTGTTTTGGTTCTTAGAATTTGCTTCTATTACATTTATTTTTGAGTTTGTAATACACTCTTTAAAACTAATTTTGTTGAGCGCATATGGAAATGATAGCAGGTACCCGCGCGATGCGGCGACGGGTACACTATGATTATATTTTCTGACAATGTAATGTTATGCGGCCATACTTTTATTTAATAATTAAATTACAAATAACAATAACTTTAGTTATGACCGACGAAATAATTCATCTCCTGTTAACCGAAGCTACCACAAACAAAATCTTGATTCTTTCCTTCAGCACAATCACCTTTCATCAATTTTGGAGTCGACCGACCCAGTTCGACCCTCATGTTGCAATAGTGGCGACTTGGTCGGCGCAGCGGCGACCGAACCAGTCAACCGACCACTACGGGCAACCTAATGGCTTTATTTTTAAATGTTTGGCTTAGTAGTTTGATTAAATTGTACATTGTGATTAAATAATTATATATTTTAGTGAAGGGGTAAATTAAATAGTGTATTAATTGTATGTGTTGAATAGTGTTTTTTAGTTGTATTTGTGCTTCAAATAGTTTGTACATTGTGTTTTATAAATTATACTTTTTATCAAATGGGTGTTTTAAATATGACATTAATTACAAATGTTAGGTGTTTATGTATAAAGTAATTGTACATATAGCTTAAGTAGTTGTATTTGCTTAAAATCTATATATGGAACTCTTAAAAAATTAGAAGAGAGAGGGTCATCCCTCCATTATAAGTAGTATAAATATAAATATAAATGTACAGTCAAATCACAGCATAATTATCAAATAAATTTGTTCGAATTATAACGTAAATTACAATAAGAACACTATATTAGATGATAAGTTAGTTGCAAAACTATGATTATGCTGGTTCAAATCTATAAAGATTTTTACGTAAATTTTACTACGGAATAAATATTTAATTAATGAAAGTTTTATTATTAAAATTTCAACTCCAGTCCGGTCTTACTCGAACTGTGGGCAAAATCAGATTTTTGTAATAAACTAGACGGTAAATATCTTGCAACGGAATTTTTTACTACTAATTCTGTATTAAATTCTTTAACTATTAAAGATTGTTAATTCATAATTTTTAATTCTTAATTCTTAATTAGCTTTTTTGCGGGTTAAAATAGTAGTGTAGTAAGTAATAATTTAAAGTAATTACACTAATGATTTTTTTGTACAGATTGTTACAATACATTCACTAACAAAATGTCATCAGCTTTTATTATAAATTTAGTCGGATTATATTAGTGAAACCAATAAAAAAAAAATGTTGTAGATTCTCCTAAAGAGTTTAAAACTTGCATGTAAAAGATCATTAAATTTATTTATTTCTAGTGTAATATCAACAAGAATTTTGTACAACATATGTATATTTTACTTGTTTTAATTAAAAAATAAGAATAAAAATTGTGCTAGTATTTAAGTGAGTAGCAGTTATGCTGGGAGTCAAATTTGCCGACCACCTCAAGCTTAATTTCTGACCACAAATATAAATCTGTGGAAACTAAAAAGGTATATTTGTGCATGTGTTTTGCATTTTCTGTGGAAAACAAAAAGGTATATTTGTGCATGGTACCAATATAAGTTGCAGCAAAGAACCTTACACATACACACCCATAAACACAAAACATGAACTTCTATACTACAACAATATTCTTTCTTGCTACAAGCACATTTTTATGTACCCTATATGTTCCTTCATGTTCTACTAATGAAGTTGATGCTCTCCTTAAATGGAAAGCAACTCTCCACAGCCAAAATAACAACACCCTTTTACCTTCATGGGTACATGGTCAAAAACAAGTGTCTCCATGCAGCTGGTATGGAATTTCATGCAATGAAAATGGTAGCGTAAACAGATTAAACCTTTCGTCGTCTAGTTTAAATGGTACACTTGATTCTTTATCTTTCAGTTCCTTTCCAAATCTTGTGTATTTTGAACTTAGTTTCAACTACTTTTATGGGATCATCCCATCTGAAATTGGTCACCTTTCGAAGCTAACTGACTTGATTCTGTCCAACAATCAGTTGAGTGGACCAATCCCTGCCGAAATCGGTACATTGAGTTCACTTAAGCGACTAAAGCTAAAATATAATAATCTAAGTGGTCCCATTCCAGAATCATTGGGTAACCTAAAGAATTTAGAATCTTTAGTTCTCATGGGG